>JAJAQA010000002.1:11733253-12333253 GCA_021464565.1 Rutilus rutilus | reverse complement strand
TCAGAAAAACGGTTTTGAGCGTGAGGTATTTCATATCCACAGTTTCTAAGGGTTCAAAGGGATGTGCTTTCAGTGCGTCTAAGACCAGTGAAAGATCCCGCATAGGAACCGAAGGGGGTCGCGGGGGGTTCATCCTCCTCGCTCCTCTAAGGAAGCGGATGACAAACTCGTTCCTTCCTAATGCGCGGCCCGGCTCTGAAACAGAGAGCGCTGAAATGGCCGCGACATAGACTTTGAGCGTGGAGGGGGACCTGCCCGCGTCCAGTAGCTCTTGAAGGAAGCACAATACTTGCGAGACCCCACATGTCTGTGGATTGAGCCCTCTGGTAGTGCACCATTTGTTAAACACAGACCATTTAGACGTGTAGAGCCGCCTCGTGGAGGGGGCTCTAGATTGTATGATCGTGTTCATCACCCCTTCTGGTAGATCAGCATGTAATTGTTGAGGCTCCACGCATGCAGAGACCAGTGCTCTGGGTGGGGATGCCAAATCGAGCCGCGGGCTTGAGAGAGAAGGTCTCTCCGCACCGGAATCGGCCAAGGGGCTGAGTCTGCCAATTGTATGAGTTCCGGGAACCAAGCTTGGTTCTCCCAGAACGGGGCTATGAGGAGCACTGTGTGGCGCGCTTTCCTGACTCTCTCGATGACCTGAGGCAGCAGAGAGACTGGTGGAAACGCATATAGCGGGCCGCTGGGCCAAGGCTGGGCCAGCGCGTCCTCGCTCTTCGAAAAGAACGCTGGGCAGTGTGCGTTGTCTTTTGACGCAAAGAGGTCGACTTTCGCTCTGCCAAAGCGGCGCCACAGCGACTGGACTGTTTGGGGGTGTAGAGACCACTCCCCAGGGGGAACGTTGTCCCTGGACAGTCTGTCGGGGCCCTCGTTCAGATGGCCAGGCACATGCGATGCTCTCAGAGAGCGCAGAGAGTGCTGAGCCCATACGAGGAGGCGTTCCGTCAGGGCGCAGAGTTGCTTTGATCTGACACCGCCCTGGCGGTTCACATAGGCCACTACTGAAGTGTTGTCCGTGCGGACTAGAACATGGTGACCATGGAGGAAAGGGAGGAAGTGCATGAGCGCTTTCTCGACCGCGAGCATCTCTAGACAGTTTATGGTGGTTGAGTAGCGCTGTTCTGTGAGACACAAGTTCTGTCTCTGACTGCGCTAGAACGAGCCAATCGTCCAAGTAGTTCAGAATTCGCATTCCCTGACTCCTCAGGGGAGCGAGAGCCGTGTCCATGCATTTCGTAAATGTACGGGGTGCTAAAGACAGGCCGAACGGCAGGACTGTGTATTGATAAGCTCGACCGTCGAAGGCGAATCTCAAAAATGGCCTGTGACGGGGAGTTATCTGGATCTGGAAATACGCGTCTTTCAGATCGAGAGAGATAAACCAGTCTCCTGGGCGAATTTGCGCGAGGATCTGACTGATTGTAATCATCCTGAACGGCCGTCTCATGAGAGCCTTGTTCAGATGTCTCAGATCTAAAATAGGTCTTAATCCTCCGTCCTTCTTGGGAACGAGGAAGTAACGGCTGTAAAAGCCTGACTCGCTCAGGGAAGGATGCACCTGTTCTATGGCCCCTTTTTGCAGCAGCTTTGTTATTTCTGCTTGAAGCAGATGTGCTGTTTCCAAACTCACTTTCGTTTCCGTCTGCGCTAGAAAGCGCGGAGGGCGACGAGCAAATTGGAGCGAATAACCGTGTCTTATGGTGTTGAGCACCCATTCTGACGCGCCCTGAATAGCCTCCCATGCTTTTGCATGCATAGCTAGGGGTCGAATGGTCTCTGGGTTCAGATCGCCGCGTTGCGCGGGATGGGGAACCAGTATCAGAGAAGACGGGGTGGCGCGCGCGCCGCCGATGCTCGGACACGAGGGCAGAAGAACAGGGCTGGCCGACTGTGCAGAATTTAGTAGCTCGATCTCGGACGATGGAGCGTGAACTGCTGTCAAATAACCCAGGCGCGAGAGCGGCGTGGGGATTATGGTGTCTGAAAGTGGGCGCGCGTGCTCGTGAGCTGGCGCGGGATTTGCACTTATGACACGGCCAGTGTTTGGGGGCTTTATGAGGTTTGCAACCTGTCTGGCAGAGCGGGCAGTGGGTAGGTGTGAGCACAGGGCTGTGGGCACATTTCCTACACTTGATGCTCGAGCGGAATGTTTCCGCTTTAAGAGATAGCGCTCTGGACGCGTTGTCATGGGAACCTGGTCTGTGTGAGGCAGTGAGCACACGGGAGTGGGCACTTTTTCTACACTTAATACCCCTGCGGCTTGAGCCGTAGCAATTTGAGGTAACTGAGTGACAGAGCGAGCAGCGAGTAGTTGTGAGCACGGAAGTGTGGGCACATTTACTACATTTAGTACTCGAGCGGTGTGAGGCCGCTTTATGAGAGAGCGCTCTGGGCGCGTTACCATGGGGATTGTACTTGTGTGAAGCAGTGAGCACATGGGTGTGGGCACATTTTCTACACTTAAAGCACTTATACTCTTTTTGAGATTTATCTGGGTCGCCGTGAAAACGGCGTTTGTGTGCAGGCGAGCGAGTGTTAATACTGGCTCGTTGGCTGCGGTGTGTGCTGCTGCAGTAGCCTGAACATAGGGGACTGACAGAGCTGTGCGTTTTGATGGCGGTCCGGCCGTAGCGGGACTCAACCATCTTTTCCTCCTTGCGGATGCTAGGAGGACTTCGCGGGCTCGGGCTTCAACGTGATCTTGGGCCGCGGGCCCCGTGGGGGCGGCGGTCTGTGACGGCTGGTCGAGCGCGACCTGGGGCGATTGCCCTGGCGTCGCTGCGAAGCGCTGGGGGGCCTGGAAGAGCGCTGGTTAGAGCTGCGCACAGGAGGCTGAGTTTGAGGGCGGCCTGTGGCTGAGCTCGAACGGCGGGGCAGGAAGAGGTCCATCGCCTGCGACGCCTTCTGTACTTCCGAGAACCGATCCACAATTCCGCTGACCGCAGGGCGAAAGAGGCCGGTGGGTGAGAGTGGTGCGTTCAGAAACACAGCGCGCTCTGACTCACTCATGTCCGCGAGCGTCAACCAAAGGTGTCTGTCGATGACGGTGAGCGCGGCCATGGATCTGCCGATGGCTTGAGCAGCGGTCTTGGTAGCGCGCAGCGCGAGATCCGTAGCGCTGCGCAGATCGGTTAAGGCAGACTGATCCGAGCCCTTCTCGTCCAGTTCGCGGAGGAGGTCGGCTTGAAGGATCTGAAGAATAGCCATTGAGTGCAGGGCGGAAGCAGCCTGACCGGAGGAGGCGAAAGAGCGGCCGGCGAGAGCTGAGGTGGTCCTGCAGGCTTTAGACGGCAGGGCAGACTTTGAGCGCCATCTAGCAGACGGCGGGCAAAGGTGCGTTGCCACAGCATCCTCAACGGCGGGGATGCCATTATAGCCGTTCTCGGCGGCTCCGTCCACCTGGGAGAGAGCCGAGGAGACTGGCGGGCGGAGTCTGGTGGAGAACGGAGCGTTCCAGGACTTAGAGAGCTCGGCGTGGAGCTCAGGCAGGAAGGGTGCTGACCTAGAGGCAGGCGCAGGGCGGCGGCTAGGCAGAAAAAACCCATCAAGGCGATTGGGCTCCGGCTCCTTAGGTGGGGACCAATCCAGTCCCATTCTCTCGACCGCTAAAGTGAGGAGGCGGAGAAGCTCTGCGTCAACACTAGCGCGGGTTCGAGAAGACTCCAGAGTCGAGGGGGCGGAGCGGTGAGAGCCCGACCACTCCTCGCTGTCAGACGCGAGCAGAGAGCAGCTGTCAGCGGCATCATCTGCATCATCCCCCAGGGCGACGGCAGTGCGGGCAGTGGCCGGCCGCTGCGCGTCGGTGAAGGGTGGGGGGGAAGGAGAGAGCGAGGCTCGCGGGAGAGGTTCCGGCGAGCACTCAGCTGTAGCGTCCAGTTCCGGCGGCCTTTGAGAGCGACGTTTCTTCTTTCGTGGCCCGGAAGAAGCGGCCGGAGAAGGTGGAGTTTCTTCAAATTTAGCGAGTCGAGCCCGTAGGGTCGACATCGGTAACTCCTCACACTGTTCGCAGCCGCCCTCGGAGAGAGCGCGAACAGCGTGGTCAAAGCCCAGGAAGAGAGCGCACACCACGTGGCGGTCTCCGTCGCTGAGCGCGGCTCTGCACGAGCCACAGGATGTGCGAGGCATTTGAAACAACGCCTCGCGCTCTTTTAGATGCAAGTGTGTCGCGGCGGACACACAAACACACAACACAGAGCAGAAAAGGATATATATGCCGGATGGCGCAGCAGGCAGGGAAGGCTGAAGGCGGCGAGCGGCCGGCGTCCTCAGGCTGAGATCCTCGGCGTGCTGGTCGCTGGATTCGACGGCGGCTTCCTCGGAGATCAGCGATGCGAAGAGCTTCGCTGAAGAGACAGAAATCAGCGAAGCAGCCTCTGTTCCTTGCTTATATACGCTAAGCCACACCCCTAATGACGGGCTGTGATGCACTAAGCGCGCCAAGCGCGCTCATTGGACGTGACGTCACGCGCAAGGCTCAGCCATAGGCTGCTGCAGTTGCCGCAGAGCAGCCAATGGGCACGCGATTCGCTTGCCCTAGGTCTGCAGGCTGCTGCACTGCGTTGACAAGATTTAAAAAATTAGGATAATTTTTGGCTTCAGTATCTCGAGAAAGGAGACTTTCCCACAGCGTAAGCTAGCTTACGCAATACGAGAGAACCTCTCGTAAGAGAACTTTAAAGAACATACTCACACATGACATTGAGCTGCACAGCAGGAGAGATGTGAGTGTGTCCGTCTACAGCACAGCTATATCTGCCTGAATCCTCTCTTCTGACTAGATTGAGGGAGAGTTTGTTACTGTATTTATTCTTAGTTAATATCTTCTGTGAGTTTCTGTACCAGATGAATGTTGCTCTGTCAGTCAGAGCGCAGCTGCTTTTACATCTCAGAGTGACTGAATCTCCCTCTGTCACTCTCTCAGGAGACTCCACCTGAAGATCTGAACACAACACACACATTATATCTAGTGCTGCTGTCATACACTGATTATTATTAAACATAATGCACAGAAGAAGAGATAAACCTCATCAAAGTCACCTGTGACAGTAAGAGTCACTCCAGATTCACCAGTCCATTTTTCTTTATCAGTGATGAATCTGAAATAGTACATGTGTGAATCCTTCAGTGTCACATGACTCAGTCTGATGGTGCATTTCTCCTTTTTATCTCCCAGATACTGAAGCCTCTGACTGTATTCAGGGTCCTCAGACAGATCTGGAGGCTCTTCACTATTTTTATTAGTCCAGAACGCTTTCATGATCTTATATCTAGTAGGGTATGTATAAGCGCATCTCATTATCACTGTTGAGTCCTTTAGTGCACAGATGTGTGAAGGACTGTAACTCACACCCCAATCATCCCCCTGGCTACAAACTCCTGAAACACACATTAAAGGGATAGTTCACACAGAAACGATTGTTTCATAATTATTGAATTATTAATTATGAATTGTATTTTTACTTTATTTGCATGAATTTTCCCACAGAAATTTGTTTGTGAAAGGGGTTTTAACAGGGTGCTGTCGGACTCATGATTTAAAAAAAGAAAGACTTTGATGATTGACTAAAGAACATTAAAATATTCTCCATCAGGAGCGACTCACCGTGAATCATGAGCAGAAACACCAGAGGAAGAGGAGGAGCCATTATCAGTGACGTCACTACAAGAACAATAATACAGTATTGCACATTCAATGATCATTATAAAACAATCTTTAGCTTTAAAAACATTTCCATAAGCAGTGTTTCATTGATAATATTTCCTTTTAAATAGTTTAGTGGTTTCTACAACAGTATTAATCTGACTATATTCACACAATAACCAGCGTAACTCTTACAATGTTCTGGTGAGTCTCTCCAGCAGGCGTTGAACTGATGAATTTCTCATGGTTACACACTTCGTTTTAAAATACTCGCACACACAGAAAATGTTTCTTCCTCTTTCTTGACTCCTGCCCACACAAGCAACTTCAAGGCAAGGCAAGTTTATTTATATAGCACATTTCATACACAATGGCAATTCACAGTGCTTTACATAGAATAAATTAAAATAATAAAAAGGAATAAGAATAATTAAAACTTCAGACAACTTTTCATGATGATCCAATGCCATTTATTGATATCTAAAAAGTCATTAAACCCAAAATGTTTAACAATATGAAGAAGTTTGTCCACCACTTTGATAGGTCATGTACAAAGATGTATTAACATGTAGGACATATTTACAGTTTAACTTGCATTTCAGCATTTTAAGAGTGAAGGAATGTTAATAAATAAATATAATGAAAATAAAAGTGGGTTTTTAAACTTAGTTTTTATAGCCTTTCTTCCTGGAAACATTTTCTGAAGAATTATTTAGCAAGACACTCAAGATAGGAACTTATATTGAGTAAGACTGGATGTCGACACTTTGACCGCAGACAGACAAGTTGTATTTTGACATCCTCAAGATCATTTTTGCCTTCAGTTTATTGGTGAAAAGAATAGCGACAGAAAGTGGTGGGCAGTAGAGGTGGGTGGGACAGGAAATGACCTCATCCAGAATCAGTTCACCCTCACATAAGCGCCAGCCCATAATGAAGAACACATGCACAGCCCAATGTGTCTCAATGTACGTCATCGCTCAAAATCAATTCTTAGCTAATATTGCTTAATACTGAAGGGGTGGATTGGAATCCACTGCCTCTTCAATGTATATGTAATGAGTGATTATAATCAAAGATTTAATTTGATCCACTGTTGCACAATTTCAAAATTTGTTAGAATAGCCCAAATATTAATAATAACCCAGCTATCACATATAATAGGTTACTCTGAGGTTAGGTCTACAAAGACCCAGAAATGACCACACACAAGCTTGAATTTGGTAAAACTGATACAGCCTTTTTATTTGCTTACAGAAAACACATGAAGTCAAAAGTTCAAATGACTTTAACAAACAAATTACCAAGCAGTGACATCACAAAATGTTTTTAGTCTCACTAAACACATGTTGTTGGTTCTTGGCTCTTTCCTTTGTATTCATGCTCTTGTAATGAGAAAAAGACCACAGACACTGCATTCCTAACATCTATTCACCTGATTTAACCCTCTGAGGTCGGCAAACGCACCGGCGCATTTTGCTGGATTTTCTTCACATTGTAGCACAATAAACTTAAATTACTCCGTCATTTATGGTCATACAGAAAAAATAAATATGAAAAAAGAATCTGTGAGATGTCTACTTTTGTATGTGTCCACTTACAATCAAAACAAAACATTGTGCTTTTGTAAAATAAAGAAAATAAACAAGGTGTGCTTTCTGCCTCTCCGTCTCAGTGAACTTTTTTTTCTTGAGCACCTCTATAAACTGAAACAAAACTCAGTGAATACTTGTCACACATTTATGAGCCATATATCTTTATAAACATTTAAGTGTGTACTTTTAAATGATCGGATTCAAAATGAAAACAAATATTCTCTGTTTAAGTAATTTGTATAAAACCAACAAGATGTCCAGTTTCTCAAACCCTTGCTCATTATTTTTAATGTGACCACGCCCACGCGTGCAGAAGAGATTGACATGCAAATCTCCACGTTAAGGAACGCGAACGCGCTCATTACCTCAAAAACATCAGTCTCTGCTTTTCGTCGAGTTTGGAAGACACGCTATGAGCTTACATTGGATTTACCTCAGAAGAAGAAGAACGCGATTTGAAGACAAGAAAGATGTAAGGTAAGAAATGTATTCTGAATTATATTAGTTAATGTTATTGTTGCATAAACTTCACATTGCAGTTGAACTATTGCTAGGTAAATGGTAAATATTATAATGTTTAGGCCCGTGTTCACTGTTAAATACTGTGTTTGTGGATATCTGCTCAAACGTAGATATGTATATGGTAACAATAATGTTTCATAGTTTTGAGCAGCTCGATCTCTTCAGTAAATAACGCGCTGGGCGTTTGAAAAGCAAAAGCACCAAACATTAGGCTTCATGTTTTTACTCCAATCTCATTTCATAACGTCATGACGAATGGAAACATTTGAAGTGACATATGATAATCAATATATTTTTTTCTAGTGTAGAGTTACTGAAGTGTTCCTTTTTAACGTCTGATAGGCCGCCTGCTATAGGTTAGTGTTATTATTATTTTGTGCAGCACTGCAGCCTATGCCTACAAGGCACAACAAACCTGGTGTTCAATATATATATATATATATGTGTGTGTGTGTGTGTGTGTGTGTGTGTGTGTGTGTGTGTGTGTGTGTGCATTTTGTGATTTTTAAAAGCAATTTTAAACAGAAAAATCAAAAATGTATTCCAAAATCATGCAGCCCTATACTTTCTCTTGATATCAGCATGTTCACAGCTGTTTTTGTTGTTGTTGTTGTTGTTGTTTTACAGGGACCAGATGCCACTGATGAGTCCTGCTGACTTCAACATTCACATGAGTCTCTGTACATGAACATGGTAAAGTGAAAAATAAAACACCTTGGAAATTACAGTTATTTACGTTTCAGGAATGGCACAAAGGTGTGTGACTGTTCAAGTCTCTGTCTTTAGATCAGTGTGTTAAATAATGTGCTTTTTTGTCATTTGTTGTGTATCTTTGGATTATGTTGTGTTGTAAATAAATCCAAACAATCAAAAAGCCATTCTTTTTTAAATCTCCTCATTCTTTGTGCAAGGTTCCTCATAATGATAGGGCCTGATAGCTCCTAATAGGGCCATTATGGGAGGGTCTTTGTCTTTCTCAGGTGTGAAAGCCATCAATATTAATGATGTGTTCACGCCTCCTCGCATAAAGCTTTCTTACACAAAACATGTCTTACAAATTTAAAATCGATACATTGTTTTATCTGAATGAGTTATCATGATGATTTTCACATAGTTTTGAAGAAATTATTCTAGGCTTCGTGATACAATTTTCAAAAGTCATGTGAAGAAATAATCAGTATGAGAATACCAAGGTACACTGGGAAGTATATCTCAGTGGAAATATGCAACACAATGCCTGTCCGAAGGGAGGACTTACAGAATACACATATGACCCGCGAGCAGGCTGCATATGGAAGAACACTGGGGTATCCAGCCCGCAGAGTGGAATTTTTGGGTGGCTTGCCAAGGGAAAGACACACGCTTGAGAGAGGCTTATAGTGGAAATACACATGTGGGGGTCGCCCAAGGGGGGAACCATGCACATGGAGGCACCTAGCCAACACGAAAGCTGCCGGCGGCATAACTCTGGCGTTGACGTCAATGGTGCTGGAGGAACTCAGGGCTTCCCGGAGAAACTCACCTGAGGAGAATATTGCACATATCCAGTCAGAGGAGTGGAATGGAGAGCAAGCAAAGACACCTGAGCAGATCCTAGTTACTGGCAAGTCGAAGCTAGTACACATGAGGATACTGGCTCCACTCAGAGATTGTAGAATCTCGCAAATGTGTTAGGTGTTGCCCAGCCAGCAACTCTGCAGATGTCTGAGGCGCCATGCGTAGAGCCCAAGAGGAAGCCACACTCCAGGTGGAGTGGGCCTTCACACCAAGGGGGCACGGTCGACCTTGCTGCTGGAATGCCAAAGCAATGGCGTCCACTATCCAGTGAGACAACCTTCAATGTTTTGTCTACGTAAGCACAGAGAGCGCATACTGGACAGAGCAGTGCCAAGGCTGGGTCTGCCTCCTCCGAGGGCAGCGCTTGCAGGTTCACCACCTGATCTCGAAAGGGAGTGGTGGGAACCTTGGCCATGTATCCAGGCTGGGGTCTCAGGATCACGTGAGAGCATAGACTGTAAAAAAAGATGGATGACGTCCCTTCGCTCTCTTCCATTGGTGAGAACTGAAGCTGCCAGTGTCCCGATATGGCGCTGACATCTTGGGACTTGAGTCTGCGCAGTAGCGATCTTGGGACCAGACCTGCGCAGTAGTGAGCAGGAAGTAAAGCCGCGAAATAAATGCCCTGCCCTTACTCTCACAGAATGCACTCTCCCTGCACTTTTTTAAGTGACCTATGTCTGCTCTGTTCCTCCATTCTGCTCCCATTTTGATGTCTGTTGATTGCAGTACGACAAGAGGCTTGTTCAAATAAAGTAAATACAATCTCCTCAGTCCTCCAAAGATCCCGAAAAAAGTCAGTTGGTGCTTCAGTAGCTACATCGCTCAGAGAACCTGTCAATCACAGCTGTCAATCATGACGTTACACCACCGTTTTTTATAGCATCACGTAACTAACTAAAAAACAAACTTATTTTAAAAACAGATACTTGAACTTACATCAGCGTGATAAAAACGACAGCAAATGACAGAAACCACCTTTGGAAAAAAGATATTTGAAGTGTAATTTAATTGTTTAGTTGGTCTCATGTCCCATTGAATAACACGGGGAGGCGGATTTATGACCTATACTAGGACCAGTCACCGGGGGGGGGCGATCGAGATGCTTTGGCTTAACTTTTCAGGGCTTGTGTAGCACGCTGGGTTGAGAGTAGGCCGGCCCGAATTCCAGGCACGCTTCGTCAACCGAAAATTCCTGCAGGTCCCCTACCCTCTTGACGGAGGCCAATGCAAGCAGGAGCGCTGTCTTCATAGACAGGAACTTAAGCTCAACTGATTGCAAAGGCTCAAAGGGAGCACTCTGCAGGGCAGATAGAACCACTGCGAGGTCCCAAGAGGGTACGAGAGGAGAGCAAGGAGGATTTAGTCTCCTCGCTCCTCTCAGGAACCTGATGACCTGGTCGTGCTTCCCCACGGACTTACCTTCAACTGCGTCATGATGTGCGACGAACATACACTTTGAGGGTGGAGGGAGAAAGCCTTCGCTCCAACCCATCTTGCAGGAAGGAAAGCACAACACTGACCAGCGTTCCAATCTGACAAACGTAAGCGGTGAAGACCAGCCAGCTGCATCACAAACTTCTTTGTAACAATACTGCATGTAGAATGGGCTCTAGTGGACAAATGTGAAGGATGGCCCAGAACCTCACATGCAAGAGAGATAGCCTCAACTATCCACTTGCTAACCGTCTGCTTGGATGCAGGAAGGCCTTTCTTAGGGGGTCCAAAGCATGCCAATAATTGATCAGAATTTCTCCACTGGGCAGATCTGTGGACATAGGTATCTAGTGATCTGACTGGACAGATGAGGTTCATTTTCTCCTGGTCTAAATCCTTGAAGGGAGGAGGACAGAATGCCTGCAGTACAATGGGCCATGTCATCATTTCACTTTAGCTTTCTTTGCTGCTGCAAATGTGTTTGACAAACACACTGTCACAGCGGCCAAAGAAGACAAAAGATATAATAAGACTTAAGAGCCCAACTAATGGAAACACTAATCACTGTTATGGTGACTTCAAATGAAACACATTAGAGTTAAACACCTGTTAATTCTCAATAAAAAAAATTGTAGACGTCTGACAGAAATAAAGTCAGTCTGGTTAGTAATAAGTGAAGCTGGTAATGGTGTTTGTGAAGTTGTTTAATCCTCCTCTGCTGAGATCTTTAGAGATTTAATGTCTTCTTTTCTCTTCAGTTGATTTCATCTAAGGCTGTGGCTGAAGTCAGTTGTAGTTCTTGTGTTTCTGCTCATCTCTTTTTCTGTTCTATTCTTCCCTTCAGTGATTCTGCTTGTTAACAGGCTTATTAAGGCTGAAATGACTCCATATTTAATATACACAGATTTTGTGGCTCAGATAAGGTCCAGTTCTGGTTTATTTCTTTGCTCTTGGCTGACATGTGGCATTGCTATGGCCTGCTTGTGGCCCAGATTTGGCAAAAAGGAGCGGTCCGCCCAAGTGCCATCATTCCACGCTGCATGTGGGCCAGATCAGTATCCCACAAGTGCCAGATGTGGGCCGGATCTGGGCCGAAACAATGTTGCTATCTGGGTATTATTTTTTTGTCTCAAATTGAGTATTGTTTTACAAATTGGTCATTAACTAGCATATCTACTCTTTTAAAAGTATTGAATCTCTATTTAAGAAAGCCATTAAAAACTTTTGATAAAAAGGCACTGTCATTTCACCATTGCGATATTTTAGAGAGACATACATTTTTAAGCTTTGACAATTTCAAACATTTGAAGTATGCTTGTTTGGTATATAAAGTGTTGCATAATTCTGGCATATTTACATGGTGTATTTTTATACAACAATGTTCATGAATATGCATGGTCCCTATCAAATAAACCAATAAATAAAAATTAATAAATACAAATATTTTGTGATTAGCCATGACACAGCTTTGCTTGCCTTGCTTGTGTCATGATCCGGGTCTTTTGTTTTGTCTTGTTAAATAACTTTTATGTTGAAATGTATTAAAAGTTTCCATTGTGTATATGTTCCTTTCCTGTGTTTGATTTACATTCTTCTGTGTTGTCACATTAGTCACCATGGTCGAAACTATTGAACATTTGTTTTTCTCTTGTCCAGTGATAAAAAGATTCTGGCAAGATGTCATGAATTGGCTGGAAACAAAAATGGAGAGAATTACACAATTAAAGCTAGAGCAAATTCTTTTTGGTAATGAAAACCTTCCGATGGAACTTTTTAGAATTTATAATATCAACAATTATGGGTAAATACCATATTCATAAATGTAAATGGCAAACCAAAAATCCATCCCTAATGGTGTTTAAAATTGAACTGAGGGAATACTTTGCTTCTTTGAAACTTCTGAAAGACTCCAGCGATAACATTTACTCTCTATGTGAAGATGTCTCAAAATATTTGTCATTATAATTTGTAAAGCTTCCATGTAACTTTATTTTAAGAATATATGAAGACTGAGGACAATATATGTATGTGAACAACTTATGGACTGAAGTGCCTTTGCTTAAGTTATTTTATTTTAAATTTATTTGTATTTATTTTCTTTATCGAAATTTGTTCTATTTAACTGTGTTTAACTATGTTCTGCACATAAGTCTCCCAACGAGAGATTTTGTTAATTGTGTTTTGTAAATAAGTGTGTTTAATAAAAATCTAATTTAAAAAATTTAAAAAATTTGTCACCATGGTCATCTTCATTTGTTCCAGCTGTTGTCAATTATCCACTCATTACTTTGTGTATTTTGTGTATTTAAATTCTTGCTTTTCAGTTAGGTTTTATGAGTCGTTGTTGGTGTAGCGTGTGGTTTACATCGGGTTTTTCTTGTATGTTCCTGGTTTAATTGGATTATTTATGTTTTGCCTTTTATTATTAAATCTGTGTGAGCATTTGCATTCACCCTGGCCTCATCCTTGCACACGTTACATAATGATTGAGATGCCCATTTTACACTCAATCACGACACTTCCCCCATTTATCAGCTCACCTGTTTATTGATTAGATTAACTTGGATATTCTATAATCATTTAACTTTTTTTGGAGTGTGTAACAGCCATCAAAATAAACATTAGTTTATATTTACAATATACACAAATTGTTCAGTGAAAAAAAAAAACTATTTTTTTTTTACTTTTGTCAGTTAAATAAAAATGAAAGATAATGAACAAATCAGAGATTCTTGTTTTTATTGCATTTTACAAAATGTCACAATCTTTCTATTGGGGTTGTAAAATCATCCAGTACCAATATTATGCATGGGTGAATGATGGATGGATGAATTTATGAATTTATGGGGCAGTAACAAGTAATTTCATTCCCTTATATAAAAGAATCAGGCACCAATATGATGGATGGATGGTGTAACATTGAGGATGGCCAGACTTTACCTCCACTGTCCTGAAGAGGGAGCTGTTTTTCAGATCATACTTCTGACACTGTGTGTTTGTGTTTATCCATGTGCATTAGGGAAGTGTAACTCTATAAACACACACACACACACACACACACAATATCTATCTAGTATGTAGTATGAGAACAGGTAGTGGGAGTTGATGTTCAAGTGGATAGTCATGAGAACCGTCTCCTCCATCAGTTTCTCAGGTATGATATCTGTCCTAACACTAAATCAGTAAGAATTGCACTTTTTACTCTTCAGTGTCATTGATAAACACCACAATTCAGCCTAATAACTCTGAATCTGCCTCTGTCAGCAGTGCTTGTTCTGTCAGCGCTGTGGCTGATGAATAACTCACTGGCTCTTACCGTCACTGGATCTGTGGGAAGCAACATCTCAGTCTCCTGCAGATACCCTGAAACATACGAGAATAACAGCAAGTTCTTCTGTCAGACGAGCGGCTGGTTTTCTCCGAGAGATCCTCAGTGTGTTCACACGACCCATCGAGACACGAGGTCTGAACGAGGGAGACTGGCTCTTCTGGACGACACCAGCGCTCATGTTCTCACGGCTCTCGTCTCTAGACTGGCTCCAGAAGACTCGGGGAAGTACTGGTGTGGTGTAGATATCGATCTCCTGCCTGACTTTACCTCTGAGATCTGGATAACAGTCAGCAAAGGTGAGATTCACAACAGCTGAAGACTATCTGTCCTAATGAATATCCTTAATATATACGAGCAGTTGATGTGATGAGAAGGGTTTTCTGTTAGAACGGTGTTGTGTAAGCGGCCCCTAAGTTAATAACCAATGTCTTTGCAACGGAAGTGAATCAATCAAAACTAACTTTAGCTGGACAGTAACTTTATCATAGAGCTGCTGTAAAGCCAAACAATCTCTGTTACTGTAATCTCCTATTATCACTGTAAAGCTGCTTTGAAACAATCTATATTGTTAAAAGTGCTATATAAATGAAGGCAACTTGACTTGACTTAAACATCTTAATTTGTCTAAACATCAAACGTTTAACTGTTGTGGAAAAAATACATTCAAGCTCCATGTACAACTATTTTAAAAAGTTATTTTTCACTTTGCCTGTGGTTTTTAAGAGCTCATGTAAATTGAGCCATGAGGACATGAAATATACAGATTCGTCACACAGACTGTGACACCTAATATCTTGATTACAAAAAACATCCATTTATTGTATATTTGTTATCAACCCGATCGATTATTAATGCAATCTCAATCTGTTCGGCATCATTTGCGCTGAGAAACATGACCGTTCAACAGTTACAGGGATTTCTGAGGTGCCACTGAGACTCACATTGGTTTCAGATGGGATGTGATACAGCGTCGTCTTCCTCTTACACATCTCATAATGAGTCACTGTGAGAACTGAATTCACTCAAATGTGTGGTGAATTAATGCCAGGTGAGGTTTTGATACAGATGATGAACTATAGTCCTTTCACTTTTGTTTTCTGTGCAGGGGATCCACAAGAACAAACCACAGACCTGTTCCCGGAAGAACCTGGTGGTGAGGTTACGAAACAAACAGACACTCACACACTCACACACATGTGGTTTTGCTTTTTTCAGACAACTCATTGTGGGTTTGCATCAACAGAGTCTTACTCCAGGTTCATGATGATGGTGGCTTTGATGTGTGTTTGCGCTCTGCTTTTCGTGTTTCTGTTTGGTCTGTTTCAAGTCCTGAAACACAGCAGTCGCAGTAACTCAGGTGAGACTACAGCACTAACAGAACATGTCTTTTTCTTCAAAACATCTTCTGTTGAGGTTCTGATAAACCGATAATTAAATCGTTATGTTCTTATCAGGTTCTGCTCCTCACCGAAGGACAATATCAAACCCAGTTCAGGTGACGACAGCAAATCTCATTGATAATTAATAATGTTTTTATGTTTTTCATGTTTTTTTAACATCAGTTTTATTTTAGAATTATTGAGACACTATTATTACTCAGAGGAACTGATTAATTTGTGAAAATGATTCTTCATGCTCCTCCAAACCATTCTTTCACAATTTGAGCCTGATGAATCTTTACATTGTAATCCTGGACATGATTGTTTTAAAGGGGTGGTTGATTATGATTTCACTTTTCTAACTTTAGTTAGTGTGTAATGTTGCTGTTTGAGCATAAACAACATCTGAAAAGTTACAACGCTCAAAGTTTAAAGCAAAGGGAGATAGTGGGGAGAACAAGTATTTGATACACTGCCGATTTTGCAGGTTTTCCTACTTACAAGGCATGTAGAAGTCTGTAATTTTTATCATAGGTACTCTTCAACTGTGAGTGATGGAATCTAAAACAAAAATCCAGAAAATCACATTATATGATTTTTAAATAATTAATTTTCTTTTTATTGCATGACATAAGTATTTGATCACCTACCAACCAGTAAGAATTCCGGCTCTCACAGACCTGTTAGTTTTTCTTTAAGAAGCCCTCCTGTTCTCCACTCATTACCTGTATTAACTGCACCTGTTTGAACTCGTTACCTGTATAAAAGACACATGTCCACACACTCAATCAAACAGACTCCAACCTCTCTACAATGGCCAAGACCAGAGAGCTGTGTACGGACATCAGGGATAAAATTGTAGACCTGCACAAGGCTGGGATGGGCTACAGGACAATAGGCAAGGAGCTTGGTGAGAAGGCAACAACTGTTGGTGCAATTATTAGAAAATGGAAGAAGTTCAAGATGACGGTCAGTCTCCCTCGGTCTGGGGCACCATGCAAGATCTCACCTCGTGGGGCATCAATGATCATGAGGAAGTTGAGGGATCAGCACAGAACTACATTGCAGGACCTGGTCAATGACCTGAAGACAGCTGGGACCACAGTCTCAAAGAAAACCATTAGTAACACACTATGCCGTCATGGATTAAAATCCTGCAGCGCACGCAAGGTCCCCCTGCTCAAGTCAGCGCATGTCCAGGCCCGTCTGAAGTTTGCCACTGACCATCTGGATGATCCAGAGGAGGAATGGGAGAAGGTCATGTGGTCTGATGAGACAAAAATAGAGCTTTTTGGTCTAAACTCCACTCGCCGTGTTTGGAGGAAGAAGAAGGATGAGTACAACCCCAAGAACAACATCCGAACTGTGAAGCATGGAGGTGGAAACATCATTCTTTGGGGATGCTTTTCTGCAAAGGGGACAGAACGACTGCACCGTATTGAGGGGAGGTTGGATGGGGCCATGTATCGCGAGATCTTGGCCAACAACCTCCTTCCTTCAGTAAGAGCATTGAAGATGGGTCGTGGCTGGGTCTTCCAGCATGACAACGACCCGAACACACAGCCAGGGCAACTAAGGAGTGGCTCCGTAAGAAGCATCTCAAGGTCCTGGAGTGGCCTAGCCAGTCTCCAGACCTGATCCCAATAGAAAATCTTTGGAGAGAGCTGAAAGCCCGTATTGCCCAGCGACAGCCCCGAAACCTGAAGGATCTGGAGAAGGTCTGTATGGAGGAGTGGGCCAAAATCCCTGCTGCAGTGTGTGCAAAACTGGTCAAGAACTACAGGAAACGTATGATCTCTGTAATTGCAAACAAAGGTTTCTGTACCAAATATTAAGTTTTTCTGCTTTTCTGATGTATCAAATACTTATGTCATGCAATAAAATGCCAATTAATTACTTAAAAATCATACAATGTGATTTTCTGGATTTTTGTTTTAGATTCCGTCACTAACAGTTGAAGAGTACCTATGATAAAAATTACAGATTTCTACATGCTTTGTAAGTGGGAAAACCTGCAATATCGGCAGTGTAGCAAATACTTGTTCTCCCCACTGTATTTGCTTTTAAAGAAAACAAACGGCTGGTAGGGACTACACAATATTCCTCCCGGATTAGTGACATCACCAACCCCAAATATTTACATAAACCCCGCCCCCTGAACACAATTTATAGATTATCCAGACAGAATATGCTAATCAGTGACTAGAAGATAACTCCACATCAGCTACATAAATTCATCAACTAACCATTCAGAAATATCCTGTTGCATTCTACATTAGAGATGCGCGGATGGGCTATTATTTCATCCGCAACCACATCACAAAACTCAACATCCGTCCGCCATCCATCCGCACCAACGTTTTTGACCAATTTTCAAAACCGCACCCGCCCGCCATCCGCTGATTGGTGTATACATAATATTTTTCATTTGTTTGGTTCAACCGCCCGCCACTCGCCCGAATTTAATTCAAATATTATTTTTCGTCACGTCATCCGCCCGATCCGCGGTTTATCCACGAAGTCCGCGGCTGTAACCGCCAACCGCGCATCTCTATTCTACATGTTGTCACTTCTTCTTGAGTCTCTCCATCATTGTCTCACTCTGGTCTGAACATAAAATCTAAATGTTTTAGGAATTTTCAGTGCATGTCTGTAAGAGGTAATCGAAAATTGCTAACACACACACAAGCTGTTGAAGCTCCGCCCCCTGTGCCGGGAGCAGCAGCTCATTTGCATTTAAAAGGACAGACACAAAAACTGCGTTATTTTGCTCATCCTCAAAAAGTGACAACTTTAACATGGTATATAAAAATATAAGGGGGTATTTTGAGCTAAAACTTCACATACACACTCTGGGGACATCAGAGATTTATTTTACATCTTGTGAAAAGGGCATTACACCACCCTTTTAAGAAATGAAAACCACAGACTCCATCAATTAGGGTTAGAAGAACTGTTGCCAAACATATAACATGCTATAAACATAATAGTCATGGCAATAATGATTCAATCATATACTCTTAAGAAGGCGGTGTATATATGCATTGTGCTTATCATACAATTTAAATGCGAAAATGAGTTTTCCGTGTGCATATGATAAGCAATTTATTAGGCACCCCACACCACTACTAAACCTACCCATGCGTATCATATGCACGTAAAAAAAACTAATTTCCATGTATAAATTACACGATAAACACAATGCGTGCTATAGAGGCGCATTTAGTGTGACCAGGTTGGTATATTATATATTAGCCGTTATCTGCTATAATTTATAAGTTATATATTTTTTTTTTATATAGGATGACTACCAGAGAATAATGCTTCCAGACTCATCCAAAGCTCAACGTGATAAAGAGGAATTTTACAGACCCATAAACCTGGATTACACAAACACAGAAGCGGTCGACACAGACTCCTACTACACAGATGTTGTTTCAGCACAAACACAAGATCAGATCTACACAGAACTGAACGCCAGTAGACGGAGTCACGTGTATCTGAGTTTTACAGCGGATTCTGCTCAAGAAGAGGCCATCTATCACACTATTGATCACTGAATCCTCATCAACAGCCTCATCAAAACCCTAGATTCCTCTGACAGCTACGATAATCCAACCTCTGTCAGCATCACAAGTTTTTGTGTTGTTTTCACAAAATAAAATAAAAAATATTAAGTTTACTGAATTAATTGATACAGCTTTTTGTTAAAGGTACAATATGTAGTTTTTCGCCGCTAGGAGTCGCTAACCTCTTCAAAACAATAACAAAGGCGTAGATTGATGACGCAGTGAATGAGCGTGGAATGGAACTTGTCGTCATGCCGATGGATCTAATAATGTTTATTGGGAAATGTTTATGGATGAGTGAATACATTGATGTTTTTTAACATGACTGTGGTTTGAAGTAGAGCTCGACTGCTAATGAGAGACAGATATTAGTGACACACGAGTCCCGCGGAGGACTTTTATTTTACCGAACTACCAGCTATTCACATTAATCAGTTTATTTAACAAATTAAACTAGTAAGGTAATGCAGCACTGTTTCACTTGGTCTACTCTATCATATTAAACTGTATTTGAGTGTGTTGAAGGTTATATGTTATTCTATGTGTTAGTTGGTTGGCTGTATGAGACTAGCAGTAAGCTAGATCAACATTAATATATCATACTGATCATATTCTAACATTTCATCATGTTACATTGATTCATTTTATGTACATTTGCTCACCTGTCTAATAAAGCACTTGCAAGTCTCTGTCAAGTCGAAGTTTGTTGCGAAGCTCTCGGCATCTTGAAAACGGCGATATTGATCCTCGTTTTAGTTCTCCTTTCGTCCCAAAGTCTGCTCGCCATGGTCCATAATGTTTGGACAAATCAACAACAGTGTGAGCGTGCCGCTAGACGTAGCACAGTTGTCCATGTCTGTCGCCATGGTTACTATGGCAGTACAAGAGGAAACCAGGGATAACGCGGATATTACGTCATTTGTCAGGCAGCAAAGTTACAAGGGACGGGCACTTTCTTTAAAATTTCTCTGAATTTACAAATTTTTGGAAAAATTTGAACAATGTGTCATGAAGGACATGATCAAAAAAGTCTGAGAACCACTGTTATAGCATCAAATTATCAGAATTTCAAATTTCATTTGACATCTTATGACCTAACAAAGCCTCATTTTCTGAAATCATGTGACTTGGCCAGTTTAATATACACTTTGAAACACAGATTTAAACAGAATTTTGAATCTTCGTACCTTTTTATCATTTAATGTTTTATTTGAAAAGGAATAAAGAGAAAAAATCTGTCACATGGACCCTTTAATGCACAGATAAAATATAGAACATATTACAGAAACAACTCTAAACTCATTTATTAATTACACATTGACTTTATTAATGTCACACATTACCTACTAGTAATCCATTACTTTCTGCAGAAAGGAAACTCTGAAGATGCGTTTCATTTTTCATCAGTAGTTGTGATGTGGATGTGTCCAGTGATGGGACAAAAGTTGAGTAAAGTTCAGCTTGTGCTTCATCTTACTGCGGCGTCTTGCTGTGGCTACAACAGAAATAAGACACACACTTACATAAATCAAAACAACAAATGGTACAAATAATCTGAGAAAAACAATATATATTTCTGTCAGTGAATCGACTCATATAATCCATCTCGTAACAGAACGAAAAGACTGTTTAGTATCTATTGACTAGTTGATTGATTACTGAGGACATTTTTTAAATTTTTTGATGAAATTGAGAAGACTTGAAAAACTTACGGACAGATTCTCATATTCAGAAGAGCCCGACTGGTGAACAGCAGGTCTGGGATGGACAGTCTATGGGAAAAACACATTGATTATTGATTATCTGACTTTTGAATGCAGCTCTTTTGCACATGTAGTTTTTGATATTTCTCTTACTGTGAGTGTGTTGTACAGGTCAGATGATCTGGACTTGAGATCAAGACCTGTATATGTGCCTTCACTGGGATCAGTTCTGGGATCATTCTACAGGGAATCAGAGAGAAATGATTATCACCATTTTAAATTTTGAAGAAAAAAAAAATGAATGAAAAAGATTTTAAATTGCTGCCATGACGATCAAAAGTGTATGACTCAGTCTCTACTCATAAAACCACGTACAATTCCTGAGTGTGTGTATATATATCCACAACATTCCCCATAATCCTTAGTTCAGACTCTCATCCATCATCACATTCACCTCTGTCTCATTGCCTTGTTTACTCACACTCAGAGCCATAGAGAGAAAGAGTTGCGACACTCCCATAGACCTCCGTTGTAAAAAATGGCGGCGCTTTTAACCGCCTACTTCCGGGATTTGAAGATCGGATTAGTTCCAAACACTGTCATTTGGGCGTTGGACCCCATTCACTTACATGGCTGCGTGTCGAGTTGTTCCAGAGGTAAATTGCTGAAATAGCAACCTCTTTTGAATTGTCAACTGTCCATATTGTATCAGAGGCCCTTTGCGATGTTTATACTGGTCTTCATTTGTATCTGCACAGCGTAATTATTTATATTTTATCTTGGTTATTAGCGTAATTATTTATATGTCCATCATGGCCACCTAATCATCCCCATATACTGATTGGCTTCATCACTGTCTCCTCTCCACCAGTAAGCTGGTGTGTGGTGAGCGTTCTGGCGCAATATGGCTGCCGTCGCATCATCCAAGTGGATGCTGCACATTGGTGGTGGTTGAGGAGATCCCCCCCTTCTATGTAAAGCGCTTTGAGTGCTGAGAAAAGCGCTATATAAATGTAATGAATTATTAATTATTATTATTATTATTGGTTGTTTCAACCAATTTTCTAGCATTGCCTGCTTGCTAGTTAGCTAGCGCGACTTCGCCAGCTGGGCTGTGACAGCAAGAGTTCGGTAATGAATCGCTACCACCTTTATAGCAACTTTTATTTTATTTAATTTTTTGGGATATACTAACTTTTCATTATGTGACGTGTTGGCTGTACTTAATTTGTATCAGAGCCCATCTCAGATACTCATTTACTGTGAGGAAACTTTGTATTGTAATATCCACACTAGTTTAATGATTGTTCTTCAAAAGTATTATTCAAGGTATTATTCAGTAGTCTTAAAACAAATAGTAGACTACTTGACAGGCTACTCTACAGCAGTGAATCAAGGATGAGCCTAAAACATGGTCATGCATCCACAATGGTAAGAAGATTTTTTTTAACAAGAATTTTTTAACAAAATAAACACTTTTTTTTTCAGCCTCATGTCAACCAAGGCTGCTGCTGGTGGCGGCAGCTGCTGGTGGTGAGCGGCAATGCTGGACCTCTAGGATTGTTATCACCAGTCCTGTCTGTTTCATGGATCACCTGCCCCTGGTTTTTGTTTTTCTTGTTCACACACACTCACACAAGCACACATTTTTTGTTGTCTGTCATTGTTTAATAAAACATATTTTATTTGAAAACCAGCCATGCTTAATTTATGTCTCAATAGCTGTAACAGAAGTTACAAGTGTTTTGTTAGTTAATTGCTTAAATTACTTGGATTGAGTTACAGCTACCCTTACTCTTAGCCTACTCTGTACACTAACCCAGAGCCAAAGAGGAAAATCTTCACTCTGCACTTACCTATAGACCCAAACATAAAAGCGTAAATTCGTTTTTAATTATAAAAATTATAATAGTGTTATAGTTTTGATAATATGCGTATGGCTTAATCTTAAAATTATATTCTTAGTCTTAACATGATCATGTTTCACGTTGTGGTCCTGGGGGTGGACACTTTCATCAGAAGAAGTGAGCTAGCTTCTAAGCGAATTCTGAACGGACCGCCACGGCAGACCTCTTTGCGTGATCACGAAGGTAGGCTAATGGCTGAATCGGAATTTATAAGCAAAATCACGGGAATCAATAGCTTAATACAGCCCAGTTGTGCTAAAATAAATATCATGAGACGTCCATCATCAGTTGAATGATATGGAAAAGTTAAGTTAGAGCCGCTAAAGCCAGTGCTACTACAGACTAGAGGTCTTCACAGTGAACCCGAGACCCGTCGACCCGGGACCCGACCCGGGACCCGTACGGGTTCGGGTCTATATTTTAAATGATCAGCCGGGTCCGGGTCGGGTCCGAATCTATTACTTCGGATCCCGGGTCTGTTTAACATTGTGTGTAATACCTAGGGCTGGGCGATTTAAATCGCGATATTGTTATGCGCATCTCGTCAGTAAAGCCGGTTCCTTGATTTAGTAGTAAATCACCATCACCTGCTTTCAGATGGAGCAGCATTTAGGGCTGAGGAGATAATTAAGTGATTCATTTAGTGATGATTGAGCATTATTGAAGACACCTGATGTTAACAAGCAGAATCACTGAAGGAGAAAAGCACAAATTGTAAGTTACCATTAAGGTGATGGGTGTTTGCTTTAGTTGGGCTCTAGACCATTATATGTTTACTTTAATATTTACTGTTGTTTGTCTGCTGTTATTGATTTATAACAGTTAAATGAACAAAGTAAAATGTTATCTTATAGTGTTGGTTATGTTTTGACATAATCATACTGTGATCTGAAAAGTAAAACATATTAAGATAGTTTGGTTTAACTTGTTCGCAGCAGTTTTGTGATTCTTCAGCCTATGATTATCAGGACTTTACTTATAATTCAATATATTTAATAAACATTGCTCTAATCAAAAAGACGTTCAGACATCAATAATCAGCCTGTGAATCTCAACAATGGTGGTGACAATAATAAAGCATGTTGCAGTGGCTGCCACCAATCATAACTCATTAATGGCTCCCATCATGCATTGCGGTATGAATAAATTATGATCTGAATTGTCTATGTAATTTACTTTTCCTCATTGAATATTCTGCTCCTCACCATTGTTGAGATGCATAGACTGAATCTCGACATCTGTGTGTGCCTAAAAGAATGATTTTTTTTTTAAACAAGTTTTAAGAAATCCTTTATATCAAAAATTCTGGCCATTTATTCAGATTCACAGTTATGCTGTTACCAACAACATAAATCGAAGTCAGAAAGAAGGATCTTAATGAGCTCAGTGATCAAGTTCAAATGATGATTGTCATAATATAACCAACAAAGATCACTTTTTTTTCTTTGTTCAACTGGCAGTTTTAACTCAGATACAACCGCCAAACAAAATCTAAAGTACACATGAAAGGGTCAGAGCCCAACTAAAGCAACTACCCATCACAATAATGGTAACTTACAATTTGCGATTTTCTCCTTCAGCGATTCTACTTGTTAACATCAGGTGTCTTCAATAATGCTCAATCATCACTAAATTAATCACTTAGTTATCTCATTAACGTAAACACTCTTGAGTGTGGACTCATACACTCCCAGGGGTGTTAATTTAACACTGGAGGTTTTGCTGTATACAAAGAGCCGTAGTTAACTGACAAGCTGAGCCATATCGCATTAAATATCGCTGGCGATACGTCCGCGATATTAATGCGATATGGCTCAGCTTGTCAGTTAACTACGGCTCTTTGTAGTAAATGCCGCTTCATCTGAAAGCAGGTGATGGCGATTTACTACTAATCAAGGAACCGGCATTACTGATGAGATGCGCATAACAATATCGCGATTTAAATCGCCCAGCCCTAATACCCGTGCGATCGGAGTCATCAGATAAGACTCAGAGAAAACCCGGCCGTGATTAGACACTGCTTCTGTTTTTTTTGTGTGTTTTTTTGTAACTTGCAACTTGTAAAATTAGGACACTGAAAATAAATTGCGTTAAAAGGATATTTTAGGTTGATCCAGCTAGCGCGCATGTGCAGTCTCAAGCGCGTGTCATGTTTCTATGGCAACCAGTTACCAGAGCTTCAGTGAGGAACCGCCAAACCGCGCTTTAGATTTTACAATATAAATTAACCGTCTTGTTTAATCTTAAAGTTTTAGTGGTCAGATTCAGACTCGATGCAGAGCAGAGAGCACAGAGATGATAGCAAATAAATAACGTCAGCGGCCATGGCACTGAACGAGCAATCGTTATTATAGTTCAAAAGGGCAAACAGTCAAAGTTATTATGCGAGTTAACTCGAGTCAGAATGTAAGTTAAGTTACATGTGCAAAGTTGCATTTGTCATCCGTCACCGTGACATCAAGTGGATTTTTGAAGCTGAAATAATGAGTGGATTAAGCTTGGACTTGAAATAACGAGAGGAATAACATGGATAACTTTCTTGTCGGAGGATTGTAATGCATGATCACAGCCAGTCAGGTAATGTTAACATTACAAGGATGAGAGAGGAGACTACTACGCTACCACGGCTCCTTAAATTAGGTAAGACAAAAAGTTGTATTTTTCGCAACAGGTTTATTGACTTGTAATAGCAGTTTAAGGTGGAATATGTGACAATCGGGTCCAGTCGGGTCTGTGTCTTCCCGGCGGTTTCGGGTCCAGCTTTCAAATAATAGACGGGTCCAGGTCGGGTCCGGTTAGGCATTTCTCGGATCTGCACGGGTCCGGGTCTAGCTTTTGAAATAATAGATGGGTCCGGGTCGGTTCGGTGTAGCACATTACGGGTCTCTTTCGGGTTCGGGCACGAATTTTTGGAACCGTGAAGACCTCTACTACAGACTACTAGTTCTTACTAGGTCAAGAAAATATGATCATATATCACCAATTTTATCATCTCTACACTGGTTACTTATTAAGTTCCGTATCAATTACAAAGTATTGCTACTGACCTATAAAGCCCTGTTGTGAATCATATGCAAAATCTTGATGTCTGTGTGTGACTATATGATACATTTGCTCAAAACATCATGTGCACATGCTTTTTATACACCTTCAAATAAGTGATCATTTTAATGCTTTTGGCACCAATAATACAGTTCCACAAGGTTGGTGGTTATGAACGCCAAATATAAACACAAAACTTTAAACACAATATTAGATGGCCTTTTTGTGATGATTATGTCATCATCAACATTGAGCTGATCACACGGTCTCATACTTTTTCTAGGCTTTCTCTGCCACAACAATTGTATTACACAAACACACTTTTACAGCAGCCAATGAAAAGTTAAAGTAAAAAGAAAGGGGACCAAGAGCCCAACTAAAGCAAACACTGATCACCACAATGGTGACACTTCAAATTAAACAAATATCAACATCTAAACCTCTGTTAATTCTCACTAAGATCATCTGACAGCAATAGTCAAAGTAATGATGTCTAAATGAGACCATAAATGATGTTGAAATATGTCCACAATGGCCACATCTGAACTAGTTTTAACCTTGTACGAAGGTTCGATGAACGTCTAGATATCGGACCTGCAGAACACGTCAAAAAAAGACGTCATAAAAACGTTCATTCTGGCTCCTCAGTGGACGTCTTTTCAACATCCGACTTTTGTGACAAAGACGTTGAAAAGACGTGTTTTGGACATCATTTTGCTTAGTGGGTTATGAAATGCACTTTCTGTAAAGCTGCTTTGAAACAATGTGTATTGTGAAAAGCGCTATACAAATAAATTTGAATTGAATACTACCCATGCGACCATGAACACTGAGCTTTTTCCCTCCAAAAATATAGCCTAAAACTTATCTAAGTAATATACAGTATTTCGTTGTCACCCTGCCTCGCCAAATGCAAAACTGACATTAACAAAATGCAATAACAGCTGAAAAAGTACTTGGGTGTGTGTTTTATTTTATATTTACCATTCAATAATGCTATCGCTGCTGTCTGTCCTATAGAAGAACATGACAGCCAGCGTATGTTTTGGAACTATTACAGCCATAGCGGCGACATCAAAGAGTGTCGCAACTCTTTCTCTCTATGGCTCTGCTCACAATATAATAGCCTGGTTTTCACATTCATTCTCTGCAAAGTCTTGTTTAGTGTTTGTACTGCAATTCTGAGTGTTCTGTCTGTTATTCCCGTGTTCTTGGTTTTGATCTCTGCCTGTCCTATGATTTTCCTTTTTGCCTGTGTCCCCTGTGACCCTGTGACCCCTGTGTCCCCATGTGACCCCATGTGACCCCATATGACCCCTGTGACCCTGTGTCCCCTGTGACCCCTGTGACCCCATATGACCCCTGTGACCCTGTTATTGTTTGGACTGATTACTCAGTCTTTTTGTACCTCTTGCCTGTTTTCTGGATTACGTCTTTGGATTTCCCTCTGTTCTAATAAACTGCATTTGAACCCTCAAATTTTCGTGTCTCAGAGCAGTACGTGACAATATATGTGTTCTACATGTACTGTAATTGATTTATTAGTATCATTCTGTGGTTTTGTCCATCTTACCTCATTCTCGTGTTTTGCAGATCTGCAGTTTATCCTTTTCTTCTGACTGTAAAAAAGAAACGGAAACAAGCCATTTCATTGTTTTGTGTAATATTCAAATGTACTTTTGCATTAGTCTAAAAGCTAATTATATTACTCTTTGTTGAAACATTTTTATTTACATTTTATACAGTATGATGGTGATCATGATCGTGAATATTGCACATGCCACTGTGATCACTACCCAGACGGGCCAACCAGCACCACGATGATCTGAAAGAGGGAGAATATCATAATTAATTCTACAAACTAAGAATGACACTATAACTGTCTTGAACCCTTTATAAAATAAAAGCTTCACCTGTGACAGTGACAGTGACAGTTACAGCGTCTGATCTCTGAGATCCATGTTGATTGTGAGCCTGACAGTAGAAGCGTCCACTCTGTAGTGCACTGAAACTCTGTCCAGATCCAACAGCTGAGGTTTCATTCTCCTTAAACCAGCTGAAGTTCAGAGCAGGAGGGTTTGAGTCACTGATGCAGTTCAGAGTCACTGAATCTCCCTCCACTATTACACCAGATCCATTTATCAACACTGAGACGCTCCTGGGAGAGTCTATAACAATTATCAGATTATTATTTTTAAATCGTAGTACACATTTTTAAAATTGCTAATATGGACTGAATTTATCAAAACAGAAAATTTGCATCTGTTTTATCATTAACTCACACATGACGTTTAAAGTCACAGCATCAGAGATTTTCCTTCCATGTTCATTTCTGGACTTGCACTTGTATTCTCCACTGTAATCAGAGCTGATCTTTGAGATGCTGTAGATTCTTCCAGATCCTACAAACGTTCCTCCTTTAAACCAGTTGATGTCTGCAGGAGGGTTTGAGTCACTGAGGCAGGTCAGAGTCACTGAATCTCCCTCCACTATTACACGAGCTGGACTGATGAAGATCTCAGGATTCACTGGAGGATCTACAGGAGAAACATATAGTATCACCCGTCACTCGCCCCACCAAAGCACTTCTATTTCTGTTTTTACATACAGATGGTAGGGGCAGAATTTAGTATAAACAACATGAATCCATGGATCCTTGAGGGTCAAAAGGTCATGTCACTTATTAAGAAATATCCAAAACGAACAGTTTTTTCTGTGTGTGTGGTAGTCAGTAAATCAGTGCTGGATAGATTACTTACAAACTATAGTCGGATACTGATTCCAAATTACATGACAAAAATTGTAGTTAGTAACATTATTGTTAGGTGTGGCTGTAGAAAGCGCTAGTGATGTTCGGTTCTTGAACGAATTGTTCTTTTGAGCCGGTAGGAAGTAACTAGTCGAGCCGGTTCATTAATCAAACTGAATCAAACTTTAGTTCCAGGTTAATGACGCAAAACACACAAGCTAAAGTATCATGTGCCACTCAAAAAGACCCCACTGTCGAAGTCTGCAGAGGATTACCGAGGATAGCGTAGTGCCATCATTGCTTGATGACGTATGGAACAGACAAATAGTTGTTTTTCAACCAGCTGTCCGAATGAACCGGCTCGCGGAAATGAATCAGACTTTTCATCACAAGTAAGTGCACGACGCAGGAGATTCAGAGAAATAAATAGTCCTTATCCATGAATCCGGGCGGCACAGCCCAGTCAACACTTTGATCTCACAGTGATGTCACCATGTGGTCACACCGTCAGCAATTTGAGTTCACGGTGATCTAAAAGTGTAACCTCACAGCGCTTTTGTAGACGTCTGACAGAAATAAAGTCAGTCTGGTTAGTAATAAGTGAAGCTGGTAATGCTGTTTGTGGAGTTGTTTAATCCTCCTCTGCTGAGATCTTCACAGATTTAATGTCTTCTTTTCTCTTCAGTTGATTTCATCTGAGGCTGTGTCTGAAGTCAGTTGTAGTTCTTGTGCTTCTGCTCGTCTCTTTTTTCTGTTCTCTTCTTTCTTTCAGTGATTCTTTTTGTTAACAGGCTGAGATGACTTCATATTTAATATACACAGGTTTTGTGGCTCAGATAAGGTCCAGTTCTGGTTTATTTCTTTGCTCTTGGCTGACATGTGGCATTGCTATGGCCTGCTTGTGGCCCAGATTTGGCAAACAGGAGCGGCCCACCCAAGTGCCGTAATTCCACGCTGCATGTGGGCCAGATCATCTTTCCACGTGTGCCAGATGTGGGCCGGATCTGGGCCGACACAATGTTGCTATGTGGGTATTGTGGTCACAGTTTGAGCACACAGTGAGAGTTTTTATTGAGAATTAACAGAGGTTTAACTCTAATGTGTTTCATTTGAAGTCACCATAACAGTGAATAGTGTTTCCATTAGTTGGGCTCTTAACTCTTATTATATCTTTTATCTTTTTTGGCAGCTGTGACAGTGTGTTTGTCAAACGCATATACTGCAGCAAAGAAAGCTAAAGTGAAATGAGAGCAGGTGATGATGGTTACCTGTTGATGGTTTTATAATAATCATGAAGTTTCACTGAGGTAATTTGAATCTAACAATTGTGTTGTACCAATAATATATTCTCATTACAAACCCTGTGTTACTGCAGCATGACTTCCAGCAATATTATAACAATCAATTAGAAGATTTTAACAAACATGAGCACAAAAAATTACTGTTCGATAACAAACACAGACATCAATAATCAACGTATGAATCTCAACAATGGTGACAATCTAAAGTACCTTGCTGCAATGCATGCTGGGTACCATCATTGTACAAAACTCCCAGCATGCATTGCAACATGAATAAATTATGCAGCTGAATTGTCCTATTATTTTAATTCTAAATATGTGCTTTTATTTTTTGCTGTTGTTTTTTTTGTGACATTTAGTAGCTTTTCAGTGATGTTATGAATTAATCTTTATCTAAAAATATATATATATATATATTGTCACCCTTGTTGAGATTCATGTGGTGATTTTTGATATCTCTGTGTGTCACGGTGGATTCATTTTTCATGTTCATGTTTGTTAAAATCTTCTAACTGATTGTTATAATATTGCTGGACCCCACGCTGCAGTAACACAGGGGTTGTGATGAGAATATATTATTGGTCCAACACAGTTGTTAGATTCAAATTACCTCAGTGAAGCAGTCTATTTCATGATGATTATAAAACCATCAACAGGTAACCATCATCACCTGATCTCATTTCACTTTAGCTTTCTTTGCTGCTGCAAATGTGTTTGACAAACACACTGACACAGCTGCCAAAAAAGACAAAAGATATAATAAGAGTTAAGAGCCCAACTAATGGAAACACTAATCACTGTTATGGTGACTTCAAATAAAACACATTAGAGTCAAACACCTGTTAATTCTCAATAAAAACTTTTGTAGACGTCTGACAGAAATAAAGTCAGTCTGGTTAGTAATAAGTGAAGCTGGTAATGCTGTTTGTGGAGTTGTTTAATGAAGTTGGAGCCTGACATCAAATGTTTAGACGTCAACCTAATTTTCATTTTCAACTAAAATGTTCAAATCCAATAACATTTATAGCTGGGGTAACCTCATATTGTGGCCATAAAATGAGCACACAGCGAGTGCGCTGTGAGGTTACACTTTTAGCTCACTGTGAACTCACATTGTGGTCATATGGAGAGATCACTGTGAGATCAACGTGTTGACTGGGAGGGGCTCATTGGTCAGCTCTGTTGCCTCACAGCAGGAGTCCTTTCAGTTTGCATGTTCTCCCGTGTCAGCGTGGGTTTCTTCCGGGATACTACGGTTTCCCCCACACCACATGTAACGGAGGTCAGCTAGTAGTCGCTGCGCGAGTAAACCTCACTCCTCTGATCTCAATAGGCGCTCTAGCAGCAGTAGCTATAGGCTGCAGTCTTTAGCCTCCTTGTTAAAGCGCCTGACTCTCACGCCGGAGACAGGCTTGTGCAAAATTCAGAATTTGAGAATTGCCCTCCATTCAATTCATGAATTTGAATTTGAATTGAATTTACTCCGCCCCACAGGACATTGAATTGAATTTGAATTGGAATGACAGGAAGTGGAATTAAATTCATGGCAATTCAAAGAAATTCCACTCAGTCACACAACAGAAAGAATGTGTTGAGCCTCACATGCATTCAGTGTTAGGAAGGTTATTTTGGAAATGTTTTTGCTTATTACTGTTATTAGTTACCCATTATAAATGTGGTTTGGATTACTTTATTTAGATAACTTTATCAATGCAAAGCAATTTCGTTTTAAGTTGACTAATTGAATTAAACATTTTACCTCAGTAATACAACTAAATACAATTACATTAATTTTGTAATTTATTAACAGAAATTTCATTTCACGTAACTATTTACTCCTCAAAAAAAATTTCCTCAAAAATACATTTTGTTCTAAAATAGATATTGATCAAATTCTTGAAATAAATTACCCCCTCAATGTTGTTTAATTCGTTTTTTTTTTTTTTTACATTGCTTTTAACATTCATCGCTGGGGGAAAACATATCCTTTTAATGTAATCTGTACAAGTAGTTCAAACTAATATCATTTATAATGCAATCATATCTGACGTAAAGCTTCATTGTTAAACACTTCACTTAAAATATGTATATGAATTTCTTTGAATTTTTATTGAATTGCAATTCTGCTTCGTTTAATTCAAATTCGAATTGTAATTCTAGATCCTGTTTTTGACATCAATTCAAATTCAATTCAAATTCAAGAATTGAATTGGAATTAAGGAGTCATTCTCAATTCAATTCTGAATTGTGCACAAGCCTGGCCGGAGACTAGGGTTCGAGGCCCACACAGAGCGGGGCGAGTAGGACCCGGGTGGAGGGGTCACACACAGTCCAAAGACATGCAGGTAAGGTGCATTGGACAGTCAAAAATTGCCTGTGTGTGTGTGTGTGTGTGTGAGAGCCCTGTGATGGACTGGCCATCTGTCCAGGGAGCTTTCCCCTGCCTCTGGCCTAAGAAACTGGGATAGGCTCCAGCCCTAATATAATAGCCAGTGAGAAACTCAGGAGAACACATCTACATTAAAACATAGACAATACCAGAAAAATAACTGAATGAACTGAATGATTAAATATACACAAGGGAGGATAATCAACAGAACAGAGAACAGGTGTTTAACTAATTAACAACTATGGAAACTAACAATTACAGGGAACTCATATAAACAGGATCAGAACCAAAAAAAAAAAAAAAAACTAAACTAAACTAAACTAAACATAACCCTAACAGTAATCTATTACATTACACACATTGCCTTGTTTATCACATTAATTTGAATAAGATATGTTTGGTATAAATACATATAATCAGTTACTACCCAGCTCTGACTGTATTACGCAACACAGATTTTTAAAAAACATTTGTTGCATAATACTGATTACACAACAAAAAGTATTGTATTTTTTTTGTTTTGTTTTTCTTTAAAGCTACTCTGTGTATTTTTTAAAGTTGTTTATTAGCAAAAACACTTTGTTCTTTCAAAATTGCATGTGCTCATTCATGTGTAATTACTTCCACCAACTAATCAAGTATTCTCGTAAGCGTAGAATCTGCCATTCAGAATACATATGAGCGAGTCGCTCGAATGGCGGCAGTCATGTTGCGCCTCCATCTTGAAAATACATTAGCCAAAGAGGGACACACCAAGCTTCGCCTTTCGCGCTTTTACACTCGGTGGCACCGTGACGAATGCGAGGGGGAGATTACTCGCGACTGTCGGCAGCCTGAAGTTGAAGATGGAGGATCACGCCTATTCTAGAGGACATGTAACAGAGTCGCCAAGGAAGTGAAAGAGAGAATTACAACGACAACGCGACAGGCAAATCAACAAGACCAAAGTCAATATTGGATTATATTATATATAATATATAATAATATAATATATTCCCAGATGGAAAGAGCTCATGAGGAGCAAGGATTTTAAAAAGTTGCCTGCTTTCTTCTCGACAAGTAATTCAGCCTATTTGTGTAAATTCAAAGTTTTATAGTTGATTGGCTAACTATAGCATGGTTGTGCATAACGCTAGAATGACGTCTAGGATACTTTTCCTCACGTCAATGATGAAAAAGGATTGTTAACCTTGTAAATAATACGGCCACCGTAGGAGTTAAAACTCCCTCAGGAATGGGAGGGGCTGGAAAGTAATATTCAGTTGGTAGTCATATACAATAGGCTCTATGCGCAACTTACTTCCGCATTCTGCGAGACGGGTCTCACAACATCCGGTTCAGGTCCGCTGTACCGCGCTACTTTGGATATGGCGCTGTTTTACTCTAGATGCCTTCAGGAATTACCCAAAATGAGTATAACTGATGTCAATCGCCTATGCAGGTTGACATCTAAAACTCCTGCCTCCAAAATGGACAAGGGGTTTAAGCTGTACGCCTCCTCATACATATTTGACTATGAAGGTTTGTATCTGCCTGCGATAGCTCATGTTAGCATTCCCGAGCGGGAAGAATGCAGTATGTCACTATGGTAGCTAAACTAACGATAACATTAACCTACTAATCTGAGTTGATAGAAAAAATTTTTTTTGATAGAACAAAATGTATGTACCTACATAATCACGTTTTCACTTCATTTTTCACCAGTATCAAACAAAGACAGACTGACTGGTGCTGTCAGTATCAGGGCAGCTAGTCACAGATCTATGAAGAAAAACGAGAAGCCACACAGTCTGAGAGTAACGTTAGGGATGGGTTGGGTGTTCTGTTCGGGTTCTCAATCTGTTCCAGTTCAGGGACAGTATTTATCAAGCCTCTCAGGGTAGGAGTAAGTAAGAGTAGATTAATCAGTGATCATGAGCGGGTCCCTTTGACTGTCTAATCACCATGGACAGACTTGCAGGAGCTGCTTTAGTCTTGAGACGCTTGGTAAATACATGCACAGTTGTTCCAAGTTCAATGTTGTTTTTTGTCTACTTGTTAAAATGTGTATAGTGAGGTTACTGGGGTAACTCTGATTGGACATCCTTGATTCTTGAGTGCCATCTTTCCATGTTATTCATAATACGTCCTATACAAATCTCTCTATTACAGCATGAACAAATTCTGTTATTGTGTTTGTTGTATTAATGTCATTGGCAAACTTGCCCCAGCAACCTAACTAGACTGTTACTCAAATCAGTGGCATCTGTTTGAACCACTGCTCAAATATGATACATTAAAGCTCAACCACACTCTCAAATCTGTGTCAATGTTTGTAAAAAAAATTCTCCATATACTTTTGTACAGATAGTGCTTCGGGATTCGGACCCTGTCATCCTCACATCGTATCGGTGCTCATGTGTAGCTGGCACTGCAATGTGTAATCACATAGTTGCTTTGCTGTTTCAAACGGCACACTATTCACAGTTGAATGTGCAGGTTGTGCCACCTGTCCACACCTGCACTGAAACAGAGCAGCGATGGCACAAGCCCAGAACCGCAGTAAGTGTTTAGACACAATTCCTAGGCCTAATACTGTCCCTCTTCTACTATGTTCTCCTTCACATTTTATATATCATTTCTATGTTATGTGTATTTGTAATTACTGGTATTGTAAAGTGACCTTGAGTCCTCAGAAAGGCGCTATAGAAAAAAACATTATTATTGTTATTATTAATAATAATACTCCTGGCATTAGTGATATTTAAGTATACATACGTATTAATTTGTGTGTGTGTGTGTGTGGGGGGGGGGGGGGGGGTCCTTTCAATTTTATTGTCTCCTATTGTTAAGATTGTATGTTGTTTGTCCTTTTTTTTTGTCAGGGAGTGAAACCTGGGCCAATAGACAAAACGGTCATCAGCAAACCAAGACTCAACCGGCTCACAGAAGGAGGAGTCAGGTGAAGTACAGTAGTGAGATGCTATTGCAATTACTGCATCATACAGTCTACATATGTATACACACACACACACTTATGTACACATATACATACATACATTATACACACACAGACTTGTGTACACACACACACTTATGTACACATATACATACATACAGTATACACACACAGACGTATGTGTACACACACACACACACACACACACAAATAAAAAGAAAGATTCCATAGGTGTCAGTAACCTGCAAATATTACTAACACTAATTACACTACTAAAAACTAAGATTACTAACACTATTACATTCTTTCACAGGAGTACACTCTACAAGGGCTTGGTTGGGGACCCACTAGACATGTCTTTACTACTGATGGAAGACATGTACAAAGACTTTAGCATTAGAGAGAAACCTCTAGCAGCATCTATGGGCATCAGTGACGAGAAGACCCTTGTTGAGACAGCTTTTGGCTTAGCACAAAGGGGCAGTGTGCTCTCGTACCAGCAGCCTGTATTGGCCACAAAGTCAGTCAAGATGCACCAGGATCCTCCAACTTACCCACCGCTGCCTATTGGGGAGTACAGGCTTGCCCCGACAGACTGTGTGCATGTGTGCACTGAGGAGGAGCACTTCCACCTTAAAAGCTTAAATGTTACACTGGACATGGCCTATAAGATTGAGGCAGCGACAAGAGAGCAGGCAGCAGACCAGGAGTGGCATCAGCTCCGCAGGCCTAGGATCACCTCCTCACGTTTTAGAGAGGTGTGTTTTGTGAGGGGAGAGAGCTCTGCAGAGTCTCTTGCAGAAAGAGTCCTCAAAGGAACAAGGCAGACTGCAGAAATGAGAAGAGGTGCAGACATGGAGTTTGAGGTGGCAAGGGAGTACTGTCAGATAAAAAATGTCAACTACACACCTTGTGGCCTCGTCATCCACCCTGATGCCCCTTGGCTTGGTGCCTCGCCAGATGGCTTGATTTTTGATCCATTCGCACAGCCACCGTTTGGACTGGTTGAGATAAAGTGCCCTAATGTGAAGAACTATGTGGACTGTAAATACCTTAAAATGCAGGATGGCACTTTGGCTCTTCGTAAAAGCCACTCTTACTATTGGCAGGTGCAGGGTCAACTGTTGATCACTGGCCTGCAATGGTGTGATTTTGTGGTTTGTGCTCAGGAAGACATGCTGGTGCAGCGTATCCAGTTTGACCCGGAGGTAAAAGCAGTCATCAGAGAGAGGGTGGACCAGTTTTACTTTACAGTGTACATGCAGAAGTACTTGTCTGTGTCCAAAAGATCTTACTGATCGATGCAGGATAATTCAGGTGGGGGCTTCAGATTTTTCAAGCAAGATGACTTTTTTTTCACAGTTCACATTTGTCATTTAAATCTAGAAATGAAACCATAGTCATTTTTGAGGGGCTCTTACAGGCAATTTAAATGTTTCATGCATCACTGTTGGAAGGATGTTCTTTAGGTCAGCCAAACTCTTTTTCGCCAGAAGCAATAGTTAGTTGCATCAAAGTTACACCATAATTGTTATATAAATAGGTTATATAAATACAGCGTATTTTGCAATAAACACAAAGGAGTGAAGAAAGTTTTTTTTCTGATTTATTTGTTACAAAAATAAATCACTTCATATACAAATGTCTCATGGTAACTGTATAAAAGATGTTTTCAGATTTCATATACAATATTTTACTGTATGCATGGTTTGATTTCATACATTTTACTACAAGAGATAGAGAGGGGGACAATTAATGAACAGTTGGCACTTTAAATCACTCAAAGTCAAACATAAACATGTATCATGGAATACATGTCAAATCTACATCAGAGAATCCAGTTCGTTGAAACTATGTAGGCTAGTGTTATCGTTTATAAAGAGAGACAAATGGAACAGAATTGACCATTCAGTGTATTAGTATATCCAGACAGACTGGCTCAGTGAGGTTAACACAGTTATTTGGCCCAAGCTTTGACCAGTGGCTTGTTTTGATAGTTTGCTAGGAGGCAGGCTACTGCAAAAAGCTGGTTGATACTGCCACAAATTGACAGAGGGATAAGAGTGTCAAACAGTTTGTTCTCTTTGATGCGCCTAATTGTCCTCTCCACATGTATCCTTAACCGTGCAATGTCCTGAGTGACCAGCACTTCGCCATGAGAGAGTTGTGACTTTTTACTCAGAAAAGGTGGTCTGTAAACTTTGCAAGGCACTAGGTCGTCAATTCTGAATCCCTTATCCACCATTACAGCCATATCTTTATCCAAAAGAGGGATAATGCCAGATTGCCTGAACAATTCTTTGTCACTGATAGAGCCGGAATACAGTGAGGAAATAAAAGTAACAGCACCATGTGGTGACACACCAATCATTCCTTTCAGGGTAGTGTGGGATTTATACTGTGAAAACATCTCACTCTGTAAGAGTAAAGATGAAGGCATCTGACATCTCATCTCTGTACAGTCAATAAGGACTTGGGTGTCAGAGTATTTGCCGAATACACTCGGCATCGTGGCTCTAATTGTCTCAGGAGACATCCATATCCCAACAGCACCCAATAAGGTGTACAAAAAATTTACCCAGGTTTTGATTATCCTGCTGACGGTGGACTGGTGAATACCGAAACGATCACCCAGATCTTTCTCCTTCAGTCCCAGTGAAAGGTAGACCAAGAACAGGAACAGTTCATCAATCATCGGAAGGCATCGGCTCTGGTGGGGAGCAGGTAAAATCGTTTTCGTTAGTAAAAGCGATAATCATTGCAAGGTCATCATAAATGTTTGTAAAGTGTAAAGTCTAACCAATCAATAAATAGTGTTCCAACCAATCACTGACAGGGGGTGGGTGTTGTGAGGTTTTGCGCTCGTGCACGGCTGCACGCAAAAACCTCACAACACCCACCCCTGTCGGTGATTGGTTGGAACACTATTTAATTTTGGTTTTGAGTGATGTTGATATCAACTGTTTTTGTGTGCAGATCTCAGAGGCTGCCTACAGAGACGCTTTTTTTTTGACGGCATGCTTATGAGGCGGGCAGATAGGGGATCATTAGGAAAGATCAGATGAATATGATAATTTATGTTTGGGCCTGAAATCACTGATACAACCTTTAAGTATGAACTATGCCTACCGGTCGACGAGGTGGATCAGTGGCATTGTCAAGAGCTGCTGTTGTGCTGGAAGTGGATGACTGTGTACCAACACGCACTATTCTCCTTGTTGCAGGTTCAATCTGTCTCCAAAATGCCTGTAGGTGGCGGTAGCTGGCAAATCTAAAAGTGAAAGAAAATTATTATTAGCTTTAAATCAAAGCATTACCCATTATTGATGTTTGCAAAATGCATCATCACAAAGCAGAGATATGTGGTTCTCACAGGACAGAGATGCTACAAACAGGCTATGATGATCTTGTAGATTAAACTAGCCAACAGTATATAAAGAAGTTAAAATAATCTCAACCTTAAACATCTACAGAAGTGTTAAAATGTGTAAAAAAAATGAAACATACACATTAATGCAGCAGTAATATTAATCCATCATTTTACCGCACTATGAGTACTTTTACTTTTCATACTTTTAAGTACATTTTTCTGATAATACTAACATACTTTTACATAATTAAGGTTTTGGATGCAGGTAGTGTAGTATTTTCACAGTGTGGTATTAGTGCTTTTACTGAATTAAAGGATCTGAATATTCTGCCCACTACTGTGATTCATATGAATCGATTTTAACACAATCTAGGTCTGCAAGAAAGTCATAACCACAGAGGTATGCAAGCTAAGTATCATATGACATGATACATACCTGGTATAGAATCTGATGTCATCGTCCGATGCTAAAAACCTCTCCAGGCCAAACGACTGCTTCAGTGTAACCTCAGCCATTCTCTTTTGCATCTCCTCCATCGCCTGCTGCTGGGCCTCTATTTTCTCACATGCTATATCCAAAGCTGACGGTTCTGGTTTTGCATCGTAATCATGGCACTGAAGCAACAGTTGAACATCCATCTCTTCCTCTTCAGTTGATTCATCCTCTAGTCGTTGTGTTCTATCCCAGACACTTGGCCTGGCTGCCGGCAGAGAGTAGTCGTTCCAGGCGAACAACACGGGCACAGCCCCCTCTTTCAAGCGTCGTCGTCCACCTTGAATGACATCCGTGGAGACGAAATGTCTACTACAGACTGTGGTGGTTCTCTTAATTACCAAATTATCACGTCTCACATTACGTATCCATATTTTTCTTATGGTTTCTTCCTTTGGGAAGTGGTGGAAACTCACGGTGGAGTTGAACTTCCCTGACATCGCGCATTGAGGCACGCAGCAGAAATCACTGTTGGGATTATCCCGCTTCTGGTACTTTACTGGCTTTGACATTTTCTTCTTGTCACTAACATTCAGATGTTAAAATCAAATAAAACGCCAACAGTAAAAGGGCTAACTAGGTTATTTAGGTCAAGTCAATAGCTGTTGCCGATTCTCAATCAGTACCAAAACAGCGAAACAGAAGCAAACCGGAAGTTAGGAGACCCGTTTTCCGGTTTGGTCACGTGACGCTCGGCATAGAGCCTATTTCACCACTAGATGGGAGAAAATCTTACACAGTGTAGCTTTAAAAAAAGAGAAAAAAATGTTGAGGTACTTACAATAGAAGTGAATGGGGCTAATTTTGGAGGATTTAAAGGCATATACTATGTGAAACTTATTATTTCATAAAAGCATTTACAATCAGTATTTTGTTCAAATATGTGCATTATTAGAGCTTTAAAGGTATTTAAACCATTATTTGAACAGCTGTTTTAGTGTGTTGTGTTTATGGTGCGGCGTTGTCATGACAGCGGTGTGTAAAATTTTATATAACTGAATATAACATAACATGTTAAAATCACATATAGTTCATGTTTTGTGACTGTACTATTGAAACAGTGAACATTTAAATGTTTTAAATATTAGCCCCAATTACTATCATTTTTAAAGAAAAGGAGGGACGAGTGAACTCTACTGGCTTTGGAAAGAAAACTTTAAAGAACATACTCACACATGACATTGAGCTGAACAGCAGGAGAGATGTGAGTGTGTCCGTCTACAGCACAGCTATATCTGCCTGAATCCTCTCTTCTGACTGACTGCAGCAGGAGTTCATTGTTTCTGTCTCTTCTCTCAGTTAATGGCTGTGAGTTTCTGTACCAGATGAATGTTGCTCTGTCAGTCAGAGCGCAGCTGCTTTTACATCTCAGAGTGACTGAATCTCCCTCTGTCACTCTCTTAGGAGACTCCACCTGAAGATCTGAACACAACACACACATTATATCTAGTGCTGCTGTCATACACTGATTATGATTCAACATAATGCACAGAAGAAGAGATAAACCTCACCAAAGTCACCTGTGACAGTAAGAGTCACTCCTGGATTACCAATCCATTTTCCACCAGGTATATCAGTGATGAATTTGAAATAGTACATGCGTGAATCCTTCAGTGTCACATGACTCAGTCTGATGGTGCAGTTCTGCTGTTTATCTCCCAGATACTGAAGCCTCTGACTGTATTCAGGGTCCTCAGACAGATCTGGAGGTTCTTCACCATGTATTAACAATTTAGTCCAGAACGCTTTCTTGATCTTATATCCAGTAGGGTATGTATAAGTGCAGCTCATTATCACTGTTGAGTCCTTTAGTGCACAGATGTGTGAAGGACTGTAACTCACACCCCAACCAGCACTAGAAACCCCTGAAACACAACATTTATAAGGAAACAAGGATAGGAAACAACAAATAGAAGGAAACAAATACCCATATATGAGTTAAACAGGACCATACACTATCATTAAAACTTGTTTTTCTTTACAAAACTGTTGTTAATAAATGGAGAATTACACTTATGGTGTGATCTGTGTAAAACCTACAGCCATCAGACAGAAGGTGATGAAATGCAGGAAGCAGAACATTGAACACTAACCATGAAAAACGTTATGCTCTAAATGTTAGCAGTTTATTTCAGCATTATATCAGCATTATATCAGCATAACCTGAATAATACCATTTTCTTTAGAAGCAAACTGCTTTTTAACTCCATTATAGTAGATATTTCACCAGTGCTATTTTTCCTGGGGCACCAGCAGTGCTAACTGATCCATGTTAACTAGCCAAAACCTTTTACTCTTAGTAATGAACTCGTATGTCATTTACAGGAGAGACTCACCTGGCATCAGGAGCAGAAACACCAGAGCAAGAGTTATCAGTGACATCACAGGAAACTAAATAATTTACACAACAGTACAATATGTCATCTTTCATTTCATCAAAACTATAATAACAGCCGTTTATTGCATTATAAACACTGCAAAAATGATATAAACACTTTACAATCTTCACTGTTAGTAGATTTCCACGGATGAAACTCATTTAAAGATAACGTTATGAACACATGAGTCATCTAACAGAGGTTAGAATGAAAGAAAATGTTTCTCACTTCCATTTTCTTGTGTGGAGATTAATTAGTTAGACAATATTAATTACTGAACAAGTGAATCTCTTACCGTTTTGTAGTTTCAGCCGCTGATAACAGACTCCAGGAGAGTGAAGTGCAAGTGCAACCTGAAAACTTTCTTCTGCTATTTTACAGTTGTTTCCTTCCTCTTTTTAAAGTCTGAGCAACCTTCCCCACCCCGAGACAGGAACAACCCGAATGAAACCACTCGAAAATAGAAAAAGATAAAACACTCTCTCTAAAGGATTGGTTAAAGAATATCTAAAAGCATTACTATAGAGCTTACATTACACATATCAAATGAAACTTCCAGTGTGAAGGGAAACCTCCTGTCAACATGATTAGATGGTGTTTTACAGCTTCCTGAAAAGTGACCTTCCTTCTTTAAGACAAGTAGTTCTTCATTTTTAAAGACAGTGTTTACAAAATAAGATCAAACTGCACTCTTAGAAAGAATGTGTTAAAAATGACACAACCTGTGTTAAATTTTGACACATCCGTGGGTGAGCTCCAGGACTACTACACTCTAAAAACTGCTGGGTTGTGTTAACCCAATTTTGGGTCAAATATGGTCTCACCCAACGTTGGGTTAAAAATTCAATTTAAAAATGGACAAACCCAGCCGTTGGTTTACATTTTTAATGTAACCAATGCAATTTGTCCATTTTTAAATTGCATTTTTGTCCATTTTTGATTTTGTCCGAAATGCAATTTGTCCATTTTTAAATTGCATTTTTTAACCCAACGTTGGGTGAGACCATATTTGACCCAAAATTGGGTTAACACAACCCAGCAGTTTTTAGAGTGTAGTTTTGTGTTAATTTTAACTCATTCACTGTGCAAGTCATTTTAACACACAAATTGTGTCATTTTAAAAAATAAAGCGAAAGGGCCAGATGCAAAAATATTAACCGTTTAATCAATAGTCGAGTACAGAATGCATGTGCACACAAAGTACAACACAATGTCTCAAGCTCAATGACTGGACAGACTCACTGTACTGGACATTATTCAGTTATTCACGCTTCAACCCCTAATTGATAATGCTGCTTTTGACAAAAGTTGTGTGCTCAGGGACAACACATGTTGTGTAGATTTTAACACATGTTGTGTGTGTGCTCAGGGACAACACATGTTGTGTCAAATTTAACACACAACCTGTGTCGATTCTTAACACATCTCTGTGTTTATAAGGACTACACATTTTGTATTACCTTTAACACAACTAATGTGTTATTCCTCTTCCACAGAAGTGTGTTGAAACCTTTTACACACTAATGTGTTATAGTTACACAACTTGTGTCAGATATGTGTCACATGTGACTGTAGTCGGTGTGTATTTGCCAGAGTTACTTCCTGTGTTTTTACAACTGAGTGTCTGGATGAAAACTGAAACGTATTGTTAACTTGTGTTTATGGAGTCCAGTGACATTTAATAAAGAGTTTGCTTGAACATTTGGATGTTTTAGACATCATGAATCTACATAGACAAGCTCTTATTGAGAATTAACTGAGTTTTAGATGTTGAGGTTTCATTGAATGTTTTATTTGAAGTCACCAGAATCGTGATTAATGGCTCCTTTATTTGAGCTCTTGACCCTTTACTCTTCTTTTAGTTATTCTCTGGCTGCTTTAACTGTATTTTAATCAAATACATTTGTTATGACGAGAGAAAATATGATCAGATGTTTCTTGATGATGTTATAGTCAGCAAGTGCTGATCTGATAAAGTTTATGAGTATATGGATGGTATGCATTTAGTTTATTTATGTGCTGTTAGTTATAACAATCTTGTGACACTACATCATTCTGTCCAGCAGTGCAGAATAAAAATAAAAGAAGTTTTCTAATAAATTTTATCAGCAACAGAAACTAGTCAAACACAGACATCAAGAATCAGCGTATGAATCTTAACAATGGTAACAAACGAAAAGCTTCATGCCGCAATGCATGCTGGGAGTCATGGATGAGATTTGTACTATGGTGGCACCCAGCATGCATTGCGGCATGAAGCTTTATGTTTGTCACCATTGTTGAGATTCATGTGCTGATTCTTGAGGTCTGTTTGATACCGTAGTCAGTAAGGTTTTGTACGAACTATTTATTAAAAAACAATAATTTTAAGTTAATTTCAACATGCAAATCTTTTAAAAAATTATCTTTAATATATTATACTCATTTTTCACATATTAAACTCTTGCTGATCTTAACAATCTTACATGTTTATGATGATAATATTATCATCTGAACATATTTTTTTCATGATTATTTCTGCTGATTCAAATGTGTTGAAATAAATACATATTCACAGCAATCAGAGAAAACTAATGTTATAGAGTCAAGGGTCAAGAGCAAATAAGGCTGACACTAATCACGATTCTGGTGACTTTAAATGAAACATTCAATGAATCGTCAACACCAAAACCTGTTAATTCTCAATAAGAGCTTCTGTAGAGTCTGACAGAAATAAAGATAATCTGGTTATTAATAACAAGTGAAAGCAGCATTTGAAAAAGACATTGAAAAAGAGGCATGATGTGATTGGCTGCCAAAAAACACCCGTTAATCTTTAAGTTTTCATGAATTAAGATTTAATTTATTTCTTTGAATGTATTGCTTTATTTATTTTAGAGCATTTTATGGGATACCATATAAAATATACCTATACTTTTTTCCTAAACACAAACTCTCCTCCATCCAGTGCTATTCTAGAGTCACATTTTAACACACATTGTGTGTTAAAATATACACAACATGTGTCAAAATACCATCAACACATGATGTTTGTTGTTTTTTAACACATCTCTTTTTAGAGTGTATTTGACAATCGGAATATCAGATATTTAATGCCATAGCTAACAAACGTAAACAAGGAAAAATGACATAAAAGCAGATCATCATTCATTCAGCGCTGTTGTGGCTGCGGTGTGTCCATAGACTGTAAAAAAATATTTAAAAAGTATAGGCTATTATTATCTAACATCTGACTAATTAAAAATTAACCTCAAAACATAACATGCTAAATGGGGGATATCTAGCATAAAACATTTATTGTCAGAATGTTGTCTCTCAGTTGTTGAATTTCGCGCAGACGTTGCCACAACGTAAATGTGTTTGCTCAGCCCGATCTCATGAAAGTGCGAATACCACGAATTGTATTTGTAGTGCTTATGAAACGCAGTTTTCGTGCGCATATGATAGCCTACGCACTTTATGGCGTGTAATAGGCACGCACTCCGCACCCCTAATCCTAACCACGGGGTTTACAGTGCGTAGCATATGCACGCAAAAAAACATTTTGGCACGAGAAATAAAATTTGTGGTATAGATACGCACTTTCATGAGACCGTGTTTCATAATCTGCTACTGGGCCGGCCCTCTGTCAAATTTTAAAACCCAGTGTGGCCCTTGAATCAAAAAGTTTGCCCACCCCTGCTCTACATGGACGTTTCTCAATGGTTAGTGGATACATTTATGTAACTTAGTTGTTGTGGAGTTACGTTTATTCATCTCATCGAGTATCCTGTACTGTCATGTTAATCTATAAACTGTTGTAAAGGTGCTTGTGTGTGAACTGTATTAGAGCCAGAACATGCTGCATGGAGATGGTTAGTTGTAGGTATGGTTTAGTTTACAGTTATAATGTGGGACTGCTGCTTCTCACTCAGGGCGGGATCTAGTGCAGGTCGTCACCAGTGTCGTGGGCGAGTTTCCCTAGTCTTATGTAGGAGTAGAGGGAAATCTGAAACAGCTTGTTCTGAGAGATTGATAATGATATGTGGGGATTATAACAAAGTATTGGGTGGATTTTTACCATTAGGCTGTTTTTTTACACACACTGTGGACACACATCTGTGTTCAAACACCGTATACGAGAGTCAGAATTTGAGATTGTAAGAACTTACAAGTATCTGGGTGAATATTTGAACAACAAGCTCAACTGGTCTGACAATACGATGCAAGTCTATTAGAAGGGTTAAAGTCGTATTCATTTGTTAAGGCGACTGAGATCCTTTAGGGTTTGTCATGTACTACTTAAGACCTTCTATGACTCTGTAGTCTCATCTGCGATCTTGTACTCTGTCACATGTTGGGGAGGGGGACTGTTGGAAAAGGAGAAGAACAAATAATCTTATAAAGAAGGCAGGTTCTGTTGTGTTCCCCACCTATTTTTATGATGAATCATGATTGTCATCCCCTTAATGAAACAGTTTGACCTCTTGTGAGTACTCACAGCTCAAGATGAATTCATCCCCGCTGTTACAAGGAGCGTTATAGGAAGTCTTTTTTTCCAAACGCAATTAGATTGTACCAGGACGTTCAATGCAGTATTATGTTGTATATGTATGCTTAAGTTTTGGTTTATATCTTATTTGTATCTTAGACATGTCAACATCTTACACATTACTGAATAAACCCACAGGATTTTCAGTCAGGAGAAGGGATGAGGAGGGGCCGGAAAGATCAATGTCAAAACTAGAAGCATCAGCTTCTTGTCTGGGATTTGTCTTGTCCCGCCGGATCCAGTGCAGATGGTTTCTATTGTCTTCAGTTGCGTTTCGCTGCTCGCGTCACATGCAGACACGGTGACATTGAAACTATTGCAGGTGTTTCTCGTTGCAGGTTTTTCAGATGCAAATCTTTCAATCTTCATAATTGTTTGTAAAATTATATGGTTGTCTGAGGTGAGGGCACAAGATTTTTTTTAAAGGATTAAAGGGGGTAAAACCAAAAAAAACTGAGAACCACTGTTTTAGCGTCAAATTATTAGAATTTCATTTGACATTGTATGACGTAACGGAGCCTCGTTTGCTGAAATCACGTGACTTGGCCAGTTTTGATATGCACTTTAAAACACAGATTTGACATAGAATATTGATATATGAATATTCTGATTATTCATACCTTTTTTTATCATTTAATGTTTTATTTGAAAAGAAAAAAGAGAAAAATCTGTCACATGGACCCTTTAATACACAGATAAAATATATAAAATATTACTGAAACTACTCTAAACTTCACTGTAAAAAAAGATTTTTTGGTGATGTAAATACTACTGAAAAAAAACAATGTAATTTACATGAAAAAGTTAGTTCAGGCAAGAATTAAAAAAACTAAGTAAATTCCATATCAGTACTTAATTCAAGCAAGTAGAAATGAAAGCGTTAATATCAACTCAATAAAATTAAGTAAAAATTACTAATCAATGAGGTTCATTTTTCACTGTTTTCCAGCTGTATTTACACTGTTTTATCATTGCTTTTGTTGTCAGTATTAGTAACTTGCCATTTTGTGACATTTCGAGTAAATTTTCTGCTCAAAATGACACATTCAAACACAAAAATGATCCATCAAATGTTACCGTCATTGTGTATTGTCTACCAAGTATTGAGGTCTTTGCATTCACATGAGACTTAACATCTGACATGAAGTAGTATAAATTACTTAGATAATCTAAGTAAAGCACATAATATAAATGATTGGTATAATTCAATATTATTGTTTGAGTGAAATATAATGCAAAGGAAATTTCAACTAAATTGATATTAATCAATCTTTTACTAGCCAAGTTAAAATTACTTATTTTCTTTGTTACTTTCACTTAACTAGGTTAAGTTAAGTTTACTTAATTCCATATTCCAAGTAAATTTAACTTAAAGATTTCTAATTAAAGCTACTGATAAATATGTTTAGGTTTTTACTTGGCAAACTTTGTAAATTTACTAGCATTTTCTGAGTGAAAAAACTTAGCAAGCTTTTTTCAAGTAAATCCTACTCCAAATTTTTGTCAGTGTTGTTAATTAATTACACTTTGACTGTTTAATAATGTCACATGAATATAATCCATTACTTTCTGCAGAATGGAAACTCTGAAGATGCATTTCATTTTTCATCAGTAGTTGCGATGTGGATGTGTCCAGCGATGAGACAAAAGTTGAGTAAAGTTTAGCTTGTGCTTCATCTTACTGTGGCGTCTTGCCGTGGCTACAACAGAAATAAGACACACATTTACATAAATCAACACTACAAATGGTACAAATAATCTGAGAATATATATATATATATATATATATATATATATATATATATTTCTGTCAGTGAATCGACTCAAATAATCCATCTTGTAACAGAAAGAAAATACTTTTTATTATCTATTGACTAGTTGATTGACTACTGAGGACATTTATGACCTAACCCTAACCCTAACCCTAACCCATGATGATATTGAGAAGACCTGAGGATCTCACACTTACGGACAGATTCTCATATTCAGAAGAGCCCGACTGGTGAACATCAGGTCTGGGATGGACAGTCTATGGGAAAAACACATTGATTATTGATTATTTGACTTATGAATGCAGCTCTTTTGCACATGTAGTTTTTGACAATTCTCTTACTGGGAGTGTGTTGTACAGGTCAGATGATATGGACTCGAGGTCAAGACCTGTATATGTGCCTTCACTGGGATCAGTTCTGGGATCGTTCTACAGGGAAACAGAGAAAAGGACTATCACCATATTACATTTTTAAAAAAATAATAATAATAATAATGTAAAATATTTAAATTGTTACATGACAATCAAATGTGACCAATCACGGAAAGTAGGGACACAAGTCGGTTCTGGGGCATTTTGAGTTATTCACATATTCTGAAAGTGTAGTCTCCATGATTTCCAATGATGTGTAACACATGGAAATCTGATAGTATTTGGAGAAGTTGTGGCCATTTGAAGGTAGGCACTCAAAAAAGCTCAAAGGGAAGAAAACGGCCTCTAAAGATTGTGCAGTTCTCACCTCTCTCTCCTGCTGGGAGTGACAATAGGGCTCATTTACATATCATTTAGATAAGCTGTAAAGCTGTAAAGCACAGGGGAGAGCAAAAAGGTCAGGAAAATGTGCCATCAAAAAAAAAAAAAAAAAAAAAGTTTGCAAACAGGTAATATATAAATAAATGTCTCTTAGCATCTACCGATAAAACTGTATAGGCAACTCTTATGTACACTGAATAAAAAATAAGATAAACTCTAGAGAATGTTCAAATCAAAAACAGGATGTGCTATGTGATGTGATATATATGAGTATAAATCCAAGTATGAATCAGAATCAGAATAGATTTTATTGCCATTGTCAATGAAAGGTTTCACAGACTAGGAATTTTCTTCGGTGTACTCGTGCAACATGAAACATCAACTTTTGCTTATGATAAGTAATAAGAAATAAACTATGGAAATAGGCTGTTGTATAAAATCAAGAAAATGCAATTACCTGCCTCCTTTGTTTATTGTAGATGCCTTTTTGTTACAATACCCAATCTATTCAATATAATGCATTGCATTCAATGTTGTTATTTATTTTGTTTGTAAAAGATGGCTTATATTGTTTTGGCATAGATGTACAGTAATTGGTTATGTATATGTGACTGTGCCAACCCATGTTGAGAGGAGCAGAAAAGTGTGATTATGTGTGTGCGCTAGAAGACTCCTAGAACTTTAAATGAACTCAGCCATCTTAGTTGAGTTTACTGTAGTTCAAGGACATGAAGAGGTGGACCGCTTGCACCTGCCTGGAGAAGGATCTGGGAAACTTTGGAGGAGTTTGGAGGAGTGCCAACCTAACGCCTGTTGTAAACAACAGGAGTATAAAAGACTGATGAACTGACTGCCTCTTGGGATACTGATACGCCAGTGCCCCCGACGCCTAGAAGCCCAGAGCTGAGGACAAGAAACTGCAAGCAGAAGATAAGAAGCCCAGAGCTTACTACACCTTTGATTCAAAACGTGATTATTGTATTTTATACTTATTAAACGATTTGCCTTTATATTTTTGTTTATAATAAAAAGAAAAGTAACCAATTAAAAGAAATTTAATTGATTACAAAATCTGCCTACTGAGACTTAGATTTATGATGCTGGAGGACTTTTAATGAGAACATACCACAGGGGAGTCTTCTGACCAAATCGTAAGTACCTTTTGAATGCTTATGGTTTAGGTCAGATTAGACTTTCTTTACCTTACCTGAGAATAATAAATAAATAGGTAAAAGGTGTTAAGAGTAAAGTACACACCGTAAAACAAGGCATAGGCATAATTTGCGGGTGGGACGGATGGGACATGTTCCCACCACTTTTTGCCAGGGTCGATATTGTCCCCACCACTTTTTAAAACATCTCGTTCATTTCATTTCATTCGTTTTTTAAATAAGAGACTAGCGCTGAAATGTGTTTTTTAAATCAAGTGATCAAAGTGCTCGTTGCCGCTGCGATCAGTGGCGCGGATGCAGTGTTTTCTCGTGTGGCTCGCGCACACGCTGCACTGTCTTCACTCGGACGCGCACTTCAATCCGTTGCATTGCGGATACTCTCTATTCCTTCTGGTGAAATCACAAAACATAATGCGAACGTTTGCGTGTCCCTGCTTGATATACAACCACTGATGAACATAATCGTTTTGATGAGAGAAAAAAACTATACGAGAAAAAAACCTATACAAGTGCAGATTAGAACCAAGAACTTCTGACATCATTGGCAAAAGTTCTACCACTAAACCATTAATATACACGTTGGCTAAATAGGCGGATCGGCACTGACAACATGTATTAGGCTACATCTCATTAAACAACAAATTAAACCCCATGTAACCTACTATTTAAATCGATTGCTGGACATCGTAATGTTATTGGCGTCCGTCTTCATTGAATTTTGAAATCAGACAGAGCCGGGCAGAGCGCTGCATAATAAGTAGCCACGCTGTTCCCTTGGAGGGCTGGGGCAATAACAAAAGAAACAAAAGCCGGCTTATTCAGTATGGAAATACACACCGACAATGATACGCCCCTACTGCATGCTAGAATCTCCGAAAAACAAGCCGATTTAAACCTCAAAATGTACGCTTTTAAATATACCAATACTGCTATCTCAAACATGGAGAGGCTTCTTCGTGATCTCAACTAACAGATTCTGCAAAAAAGCGAAAATCACCAAGTTTGAAAAAAACCCCGCTTCTTTCTCAATTTGCTCGAAAGTTGTGCTGCCGACTTGTGTCACTGGTTTCCGTGATCGGTCACAAAATGTGTAATCACTCCAGAGTCTTTACTCATAAAACAATGTACAATCCTGTGTTATATATATGAAGAGTTCAGATGCAAAAGCGTGCCATCTGAAATTTTCTTCTAAAATTATCATTTTTGAATTATAAGTAAAGTACTGATAATCATAGGCTGAAGAATCACTAAACTGCTGCTAACAAGTTAAACCAAACTGTCTGCTGTTATAAATCAAAAACAGCAGACAAACAACAGTAAATATTAAAGTAAACATATAATGGTCTAGAGCCCAACTAAAGCAAACACCCATCACCTTAATGGTAACTTACAATTTGTGATTTTCTCCTTCAGTGATTCTGCTTGTTAACATCAGGTGTCTTCAATAATGCTCAATCATCACTAAATTAATCACTTAATTATCTCCTCAGCCCTAAATGCCGCTCCATCTGAAAGCAGGTGATGGAGATTTACTACTAAATCAAGGAACCGGCTTTACTGACGAGATGCGCATAACAATATCGCGATTTAAATCGCCCAGCCCTACTCTTGACCCTTATATGTTTACTTTAGATTTTGTTTGGCTGTTGTATCTGAGTTATAACTGACAGATGAACAAAGAATAAAGTGATCTGATGGTGTTGGTAATATTATGACATTCATCAATTGAACTTGATCACTGAACTCATTAAGATCCTTCTTTCTGACTTATATTTATGTTGTTGTTTACAGCATAACTGTGAAACTGCATAAATGCCCAGAATTTTTGATATAATATAAAGGATTTCTTAAAAGTTGTTTTAAACAAAAATCATTCTTTTAGGCACACACACACGTCAAGATTCAGTCTATGCATCTCAACAATGGTGACGAGCAGAATATTCAATTAGGAAAAGTAAATTACATAGACAATTCAAATCATAATTTATTCATACCGCAATGCATGATGGGAGCCATTAATGAGTTGTGATTAGTGGCAGCCACTGCAACATGCTTTATTATTGTCACCATTGTTGAGATTCACAGGCTGATTATTGATGTCTGTGTTTCTAAATAAATACATTTGAAAGTGTTTTGATCAGAACAATATTATTAAATATTTTAGATTATTAGTAAAGTACTGATAATCATATGCTGTAGAATCTCAAAACTGCTGCTAACCAGTTAAATCAAACTATCTCAATAAGTTTCATTTTTCAGATCATAGCATGTTTATGTCAAAAAATAGCCAATACTATCAGAGCACACTTTACTTTGTTAATTTAACAGTTATATATCAATAACAGCAGACAAACAACAGTAAAATCTAAAGTAAACATATAAGAGTCAAGAGCCCAACTAAAGCAAACACTGATCACCATAACGGTGGCTTACAATTTGTGATTTTCTCCTTCAGTGATTCTGCTTGTTAACATCAGGTGTCTTCAATAATGCTCAATCATCACTAAATTAATCACTTAATTATCTCATTAACTTTAACACTCTTGAGTGTTAATTTAACACTCATATTTTAACACTTTACACTCTTGAGTGTGGTCTCATATACACTCCCAGCCCCAGGAGTGTTAATTTAACACTGGAGTTTTTGCTGTGTAGTAAATGCCGCTCCATCTGAAAGCAGGTGATGGAGATTTACTACTAATCAAGGAACCGGCTTTACTGACGAGATGTGCATAACAAAATCGTGCGATATATCGCTCAGCCCTAATGTAAACCTATTGACTCCGCCAGCAGTTGGTGGAAATTAGGGGTGAGTGTGGACTCATATAAACACTGAGCACTGAGCAGTGTTAATTTAACACTGGGGATTTTGCTGTATACATGTACAAAGAAGCTCTAATTGAATTATTAGTATCATTCTGTGATTCTTTGGCCATCTTACCTCATCCTCTTGTACTGCAGATCTGCTGTTTATCCTTTTCTTCTGACTGTCAAAAAGAGATGGAAACAAGCCATTTAATTATTTTGTGTAAAATTCAAAAGTACTTTTGCATTAGTCTAAAAGCTAATTATATTACTCTTTGTTGATATATTTTTACTTACATTGTATACAGTATCATGATGATGATGATGAATGCCTCTGTGATCATTACCCAAACGAGCCAACCAGTACCACGACTATCTGAAAGAGGGAGAATATTATAATTAAACCTACAAACTAAGAATGACACTAATAAATTCTGTGGTGGGTCTAAAGTAGAAAACACAATAAATTTCACATCACAGACAATGTTTAGAGGATTTAATGTCACATTTACTGAACCATCATTAACTCATACATGATGTTTAAAGTCAAAGCATCGGAGTATTTATCTCCATGTTCATTGATGGACTTGCACTTGTATTCTCCACTGTCATCAGAGCTGATCTTTGAGATGCTGTAGATTCTTCCAGATCCTACAATCGTTCCTCCTTTAAACCAGCTGATTTCTGCAGGAGGGTTTGAGTCACTGATGCAGTTCAGAGTCACTGAATCTCCCTCCACTATTACACCAGATGGACTGATGGAGATCACAGCCAAGCAAAATTATGTTCAAAAGACGTCTTTTCAACATCTTTGTCACAAAAGCGTACGTTGAAAAGACGTCTACTGATGAGCCAGAATGAAAGTTTTTATGACGTCTTTTTTTTTACGTGTTCTGCACGTCTGATATAGACGTTCATGGATCCTCCGTACAAGGTTAAAAACTAGCTCAAATGTGGTCATTGTGGTCATTTTCAAAGTCACTCAAGGTCTCATTTAGACTATTTATACTGTTTCTGGATGAAATAAACACTCTCAGCATGCATTAAATTAAAACGTTTATTATCAAAGTCATTTCCATCTGTAGTTGCAAAGTATGTCCCAGACAGTGTGTGTTTGTCCAAAAATCATGAAAATAAAAGAAACCATACACCGCTTTAGACAACTTATAGCATCTATTTGAAGTCACCATTGTAGTGGGCAATGTTTGCTTTAGTTGGTCTTTGGTCCCTAGGTGGGACTTTAGTTTGCTTCTTGTGTTAGCTGTTTTTTGGCTGCTGTAGCTGTGTGTGTTTGTAACATACAATCAAGTGTTATCAGCTCGTCGTTGTTGATGATGACAAAATAATCACAAAATGAGCATCCTATGGTGTGTTTTTAATTTTGTGTTTATATTTGGCAAGATTTTGCATATGAATCCCAACAGTGACAATCCCCCAAAAAAAGCATTGGAATCAGGGATGAGTTTTGTACTATAAACCCACCCATCATGCATTGCGTCATGAAGCTTTTTTGTTTTAATTGTCACCGTTGTTGTGATTTCTATGCAAAATCTTGATGTCTGTGTGTGACTACATGGTACACTTGTTCAAAACTTTATATCCACCTTCTGTGTCTGATTGAAATAGTCAAAGTTTTTGTATTTTATGTCTGTGATTAAGAGCAGCACGAGTGGCTCAGTGGGAAACACTGTCTGACTGTGCGTTCACACCGGACGCGAATAGCGCGTCAAATTCGCACCTGCCGCGTCTATTTATACGCTTGGCCACTTTGTGTGCATTCGCGTGTCAAGAGCGAAATTGACGCGCGTAAAATCAAAAGTTTGAAGCGAAATTTACGCGCGTCACGCGCGTCAGAGGCGAAAGTTAAAAAAGTTTCGAACCCCATTGGCGGCCATCTTTTTACAAGATGTCTGTGGTTGATCGGTCATTTATCGAGAGAGTCAGCGGTCTGTATTTGCTCTGGAGAGCAGAACAGCGGCGTAGGGACCATCGTCGCCGTATTTGGGTCCACCAGACCCTTCGGAGGCGAACCCAGTTCGGCGAGTTTCATCATTTGCTCCAGGAGCTGCGCCTGGATGACGGCCGCTTTCAGCGGTACTTCCGCCTGTCCCGCGCCCAGTTCGATGACCTGCTGTCCCGCATCGGAGCGAGGATCACCCTCCAAGACACCAACTACAGGCGCTCTATCCCGGCTGCGGAGCGCCTGTCCATCTGTCTTCGGTTAGTAAATGTATATCATGATTTTTTAAATACAGTATATTGAATATGCTAACATATGCTATCAATGTTTTTTTTAAACTGTGGTACGGATACCACTTTGGGCGCTCTTTTTAGTGATACTGAGTTAACTGCTATAACCTAGACATTAACCTAGAAATTATTCTCTTGGCAGACGTGATACTGTCATGTTTCTCTGTATAAACACAGTGAGCTTTCTAGTGATACTGAGTTAACTGCTATAACCTAGACATTAACCTAGAAATTATTCTCTTGGCAGACGTGATACTGTCATGTTTCTCTGTATAAACACAGTGAGCTTTCTAGTGATACTGAGTTAACTGCTATAACCTAGACATTAACCTAGAAATTATTCTCTTGGCAGACGTGATACTGTCATGTTTCTCTGTATAAACACAGTGAGCTTTCTAGTGATACTGAATTAACTGCTATAACCTAGACATTAACCTAGAAATTATTCTCTTGGCAGACCTGATACTGTCATGTTTCTCTGTATAAACACAGTGAGCTTTCTAGTGATACTGAATTAACTGCTATAACCTAGACATTCACTGTCATGTTTCTCTGTATAAACACCGTAATCTTTCTAGTGATACTGAGTTAACTGCTATAACCTAGACATTAACCTAGAAATTAAATATCTCTATCTGTAAGCAATATGTAGTGCTTGATTATTGTCTATATGTAGTGCTTGATTATTGTCTATATGTAGATCTTGATTATTGGCATTTTAATATACCATAAACCATATAATAGTATTCCTGTTGATTGTATAGTTTAATATGTAACTACAAGTGTACTTGTAATAATATTTATAACAATGTTTTCTAGGTTTCTTGCCACTGGGGACTCATTCAGGACGATAGCGTCCAGCTACCGTGTTGGTGTCTCCACAGTGTGCCAGATTGTCGCCCAGGTAGTGACTGCCATCTGGGACTGCCTTGTGGAGGACTACATGGCTGTGCCCACCACCGATGACTGGAGGTCCATCGCAGAGGGATTTCAGGAGCGGTGGAACTTCCCTCTGTGCGTTGGAGCGGTGGATGGGAAGCATGTTGTTATCAAGGCACCCCCCAACTCAGGATCCCAGTTCCACAACTACAAGGGAACGTTCTCCATCGTTCTGCTTGCAGTTGTGGATGCGAAGTATCGCTTCCGGGTGATCGATGTTGGGGGGTACGGCAGGACCAGTGACGGTGGGATTCTGGCAAACTCTGCCTTCGGACAGGCTCTCCGGGCTGGCACTCTTCATCTGCCTCCTGACCACCCTCTACCTGGTGCTGAAGACAGAGGACCCCAGCCCCATGTCTTCGTGGCTGATGAGGCGTTCCCGCTGCGGAGGAACCTCATGCGGCCCTTCCCTGGACGCACGCTTCCTTCAGAGAGGCGTGTCTTCAATTACCGCCTCTCCAGAGCCAGGCTGGTGGTTGAGAACGCCTTTGGCATCCTCTCCTCACAGTGGAGGATGTACCGCCGCCTCATCGAGGTCCACCCTGAAGTTGCGGAGAAGTGTGTGAAGGCGACGTGTGTTCTCCACAACTTCATGCGGTATTCAGAAGGGAGAGAGGCACCTGCTGTGAGGGGCGCGGGGCATGCTGGAGAGGACCCGCTGCCAGGTCTGGGTAGAGTTGCAGCCAACAACTCCTCCAGAGAGGCACTCCAGGTGAGGGAGGTTTTCATGGAACACTTCTCAGCGGAGGGAGCAGTACCATGGCAGCTGACGGAGTAGCATTTGAAGTCCTCCTCATGACTTCCCCAAAACGGCTCTTTTAAGAGCCACCCACAAACCTATAAAGAGCATGTTTTTCTAAAAACATTTTTCCTCCTCTATTATATTTAGTATTTTTTTTTCCAGGTTGTCAGCCTCAGTTCCAGGCTGTCAGGTCCACAACATGCACATGTATTAAGTTTAAACTCTGACTAACCTTTTCAAAATTACAGGTTTTCCATGTTTGTATACAAGGTAAAATGATTTATGTTTTAAAAAATAAATGGAGCCAGCCTCCAAAAGTAATGAACCTTTCTTCTTTTTTTTTGGTTGGTTGTCTTTACATTACAATGATGTTTCATATAATCTATATTTAGATATTGGAATAAATAACATTAAATACTAAATTAATACATCTCGTATTTTAAAAGACAAGTTATGTGACACAAGCTTTGTTGTGCATAGAACCACACCAGGCATTTAGTCAGATTGTAAAATAATTTATTAAGGCCAATTATATAAAATAAATAATACAAACAGAAAAAAAATTGTAGAGACAGGAATAAAAAAGGACCTCGCTTGGAAGCTGGAAAAGCCCCAGGGAACAGCATGTAGGAGAAGAGGAAGGAGGGCATTCTGCGTTTCCTGCAGAGCCTGCTGCCTCATCTTTTTTTTTTTTTACTACTCTGGGGGGGGGGGTCAAATTGTTCCAAATTTAGCACAGTGTAGCTATTTTCCATCGCAAAAGTATATAATTTAAATTTATAATTTTCTTTAAAATGAGGCGGCATGCTCTGTACAAAAGGCAGAAGGCATAGGAGGAAGTGCTCGTCTGCAGTTAGTGGCGGTGGAGGTGGCGGTGTGGGTGGGGGTGGGGGTGGTGTTGGAGGTCGCGTCGGAGGTTGCGACAGGAGCGCAAGAAGTGCGCTCCTGAAGATGATCCGATGGACCATCCGGTGACCGCTCACGGGGCCGCCGACGAGCTCTCCTCCTCTGTTGGCCTGTGAAAATAAAAAAAATAGAAATTTAAACAACAGAATTGTCTGGATATTTTTAGAATAATAATAACTGCCTGTGTGAGTGACATATAAAATGTATGCAGATGATTGGTTGCATAGACTGCAATGGATTTGTGTCTGCATTTACAAAAAACAATGATTATTAGTAAGGGGACTAATGTTTTGTGCATGTAACATGTTGAAATATTGTTTGTACTATTGCCTTCACACACCTCTAGGTTCAGCAGCAGGGGCTGAGGGACCAGGGACTGGGGAGACAGGAGGAGAAGAAGAGGGGGTTCTTTGACCACCCTCTCTCTGATATGGCTCTGTGAAGACAATATTAAATGTTAATACAACACATTGGTAACAATACTCAGAGAGATTAAATTTTTTCATCTGTAAACATGACAACATATATATATATATATATATATTATATTATATTATATTATATGCCTTGTAATGTGTCTTTATTGGAAACACACCTGTCACTGTCTCCCCTGTTTGTTCTTGGTGTCCCTGGTCCTCGAGGTGGTCGTCCTCTGCGATCTGGGCTTCGACCCCCTCCATGTTACTCGTCGTTTCTCGTGGAGTGACGAAGGGGTCGAGGAATCCCAAGATCTGAGAAAACTTCCACCTCTTCCCAGACCCTGCTGCCGACCCACTCCTCTTCTCCATCTCCTTCCTCTTCTCCTTCAGGTACGTGTCCCTGAGGCTTTTCCACTTTTTGCGGCAGACATCCTCTGAATAAACACATTATCTTGATAGTGAAAAGTAGTTGTATATTTGCGGGAAAATAGTTGTAAACTAGCAGCACGACAGCTTGCTAACTGATTAGTAAGTCAATAACGTGACTCAAAAGTGAACAACAGAATTGTCTGGATATAACAGACCTATACATAGAAAAACATGAAAATTAACAGTAGCTAAAAAGTGAGAAAATATTGTAAACTAGCAGCACGGCAGCTTGCTAGCTGGTTAAGTTAGTAGGTCAATAACATGACTCAAAAGTGAAATTTGTATATAACAACTTACCAGGTTGTACAATCTCCTCACTAATTTTCTTCCAAGCGAGGTCCTTTTTGTTCCTGTCTCTATAAAAGTATGAACTTGAATCATACAACTCTGGGTGACCACTCACAGCAAGAATCAGTTTCTCCTCCATTTGGAATGAATGACTTCGAGCGGGAGTTTGTAATGCTATGTCACTTTATGCCACGTGAAGCAAGCAGGCTCCTGATTGGTTAACGCGGCGCGAATTGACGCAGAAGTTCAGATTTTTCAACTCGGGCGGCAGACGCGAATTCGCGTCAAACGCGTGAATGCACAAAAAGCACTCATAAAATCATTCGCGCGTAACGCGCTTAAAGCCTGGTTTATACTCGACGCGTCCGCACGAGCGCGAAGGTGCGCGCGGCAAAAATGACGTCATTGCGGTGTGGGCGGTCGTGCGCGTTGGGTTCGCAAGACCCAATTTCGGCTGGCGGTGTGCGCGACATTTTTTGTAACAACGCGCGCGGCGCCGCATCCGAAGATGAACGACTTCGAGCCGAATCTGGCCGAGCTCGAACTTCTCACCACACCAGCACCCAGTTTGCAGTATAAATGAGTTGCTTACATTTAAAAAATGAGCATACAATAGCATAAAAAGTATTTTTAATGAACATAAAGGTCCATGTTTAATAAAAATGTTCACAAAACTTAATGAAATGTTTAGTGAAATTAGAAAATATGAAGGAGATCGTTGATTTAGTTATGTTTTTTACACATTCTAATATCCATATATTTTGTTTTATTGTCACGAGTAATAATCTCAGGGTTTACTGGGTTTTACACGATTCTTTTTGTAGTGTGGTATTGGTGGTGGTGTACTAAAATAAACACTGTCACGTGTGTATAGCTTTCTTCTTCTCACTGCTGATTCCTGGTGGTTTAGAGGACAATTACTCGAGTCGCCCCCTATCGTTTCAAAGAATAGTACAACGGCGAGCGCGTCAAGTATAAACGCCTCGTCCGTTTCGGGAGGTGCACGCGCAGTCTGCGGAGACTCGCGCTGCGGAGCCAGGCGAAAGTATAAACAAGGCTTAACGCGCCAGACGCTCAATTCGCGTCATTCGCGCGAACTTGACGCGCGAATGAGGCGAATTCGCGTCTACCGCGCCGCGCTAAACGCCTCATTCGCGCCGCAGGAATTTTTTACGCGCGTAACGCGTCTTTGCATTGACTTAACATTGAAATGACTCGCGCCTGACGCGCTAAACGCGTCCGGTGTGAACGCACCATGAGTCAGAAAGTCTTAACTTCAGATCTGGTTTCTTTCACGATCCACAGATGTGTGAATTACAGATGCTACGTTTTTAACCTTGTACAGAGGTTCCATGAACGTCTATATCGGACGTGCAGAACATGTCAGAAAAAGACATCATAAGATCTTTAATTGTGGCTCATCAGTGAACGTTTTTTTCAACGTACGCTTTTGTGACAAAGACGTTGAAAAGACGTCTTTTGAACATAATTTTAATTTTGAAATTTCATTTTTAATCTTCAGTTCAAAAGCATGAGACCACGGACTTCATGTCCATCTCAGAATAGCTCAGAAGATAACAACAGATTGTCCTCTTGTACACAGCAAAATCCCCAGTGTTAAATTAACACTCCTCAGTGTTTATATGTGTCCACACTACAGGGTGTTAAAAATTAACACCGAAGCAGTGTTGAAGTTAATGAGATAATTAAGTTAACACTGAAGCAGTGTTGAAGTTAATGAGATAATTAAGTGATTAATTAAGTGATGATTGGCCATTAGTGGTGACACCTGATGATAACAAGCAGAATCATTGACGGAAAGAGAAAAAACAATAACAGAAAAAAGAGAAACACAAGAACTACTGACTTCGAGTCATTACACATTGTTGCACTTATTACCAGTTTGACTTTATTTCTGTCATACATCGACAAAAGTTCTTGAGAGTCAACAGAAGGTTAGACGGTAATGTTTTATGGAATTTTTCTTTTCAAGTTACCATTATGGTGATCGGTGTTTGCTTTAGTTGGGCTCTTGACTCTTTTCATTTTTTAATATATGTTTTTCTTTGGTTGCTACAACTCTGTGTTTATAAAGCACATTTGTTACTGCAAGAGAAAACATGACCTGCTCACAATATGTTTTGATGATAATGACATTATCATCATGTAGTGACCTGATTCACTGATGTCATTCAGACTCTAAATTTTTTATTATATGCATGATGTCTCGTTTTAGTATTGGTGATTATAGCTCTGAGATTCTATAGTTTGAGATCCAACAGCAATATCAAAAATTTTGAAAATACTTTGAGCAAAGAAGTTATTGTGTTTAAACACACAGACATCAAGAATCAGCATATGAATCTCAACAATGGTGACAATAAACAAACTAGTGACAAACAGATCAACTCTGAACATCACAAAACAAGATACTAAAGTCAGAACAAAACAATAGCAAAATAAAAGCAAACAGAAAAAACAATGAAAATTACAGGACAATTCAGCTGCATAATTTATTCATGCTGCAATGCATGATGTCAGCCATTGATGCGTTCTGATTGGTGGCTCCCATCATGCACTGCAACATTAAGCATTTGTTTGATTGTAACCATTGTTGAGATTCATATGTAGATTCTTGATGTCTGTGTGTGATTTTAAATCCTTCAGATCTTTAAAACATTGCTGGAAGTAACTACTGTAGTGAAAAATTAATAAAACAAGTAGATAATCAGTTTATAATGCTGGGTGACATCATTGAATCAGGTCACTAGTAATTTCATCATTGAAACATAACCAGGGCTGAATTTCCAAAAGCATCTTAAACTTAACTTGATTGCAGACCAACTGCAACAAATGGTCTATACGATCAAATTAGGCTTGCAATGTTTTCAGGAAACACAGCCCAAGTCATAGTTTCTCTTGCCACAACACATATGCTCTATAAACACAGAGTTGGAGCAGCCAGAGAAATCTTAATGTTAAATAATAAAGTGTCAAGAGCCCAACTAAAGCAAACACTGGTCACCATAATGGTGACATGAAACGAAACATTCCATAAAACATTACCATCTAAACTTCTGTTAAATCTGAATAAGACCGTGTGTAGATGTATGACAGAAATAAAGTCAAACTGGTAAAATAATAAGTGCAATAGTGGCTCGAAGTCAGTAGTTCTTGTGTTTCTCTTTTCTGTTCTTGTTTCTCTTTCCTTCAGTGAGTCTGCTTGTTATCATCAGGTGTCACCACTAATGGCCAATCATCACTTAATTAATCACTTAATTATCGCATTTACTTCAACACTGCTTCAGTGTTAACTTAATTATCTCATTAACTTCAACACTGCTTCAGTGTTAATTTTTAACACCCTGTAGTGTGGACACATATAAACACTGAGGAGTGTTAATTTAACACTGGGGATTTTGCTGTGTAATCTGCATTTGGCTCCTGATTATTGTGAAATGCCTCTGATATTTGTGAAGATACACTCATATTATAAATGGCAAATAATATACATTTTAATATAAATTCTTGCACTTAATATAAATGATTCACCCTAGCGAAGTGGTGATGAAAAATAGGTTGTTAACAAAGGTTTGTTATCTAAACATAATGTATTAACTGAACTGTATAATTTTATTATATACTAAATAAAATAGATACTCACACATGACATTGAGCTGAACAGCAGGAGAGATGTGAGTGTGTCCGTCTACAGCACAGCTATATCTGCCTGAATCCTCTCTTCTGACTGACTGCAGCAGGAGTTCATTGTTTCTGTCTCTTCTCTCAGTTAATGGCTGTGAGTTTCTGTACCAGATGAATGTTCTGTCAGTCAGAGCGCAGCTGCTTTTACATCTCAGAGTGACTGAATCTCCCTCTGTCACTCTCTCAGGAGACTCCACCTGAAGATCTGAACACAACACACACATTATATCTAGTGCTGCTGTCACACTGATTATTATTCAACATAATGCACAGAAGAAGAGATAAACCTCATCAAAGTCACCTGTGACAGTAAGTGTCACTCCTGGATCACCAGTCCATTTTCCATCAGGTTTATCAGTGATGATTCTGAAATAGTACTTGTGTGAATCCTTCAGTGTCACATGACTCAGTCTGACTGTGCAGTTCTGCTGTTTATCTCCCAGATACTGAAGCCTCTGACTGTATTCAGGGTCCTCAGACAGATCTGGAGACTCTTCATTATCTTTCATCAGTGTTTTGCTCCAGAACACTTTCTTGATCTGACGTCCAGTAGGGTATGTATAAGTGCATCTCATTATCACTGTTGAGTCCTTAAGTGCACAGATGTGTGAAGGACTGTAACTCACACTCCAATCAGTACGATTACTGAAAACTCCTGAAACATACAATAAAGGGATAGGTCATATAAAAACGATTGTTTCATTACAATCTTTTTTTTTAGAACACATGAAATGCTGACATTGCAAAAACGTTAACATAATCATTATTGATGCACATATTTATATTGTACATTAATTCCAATCAGAATCATTTAAAGCAAGGCATCACTATTGTTCCCTTTCGTGGTCACTCCGAGTTACGTCGGATGTATGTAATAATAAGTATGGAGGATAACAATAGTGATGCCTTGCTTTCAGCAAGCACCACTAATAATAATAATAATAATAAGTTCAAATAGGATTTCAGTAAGTTCGCTCTCTCAAGCCAACTTAATAATAATAATAATAAGTTTAAATAGGATTTCAGTAAGTTGGCTCTCTCAAGCCGACTTAATAATAATAATAATAATAATAAGTTTAAATAGGATTTCAGTAAGTTGGCTCTCTCAAACCAACTTAATAATAATAATAATAAGTTTAAATAGGATTTCAGTAAGTTGGCTCTCTCAAGCCAACTTAATAATAAGTATGGAGGATAACAATAGTGATGCCTTGAAAAGCACCACTAATAATAATAAGTATGGAGGATAACAATAGTGATGCCTTGCTTTCAGCAAGCACCACTAATAATAATAAGTATGGAGGATAACAATAGTGATGCCTTGCTTTCAGCTTTCACACCTTCGAGTATATAAAACGAGCCAATGGCAATGAAATGCCATGGGTCTGCGGAATTTGCATAGCGTATCTCCGCCCCACCCCGGGGGTATATAAGGAAGTACGCTGGCAACATGCAGATATGTTTTCGCTTCCGAGCCAAGTTCAATACTTCACTCCACAAGCCTTCTGAATGTCATAAAATCTCTTCGAGACGAGCAGCTCTTCAGAGTGTTGGTGTGACGGCGTTTTCCAGCGAGATCGCATTTCCTGCTGCTGGTCTGTGCAGTGATCTGCCGACAGTGAGTGTGTTTCTCCCTGGCCGTTTCAGCACTCTGTTGAGCTTTTCCAATCTCTAAAAGAGCTGCACGTGGCACGTCTTTTTCAAGACGGTTCGCCGTGTATTTTCTATTCCTGGATGTGTGTGCGTGATTCATCTGCTTAACAGTCGCGAGCTTAATCACGCTCGGTAGCGCTCGTGGATGAGTCATGTTTCCATTGCGGGAACATGACCATCGTGATGTTATAGATCGAGACTCAATGATCTCCATGTGAGTAGAGTCCCCTCTGCCACACCCCAATTTATCTCTTCCTCGAGAGGGGATACTTTGGCTGGTGGCCAGGGTGATCTGAGGGTTACGGTTTGGCACAACAACTGACGAGTCATTCCTCGGGCCACACCCCCCTCCACATTGCAAACCGTGGAGCTTCCGTGTGTGCCTGGTTTCTTTCGGGGACCCAGTGTTTCATTCGGGGCTCCGGTGGATGATGTCATGTCACTCACAGCATCACAAGGCGGGCTTGATTTCTCTGGAAATGAAGTTTCGGCTGCGCTGCCTCCCACGGGTGTGCCATCGTTGCCGGGACCGATCCAGAGCTGTCAGCCATGCTTTCCCGGACAGCTGAAAGCATCGGTTGGATTGGCGCTGCCCTCCCCCCGAGCGCTGTAGGCTTCTCCCGGTCGTGCATCAGGACGCCTCCGCTCCGCGAGAGCCCACGTGACTTTCCGCGGCCCGTGGGCGTCCTCCGCCTTCGCTGCTTCGATCGCGCGGCGATCATGGTCCGTATGTTCTCTGTCACTATCGTGACACAGTCATGCAGTGCTGTGTGTCGCCTGCGCCTTTGATGCAGTGCTGTCCCGGGAGTTCTGTCCGAACCGGCCGCAGTGGAACGCTAGTCCTTCCCTGGCCAACCCTGGCAGAATGTGGAATCTCTAACCATGCCCCCATGCTGGGACGCTATGCTTACCATGCCCGGCCTGGTTGTTCCGCCACGCACACTACTGACCTCGCTCAGGCGACATCGGTACCTGCGTGATCCTGGGTCAGGTGATGTCCACTAATGTGGTCCAGACATGGGCTTAGCTAGGTTGATGTGGGGGGGTCTGAGAATTAATTTTCTCAGCTCCCCCATGTCCCAGGCTGGGCTCTTTGGCGGTGTGGCTTCGACCACCTGAAGCAGACTCGGGTCCTGCATCGATGGTCATCCATCCGTGCGGTCTCCTCAGTCTGCTTCCTGCCAAGGCCCCCTCCATGTACCCCATGCCAATCTCTAGGTATGGTGAATGCTATGTGATGATGTGGGGCTATTTTAATTCCAAAGGCCAAGGGAACTTACTTAAAAAATACTTAAAAATAAAAATCTGCCTGCCTCTATGGGAATTTAACATAGGGGTGTACACACTTATGCACCATGTATTTTAAGGAAGAACATTTATTTATTTATGATACATTATTCATTCACAAAGAAAATTGGTGTCCTTAAAGGTTGGATTTTTCCTAATTTTTTAAATTAAGGCATTAAGTTCAATTTCCAAAATATGATTTTTTATTCCTCTTTTTAGTCAACTTTAGCATGGGTGTATTTACTTATGCATAGCACTGTATGTATGTATATATATATATATATATATATATATATGTATGTATGTATGCATATAGAAATATACAGTACAGATATAGAGATAGATATATACATATGCATAATATATATACAGTGAGGAAAATAAGTATTTGAACACCCTGCTATTTTGCAAGTTCTCCCACTTAGAAATCATGGAGGGGTCTGAAATTGTCATCGTAGGTGCATGTCCACTGTGAGAGACATAATCTAAAAAAAAAAATCCAGAAATCACAATGTATGATTTTTTTAACTATTTATTTGTATGATACAGCTGCAAATAAGTATTTGAACACCTGAGAAAATCAATGTTAATATTTGGTACAGTAGCCTTTGTTTGCAATTACAGAGGTCAAACGTTTCCTGTAGTTTTTCACCAGGTTTGCACACACTGCAGGAGGGATTTTGGCCCACTCCTCCACATAGATCTTCTCTAGATCAGTCAGGTTTCTGGGCTGTCGCTGAGAAACACAGAGTTTGAGCTCCCTCCAAAGATTCTCTATTGGGTTTAGGTCTGGAGACTGGCTAGGCCACGCCAGAACCTTGATATGCTTCTTACAGAGCCACTCCTTGGTTATCCTGGCTGTGTGCTTCGGGTCATTGTCATGTTGGAAGACCCAGCCTCGACCCATCTTCAATGCTCTAACTGAGGGAAGGAGGTTGTTCCCCAAAATCTCGCAATACATGGCCCCGGTCATCCTCTCCTTAATACAGTGCAGTCGCCCTGTCCCATGTGCAGAAAAACACCCCCAAAGCATGATGCTACCACCCCCATGCTTCACAGTAGGGATGGTGTTCTTGGGATGGTACTCATCATTCTTCTTCCTCCAAACACGTTTAGTGGAATTATGACCAAAAAGTTCTATTTTGGTCTCATCTGACCACATGACTTTCTCCCATGACTCCTCTGGATCATCCAAATGGTCATTGGCAAACTTAAGACGGGCCTTGACATGTGCTGGTTTAAGCAGGGGAACCTTCCGTGCCATGCATGATTTCAAACCATGACGTCTTAGTGTATTACCAACTAACCTTGGAAACGGTGGTCCCAGATCTTTTCAGGTCATTGACCAGCTCCTCCCGTGTAGTTCTGGGCTGATTTCTCACCTTTCTTAGGATCATTGAGACCCCACGAGGTGAGATCTTGCATGGAGCCCCAGTCCGAGGGAGATTGACAGTCATGTTTAGCTTCTTCCATTTTCTAATGATTGCTCCAACAGTGGACCTTTTTTCACCAAGCTGCTTGGCAATTTCCCCGTAGCCCTTTCCAGCCTTGTGGAGGTGTACAATTTTGTCTCTAGTGTCTTTGGACAGCTCTTTGGTCTTGGCCATGTTAGTAGTTGGATTCTTACTGATTGTATGGGGTGGACAGGTGTCTTTATGCAGCTAACGACCTCAAACAGGTGCATCTAATTTAGGATAATAAATGGAGTGGAGGTGGACATTTTAAAGGCAGACTAACAGGTCTTTGAGGGTCAGAATTATAGCTGATAGACAGGTGTTCAAATACTTATTTGTAGCTGTATCATACAAATAAATAGTTAAAAAATCATATATTGTGATTTCTGGATTTTTTTTTTAGATTATGTCTCTCACAGTGGACATGCACCTACGATGACAATTTCAGTCCCCTCCATGATTTCCACGTGGGAGAACTTGCAAAATAGCAGGGTGTTCAAATACTTATTTTCCTCACTGTATATATGCATATAAATATATAAATTCTACAAGGTCAGTTGTTACCTTAACAGCTTCCACGCTCCGAACCGTGGTTGGGAGCGAGCTGGTCTCAACATAATAACTTGGCTCGTGGCAGGTAACTTGCCAATAGTGGTCCGGGCTAACAGAGCCGAAGCACAAAACAGTCAAGTGTCGGATGGTTGCAGCAATGAACTCGGGCTTTATTACTCACAGTGCAGTGGTACACATTGACGGGCATAAAAGGCACTTTTCTTGCTAGCATTCAACTGGAAATTATCGACTGCGTCACTACTACATTCGCACCGTAAACCGGTTTCCGCTATGCTTTTGTTTACACTACGGAAAACGTCCATTAAAGCATCTTGCATACTCCTTCGCATGTAAGCAAATGTCCTAGGCAATGTAGACATGACACTTATACATTCCCTGAGAAAAATGGGACTATTACTTTAACCACTCAACCCAAAGTTAGCGCAAAATTACCCAGGGGTGCAGGATTTCAAGTGCAATACTGAAGCAAAATATTCTGTTAAACTAAGTTCTTAGCAGTAAACATACCCAGGATGCTATAACAAAACTATGTAGCCCATTAGTATTCAAATTACCGACTGTTGATAGTAAACAATTATATTAAGCCCAAACTATCTTCACATTTTTAACAACATAAACAAGTTACTTTTGTAATGATACAATACTGGAACTCTTTTGTTTTGACAACACATGAACTCTTTTGTTTTGACAACACATGAACTCTTTTGTTTTGTTGTCTTTCTTTTTAGTGGAAACTCAGCGATCCGCCTACACCCAACCTCAGGCAGATGTGCTCAATAACCAATCCAGTCACCAAACATGTCAGGAGCTCTGCGGTAGGGCTGTAGTCAAGACCACCTTTGTCGAGTCCAAGACAAGTCCAAGACCAGGACTAGTCGAGTCCAAGTCAAGACCGAGTCCAAAGAGGTTCGAGTCTGAGTCAAGACCGAGTCCAAAAAGGTTCGAGTCCGAGTCAAGACCGAGTCCAGGACAGGAAAAAAAAAAAGTCTGCTAAAAAAATATAGGCTATAGCCTATAGAAATTAAATCACTATGTAATAATGAAATAATGAATCATTTTAATTTTATTTAAAATAATTGACAAATTCGAAGAACAAAAAAAAAAAAAAAATTATATAGGCCTAAAGGAGCACACACATTCGTTTCGACTGTCTGATCAGCCTCACGTTCTGTTCCTGTCAATCATACACGCGATGTCAACCAATTAAACTGCATGAGGGAAGGCCGAGCCAACTCACAGACACACACACACACAAGAGATGCGGATAAACCGCGGATCGGGCGGATGACGTGACGAAAAATAATATTTTAATTAAATTCAGACGGGTGGCGGCTGAAGCAATCAAATGAAAAAAGTTTGCCACTAAGCAAACCTGCAAGTTATGAGCTAGGTTATTTTGTTTCGATATTAGCTATATTTTAAAACAGCCAGTCATTGGAGCCTAACGTTACCACTCGTGGAATAGGCAAAGAAAGAAAGGTAAGAAAAAAAGTCGGAAACCTTTGCCCATTAATTAGATGTGCAAGGCAAGCAGGCTAGTTTTCGGGGTGTTATGGACAATCAAAAATGTGAATATTCACGTTGCACTAGCGGTGGACTTTCAGCGAGTTTATTTAAACATTTATTTTTTAAAGAGCCGTTTGTGAGTCAAAAGAGCCGGCTCTTTTCAGTGAGCTGAGTGAAACGAGCCGGCTCACGAAAAAGACCCGAAATGTCCATATTTATTAAGTGGCCAGTGTTTCACTTTCCCTCCAATAATATTTTGTTTTAATATCGCGGCGACGTATGTGTGATTACTGGGAACATAATAAAGACTCCTGGACTCGGTCGAGACCAAAAGCCATATTTGGCAAGACCAGTGGCCGAGACCGAGACAAGTCCGAGTCCGAATACCAGCGAGTCCGAGACAAGTCCGAGACCATAGAAAAACGGTCTCGAGTCCGGACTCGAGTCCAAGACCGGACTCGAGTACTACAGCCCTACTCTGCGGACCCTCCAGGGTTTACGCCGAGGGGTGGAGTTCAAAACAGGGCGAGCAGCTTGTCCCCTTGCCTCATGCTGGGTCCCAGCCTCAATTAGTGAAGGCTCAGCGGGGTGGCAAGGGAGCTGGCTGCTGCTCGGTGAAGCTGCCGATGATGGTGGTAAAGAGAAAAGACCCGGAAGGGAACCCACCACAGGGTCCTCTGCCTCTGGTGATTCACCCCAAAGGTCAAGGGGGCTAATAATGATTTCTGAAGAGCTGGGGTCTGACAACGGGGGTGGTGCCTCCACTGGTGCCCACGTTTCAGCCTCCTGAAAGACCCAGTCATTGTCAAGTGTTGTCCTGGAATGGAAAGCTTTAAGTTTGTCGTGATGAACGACTTTCATCTTTGTCCTCGGGCCCCTTTTAATCCGATAGACCAAATCGTCCAGTACACCAACGACGAAGTATGGGCCCTCGTAGGAAGGCAGGAACTTTCGCACTTTATTCTGTACTCTCTTTGTGCCTTTGACCAAGAGCCATACTGCATCACCGACTTTGTGTTGGACTCTGCAAACATTTTTATCGTACTGTCGTTTAGCACGCTCCACAGATTTTCCCAGCGCCTCTCGGGCCAACTGGTGAGATAGCTCGAGCCGTTTCCTAAGCTGTACAACATAAGATGGAGGGGTAGTAGTGTTGTCTGGGTCAGGTGGCAGCCCAGCAACAAGATCCACTGGCTCTGTAATTTCCCATCCGAACAACATCATATTAGGCGTCAGGCCCGTGGAGCTGTGTTTAGTAGCGCGGTAAGCCATGACTGCATATGGTGTCATAGGCTACGTTCACACTGCAGGCTGAAACGACCCAATTCCGATTTTTTTGCCCCTATGCGACCTGTATCTGATCTTTTCATGACAGTCTGAACGACACAGATCCGATCTTTTCAAATGCGACCCAGGCCACTTGGGTATGTGGTCCTAAATCCGATACATATCCGATCTTTTGAAATGCGACTTCAGTCTGAACGGCCAGGTCGCATGTATCCGACCCGCACGTCATTGAAACGCGAAAAACATCATAATTCTGCATTGAAGTAGTCGTCGGTTTGAAAACGGACTGCATATTCGTCGAGCTGAGGTAAATCTGGCGAACGGGTCGACCTCGACGAGCCCATTAATAAAAAAATAAAATAAAAAAAGAAGCCCACGGCCATTATAAATACGTTATGTTAACTTATTTGTGCTGAATCTGATATTAGATAGGTCAGCGGCTGCTGTCTGGCTCTTGTATAACGGTCGCTGCGCGCGCTCGTGTGTGTGTGTGTGTGTGTGTGTGAGAGAGAGAGAATCACAGTTAACTTAGTTAAAGTTTAGCTACTTCCGCAAATAACAGGTGACGTCGTTGTCCGTTGAGTACTCTTCTGCGCATGCGGGTCACTTCTGGGTCATTTCACGTTCACACAGGAGATCACAAAAGGTCGCATTTAATTGGAAATGTGAACGGCCTTGCAAAAAAATCGAATTTTTTCAAAAAATCGGAATTGAGCATTAAGCCCTGCAGTGTGAACGTAGCCATAATGTCCCAGTCCCAATGACATCGTTCCGCAGTGGTGGCTATGATTTTCTGCAGGGTGGCATTGAAACGCTCTACTTTGCCATCTGACTGTGGGCGAAACGGCGTGGTCCGCGTCTTGTCGATTCCCAGCAGCTCACACATTTCCTGGAACACAGCCGACTCGAAATTGGTACCTTGGTCGCTATGTAGGCACTGTGGAGCTCCGTACCTACACACCCACTCGGAAACAATCTTTTCAGCCACTGTCGTTGCTTGTTCGTTGGGAACAGGATAGGCTTCCACCCATTTGCTAAAGTAGTCCTGTACTACTATTATGTAGCGGTTGTGCCTTTCAGTTTCATTTAATGGTCCCATTAAATCAACTGCGATCCGTTCAAAGGGGGCACCAACTCGCACTGTGCCCATGGCGGCTTGAGGTGTTTTCCTGGGGCGGGCTTTCGCTGCACAGCTAGTGCAAGTACGGCACCACAGGGTGACGTCATCTCTCATATTGTACCAGTAGTACCGGGCCTTGAGACGTGCGAGGGTCCTTTCTCCTCCAAAATGGCCACCGACTGGGCCACCATGCAATTGTTCTGTCACTGAGACGCGGTACTCTTGAGGCAGCAGGATCTGTGGATAGAACACCCTTCCATCCGTACAGTAAAACTTCCTTAACAAAACTCCGTCTTTCTGGTAGAGCCTTTTCCACTGTGACCAGTAGGCTTTGGTGGCAGGGCTGTAGGGTGCTATGTCAACCCAGGATGGCCTGCCCATCCCTTTGTCCATCCACTTCCTTACTGGTGCTATATCTGGGTCAGCTTCTTGGGCACTGATTAGCTCCTCCCTGGTCCAACCACTGAACAGGTTGGTTTGGGCTGGCTCACTGACCCTGTAGACACCTGGACGGAACGAAGAGGCAGCTGGGTTGTCACTGACAGCTTCCACTACCCCCACTGGAAGATACTTAGGCTCGACTGCAGGGCTGCCTCCATAGCTACCTTTGGGCACCACTACCCCCACTGGAGGTTGCTCTGCAGGAGTTTCCCCAGCATCCTCTGCAGCTGGACTCTCTGCCATGTTGCACTGAATCCCTTTGTGCTGAAGCTGGTTATGAAGGCTAGGCTCTGGCACTGTGCATGGGCAGGACATACCGCAGGGTCTTCTGGAGAGCGCGTCTGCATTTTGGTGGTGTCTCCCTGGACGATGGATCACCTGGAAGTCGTACTCTGCCAGTTTTTCCAGCCAGCGAGCGAGTTGGCCCTCGGGCTCCCTCATCCGAGTCAACCAACGCAGGCTGCTGTGGTCAGTCCGTATGATGAATGATCTCCCTAGCAGGTACTGCCGGAAATGAGAGGTGAATTCGACAGCTGCCAGAAGTTCTTGTCTGGTGGTGCAATAGTTTTGCTCAGTGGCTGACAATCTCCTGCTCCCATAAGCGAGTACTCTCTCCACACCTTCTTGCACTTGGGAGAGGACTGCTCCAACTCCCCAGTCACTGGCATCCGTGTCGAGGAGTAACTGGCCACTGTCGAGGGGATAACCCAACACGGGTGCTGACGTCAGACGGCTTTTCAGCTGTTCAAACGCCTCCTGGCATTCGTCCGTCCAGTTAAAACGTGCATACTTTTTGGTCAGTTCATGGAGGGGCTTGGCAACGGAGGCGAAATCTTTAACGAAGCGTCGGTAATACGATGTCAGGCCAATAAACTGACGCACTTCAGATACGTTTTGGGGTGCGGGCCACCCAGCCACTTTTTGGATCTTTTGGGGGTCGGTGGCGACACCTTTGGCAGAGACAATGTGCCCCAAGTAAGCCACTTGCTCTCGGAACAGGACACACTTTGACGGTTTAAGTTTCAGGTTGGCTGCGCGTAGTCTGTCAAACACTTGACTCAGCCGCTCCAACATTTCAGTTCCGTCCCGCCCCAGGACAATGATGTCGTCGAGGTAGACCAAACAGGTCTCCCACTGCAGCCCCACCAGGACACGGTCCATGAGCCTCTGGAACGTGGCCGGCGCGTTGCACAGTCCGAAAGGCATCACGTTCCATTCAAACAGGCCCTTACGGGTGCAGAAAGCAGCAGCTTTTCGGGCTCTCGGCGTCATCTCCACCTGCCAGTACCCTGATGTTAAATCCAGCGTGCTGAAGTACCTGGCAGTGGACAGTGTGTCTAAGGTGTCCTGGATGCGGGGCAGTGGATAAGCATCCTTTATGGTTCTCTCGTTTAGGGGCCTGTAGTCGACATATAACCGCAAGGTCTCATCCTTCTTTCTGACCATAATGATTGGTGCAGCCCAGCTGCTGTTGCTGGGTTGGGCCACACCAGTGTCCAGGCTCTGCTGCACCAGCTGGGCTGCTGCAGTTTGTTTGTCTCTAGCCATCCTGCGTGGTTGCTATTTCACAGGTGGACCCGGGGTGGTGAGGATATCATGCTGCACGAGTCCCGTACGGCCCAGGTCAGTGGGCCCAGAGGAAAAGACATCACTGTAAGACCGTAGCAGGCGGGCCAACCTCTCCTGGTCGGTAAAGAAGCACAGACAGAGTTAGTAGGTTCAAGGGCCGGTGGGGCCAAGGGTGGCTGGGGCTCCACCTTCCCCAACACCGTGGCTGGCTGTAGAATCCCCGCCACAGCACCTCTCTTCAAGGTGACAGGTAGGGCACCAGGGTTAAAGACTCTGATGGGCACATTGGTTGACCGCTGCGCCTGTACGACGATGTGAGCCACAAGAACATGGTGCTTTTCTATGAAACCCTTGGTTGGGCTCAGCATCAGGTCTCCCTCAGTAGCATAGATGGGCGGTGCCAGGCACTACATACTCACACCCAGACTCCAACACTGTTGTGCGGGCCACTCTGACAATGTGCACCCGGGACTGATGGCTTGGGTTAAAACGAGGTACCTTTTCACCGAAGACGGTTATCTCACGGCGACCATAGTCCAGCTGGGCACTTGTCTGATGGAGGAAAGGGTGCCCCAGAATTACCTCTGTGTTCTCTGTTGTGTCGGCAATAATAAAGTACACATTGGTAGCTCTGCTCCCAACTTGTACTGGTAGGTTGACTTCCCCCAGCACTGCCAAACCACTGGGGCCGATACCCTGCAGGACCTGTGCGACAGATGGCTCCACTGGGGTTCTGGACTCTGTGGGAATGGAGTTAAAGACATGGAGGGGCAACACATTCCTCCTAGCACCAGAGTCAAGCAGAGCACACATTTCCAATTCATATATCCATATTTTAACACACATGTCATCTTCCTGACTCGCAGTACAGGTGACCACTTTACCTGTGTCGGGTGCTGTGTTCTTATTGACTGTCCAGCCTTGCTGTCTGGGTCGACGGGGGGAAGGGCAGTTCCTCTGGATATGCCCCAGACCGGAGCAGTTATGGCATTGGACATCCCCCATAGGCATTTTGACATTTGTGTCTCTCTTCTGGCGCCGCTGCTGATTAAATCTTGGAGCCCTCTCTGGCGAGTCGATGGAACAAACAGCTACCCCCACTGGCTCCACGCAAGCTGGCCTGCTGCTATTCTCATGTACTGTGGCGGCCCTGGCTCTCTGATTTACGAAACCACGTTGGCCAGGCTGCATGAACTGTGTGACCGTTCTGGCGGCCCTCTTGGTAGTCTCGTAGCTGTGTGCAATGTCATACGCTCTGGATAGGGTGCGCGGCTGCTTCTCCAGTAGTTTTTGCACCACTTCAGGGTCGGCCAGGGCGTTGGTGAAGACCTCCACACTGATGGCGTCCTGCTCCAGCTCTGTACGGTCAGCATACACAATGGACACTTTCTCGTATATGTCATCCCTTAATAGGTGTAAGGCTTCGTTTTGCCCCCTAACTCTCTGTCTCAGTTCAATGCCGATGGCTGCCGCATGGTCAGAGCGCGGCCCGTAGGCGGTCTCTATTTCAGTCACAATCCGCCGGTAGCTCCAGCGGTCAGATCTGGGGTTTTTATGGACGATAGCTCCAGCTGCGCCAGTCAGGCTGAATCTCAGTTGAACCGCCATTGTCATTTCTGACCAATGGTTTGCCCTCGCACAGCTTTCAAATCGGTGAATAAAGTCTTTCCAGGAGCCCGTTCCATCGAAATGGCCTGGCTTTAATATTGGAATTCTCTCTTTATGCCCATAATACTCATCATCACTAGTGTCCATTATTTCAACATCTGGCTCTTTGTGTGATATACGTGGCGCCGACTTGGCCCTTTGCACAGCTGACTGACCATATTGATATCGATCACAGTGTGAGGCATAGTCATCTTCATAGCTTATTACTCTACTACGTTCCACGGGCTGGGGCATGCAGGGTGGAAAAGGTGTCGAAGTGAACTGGGAGAGCAATGCGTAGGCCGGGGAAAATGGGTTTTGTGCCGTACAGCTCATGGAAGTGAACGGGTTAGCTAGCTGGTTTGCACTGCGAAGGGCAAACGTTGGAGTGGGGCTATTTTTCAAACTGTACGATGGAGCTGCAGCTGATCTGGATGTCATACGTTTTGAACAGTCACATGTTTGTTGATAAAAGTATGCGGACTCACCATCTGTTTTATTCTGAGGTTCCACGGGCATTAGGAACGGGTTAGTCAACCGTGATGACGGTGGTGTGGGGGGCGAAGCTAGGTTGAATGACGGCATCCGGCCGTAAACAATCGCGCCGTCCGCGGCTAACGTTCGTTCTGTGCCAGCCGCGAAAGGGTTGGTGCTGCCGGCATATCGGCCGTCTCCGTGATTAACTGAGTCCACATTAATGTCTCTTATATCCGTTAAAAACGGGTTGGTGCTTACATTTGGGGTTTCCATCTCAACAGACCTCGTAGTCCTAGCGCTAGCATTAGCTCGAGCCCCGAGCGCCGTCATTCCGCGCCCGATGAACTTTTTTTTTTTTTTTTTGCTTGTTAGATCCCGGACGAAGCCCCCAGTGTTACCTTAACAGCTTCCACGCTCCGAACCGTGGTTGGGAGCGAGCTGGTCTCAACATAATAACTTGGCTCGTGGCAGGTAACTTGCCAATAGTGGTCCGGGCTAACAGAGCCGAAGCACAAAACAGTCAAGTGTCGGATGGTTGCAGCAATGAACTCGGGCTTTATTACTCACAGTGCAGTGGTACACATTGACGGGCATAAAAGGCACTTTTCTTGCTAGCATTCAACTGGAAATTATCGACTGCGTCACTACTACATTCGCACCGTAAACCGGTTTCCGCTATGCTTTTGTTTACACTACGGAAAACCAAAAAGCTCACTTCGTCACACATACGCGTTTCTTTTTGTCAACAGCAGCCAGAGGGAGGCAGAGATTGCAACACAGTGTAGGACTTTGATATTTTATTCTCCTGATAAATATAGTAAAAGGCTGTCTGTAACTTGGACAGCATCAATTATTAGTCCAGATCTGGTAGGAATTGCAGTCCGTGATAGCGTTAGCTTAATTAGCTAATCAAAATTGTTAGCTAACACAAAACTGCGTCAAAGATCGGCAGCTTTTGCTCATGTTGGCTTCACTGTAAAAAATAAAATCGTAAAAAAACGGTCATTGACTGTCAGCTACGGCTGCCAAACAAAAACCGTAAAAATAAAGTAAAATATCCTAATTTAAATTAAGTGCAAAAAACTTTTACAGAAATCTTCATTAATCTTTTTTTAACAGAAATACACAGTTAATTCACATTTTGTCTGATTTTTTACTGAAAAACATGCAGTTAATTATATGCATGATTTGCTGTGACTATACGTCACTACATCAGCAACTACACAGTTACTGTCTGTTAAATAAAGCAACATGCAGCATTTCATCATGGTTTCTCTGCTCATCCTGGACTGAAGCTCAGGCTCTACTCTTCAACACAATGGTGACACACAAAACACACCATACAGAAACACTTTAAACCCCAAACAGAATATTAAACACTATCAGGATCTCAGCATCTTCACTTATTACAATCCAGACTTTATTTCTTTCATACTAACATTCTTATTGAGAATTAACAGAGGTTTAGAAGTTGAAGTTTTATTGAAAAGAATAAAGTTTGATGTCACCATGATGGAGATTAGTGTTTGTTTTAGTTGGGCTCTTGACCTTTTAGTGTTTATCTTAAGTTTTTCTCTGGCTGCTTTAACTGTGTGTCTTTGATACATGTTATGGTAGGAATCCAAGAGAAACTCAGATCAGATCATGTTGGTCTCTTTTTAGTGATAATAGTCATCATATAGTGTCCTGCCTCATTGATACCACCTGAAGTGTAAATCTGATTAAGTAATTAAATATTAGTTAATTTTTGCATGATAAAACTGCTATAGAAGATCCTGCAGTGCTGTGATACTCAGATTTTATGAAGTCATTATACAGAAAATGTTTTGACAGGATTGTATAGACTCACTCAGACATCAATAATCAGCGTATGAATCACAACAATGGTGACAACGAAAAAAAATCTGAATTACTATAAAGTCACAAAAAGGCTTTGTTGGTTGTCACCATTGTTGAGATTCATATGTTGATTCTTGATGTCTATACTACAAAAAAAAAAAATTAACCAGCTCAAAACTTTTTCCATATAATATATATCTTTTTAAATTTCAGATTATTACAATATTGTTGCCAAGGATCATGTGAGAAATTATGACATTATAGACTTTGTATAAAGCTAAATTCCATCTACATATTATGTAATCTAAACTAATATATTCAGAGATTTGGCTGTCATATCAGTGAATCAGATCATCACGATGACTGTAACATCACTTATGAATGATCAAGATCATCTGATATTTCTCCTGCATTTATTGCTATAACAAAGGTGTATTAAATACACAGTTAAAGCAGCATGAGAAAACGAATGTTAAAAACTCACGGGTCATGAGCCCAACTAAAGCAGACACTGATCTCAATCATGGTGATATCAAATTTATTTTAAAGCTGTCAGCTGCGGCTGTCAAACAAAAACCGTAAAAATAAAGTAAAATATCCTATTTTAGAAGTGCAAAAAACTTTTACAGAAATTTTCCTTAAATGTTTTACAGAAAAACACTGTACTTTTACAGCTATTTCCTGAATTATTACGATAGTAAAAAAATATATGCATGTGAGAAATTATGACATTATAGACTTTGTATAAAGCTAAATCCCATCTACATGTAATCTAAGCTAATATATTCATATTTTTGACTGTCATATCAGAGAATCAAGCCATCATATGATGACATCATCAAAGAATGACCAAAATCATCTGAAATTTTCTTCAGCTTTTATTGCTATAACAAATGTGCATCAAATACACAGTTAAAACAGCCAAAAAAAAACACAAGTTAAAAATTGAAGTCATGAGCCCAACTAAAGCAGACACTAATCTCAATCATGGTGACATCAAATTTATTTTAAAGTTTTTTACAATTTATTTAAATTAGCATATTTTACTTTAATTTTAGGGTTTTTGTTTGGCAGCCGCAGCTGCCAGTCATTTGACCCTTTTTTTACGATTTTTTTACAATGAAGGTGTTTGATCATAATAATGCAGGAAATACCTGTAAAATAACAGTGTTTTTTTGGTTTATTTAAATTACCATATTTGACTTTAATTTTAAGGTTTTTGTTTGGCAGCCGCAGCTGCCAGTCATTTGACCCTTTTTTTACGATTTTTTTTACAATGAAGGTTTTTGATCGTGATTATTCAGGAAATACCTGTAAAATAACAGTGTTTTTCAGTTTATTTAATTTAGGATGTTTTACAGTTTTTTGGGGAGCTGACAGTCATTTGACCATTTTATCATTTAACTGTTTTCTTTCTGTTAAATTACAGATTATATTTGTAATTTTACATACATTTTTATGTAATTTAAGAAAACAGAAAAAATACTGTATGAAAAATACAATACATTTTCTGTATAAAAAGTGTGAATTACTGTAATTTGTCATTAATGTCACAATACCTAAAATAACAGCTGAATTTTTATTTTACAGATATTATTTGTAATTTTACAGTGTTTTGAGTACAATTTAATAATTTAAAATGAAAGAAAATGATCGTAAAAAAATCAGTTATTTTCTGTAAAATTAGGATTTTTTTTTACAGTGTTGATATTCAAACTCGTTCCAATCTTGTTATTCAATTATCACAACGCTATTTCAAAATGTCACGTTTTCCAAATTTGGAGAAGAGCATTCAACTTTTGATTCTAGTATGAAAGTTTACCTCTGGGGAATGCATATTATTGCTCGGATAGGTTGCACACCAGTCTCTACCCTGCCGTCTCAGCTGTGTAACTCTGATGGTCTGTCTGACTGCAGCCTGCAAACAAAAAGTGTCTCCGCCTTCTTGGAAGCAAAGCTGTCAATCAAACTCCGTTAGTAGTGTAATTCAACCAATACATACAACCGGCGTAGCGTCATAGAACGTCTCTGAAAAGGTTCACGCCCACTTTTAGGGGAAAACAAACCGGCGAGCGCCATACACAGTATCGGATTGAGGACGTGTACTAACCCTTACAAACATGTAATTTTTATTTAAACATTTTTTTTCACACAATAGGCTACCCCTATTATGTATTTGTATTTAATTAAATTTTTCCACACAGTATTTTGTATTTTTATTTTATTTTAAATACATTTCCATGTATTTATGCCCATCTCTGCCTGCCATTATCATCAATATCTTGCTGTTATGGAAATATCATGAATTACGGATGATGCTATCGAAAGCTAAATCAGGCTAGTTGTATGGCTGGACAGAAAAGTGCACTCAGTAGCTACTCTAAATATAAAGACATAATATTATACATTTAAAGATGTTTACTTCTTAAAACCGAAGTAAAATCATTCACTGGCTACCTGGTGACTCGATGAGGTACGAGTAAATGTCCGGGTATGACACTTCTGGCCACTGGGTGGGGGTGTTAGACCAATTTGACGCTGGTAGGGACATGTTTTTAAGTTGCCCAAATTAAGTTTATAAATTTATCGTTCACGCTCTATGGAAGGCAGGGTGGACATATAATTACTCGACATATTTCATCTAAGTGATTTCTGAAGCTATACACGTCTGCCGGCTGTGTACGGACGTTGTTTTGTGCCGCTATTTTGTATTGAAGTCTATGGGAAGTCTGGTTTGTTTTCCCCTAAAAAGGGGCGGTTACGAAATTTACAGTTAAGTTCCCGGATGTGCCGGTTGTATGTATTGCCTATAGGTGGCTCCAAGTTGCATAAGGCACCTTTAATCGTTTAAAAAATAATCGTTTATCCCAGCCCTAATTGACCCTTCGCTAAGCCCCGCCCTCCTTAGTTACTGTTGCTACGCCTGTCAAGCTTTTGCGCCTGGCACGTCTATTACAGTATGTATGCACCGGTTTCAGACATTCCCAAGGAGATAATTAGTCATTTTTGGCGAACAGGTGAAAATCTGAGAGAGCAAGACAAAAGGGACTGCAGTATGCATTCGAGGGATATATCCACGACATAAAATGCAAACGATTAGAGAATAATTTCATCAAAATTGAAGCTAAAGCCTATAACGTTAGGTCCCAGCGCAAGCAGCAGCCGTCTCATACGCTGACCATTCAAATGGGAAACACACAAATTGAGGAACAGCTATGTGCATGCACAGCAGGGTGAGTGAAATTAGAAAATCTAATATTTATAAATCAAACAGCTTATCCATAAGTATTGTGGAATAAACACAAGACATTAGCCTGACCACTTTGCAATGATAACATTCTCCCGCAAATATTTTTAGTGCGCCAGGCTACAGCTCACAAGTCGTGGGTCACATAAGTGACTAACGTTACTGTTATGAACTGATTAAGTTTGCATACCAACCTTTTCCTTGGAGATCTCCGGCAAGCCCCCTGATGTTCCCTCCTTTTACTAACTACCTTTTACTTATACTAGAAGAACTAACACCGGGAGAGTCGCGATCGGATTGGGGTACTAGTTTATCCGTCGATTAACAAAATGCTGAAATATATTTTTAAGTAACGTTAAGTTATGTCAGTGAGCCTCCGTCTTGCCTTTAATCACACTGCTTGATCCACGAGCTGGACAATAACTTTAATCTAGAGCTGCTATAAAGCCAAAACACTTTACTTTTAATTTCCTATTATCAATGTAAAGCTGCTTTGAAACAATCTACATTGTTAAGAACGCTATATAAATAAAGATGACGCCCGGCATTTCTCCCCTTGGGTTTTAGGTTTCGGGAAGAGAACAAAATCCATCACCCCGTCCAAACTTTTACGATACCGGGTATCAGATTTGCACAATCCACACGCATAACGCATGGGCATATTTCCCTCGCTCGAAAGCTTGCCAGACCTCCCGCGCCTAGTTACGGTTGCTAAGCCACGATTGGCCAGTGGCGGTTTTCGGGCGTGGCTTAGCGAAGGGTCAATTGGGAGTTCTAAAAACATTTAAATCCCAACTGCCGTTTTCACACACACAGACTCCAAAGGGCCTGACACCCCTGCTTCTCTCCCTCTCTCTCTCCCTCAGAGTATTTATATTATCAAGCAACCAATAAGTAATGGCCTAAAATCTTCATAGCCACACCCTAGCAACCAATTACAGCACCCTAGCAACCACTAAGAGCTCCCTAGCAACCACCCTAAACCAATAAAAAACTTCTTTTTTTTCTTTTTTTTTTAAAAGCAATAGCTGTGTCTGAAATCGCTCCCTATCCACTATATAGTGCACTATTTAGGGTGTCGGCCATTTTGTAGTGGTGTCCGAATTCTGAGTGAACGACATCATTCCCTACATTCGTTCACTACTTTTACCCACAATCCTCTCTGAATTCGAGTGTACATCCGATGTACACTTGCTGAGACACTATTTCCCACAATCCAACACGATAAGGCGACAGAGCGCGAATGAAAAATAAACAAAAATGTCACCATGGCAACGGCGCAGGCGAGATAGAAAACAATCATTTATAAGACCAGACGCCTGGTTATTTATTTATATATATACCGTTATATCTATATTTGAATAAACAAATGTGCTGCTGTGTAGTGTTTTGTTCTCTTTTATTTTCACATATAAATGTAAAAAGTAAATAAATATGATAAGCAAGTGTTTTTATTATCTTTTTTTTATTATCAAATAACGCAATAAACGTGAAAAATACATACATACAATTGTTACATACAATTCATACAGCCAAAAAAGGAAATATTAAAGATGGGTAGGTAATGTTTATGACGAAATTGTCCGAGCTCTCTGGCGCGTGATAATTCGCTAATCCGAATTCGCTCACTCATTTTCGTTCACTCTTTGCTGATGTAGTGCACTCAACTGCCATTCACTATGTAGGGATTAGTGAATGAGTGAACGAGTGAGCGGTTTCAGACACAGCTAATATCACTCGTAGCCTTGCAATATTGCTCCATGCTTGTGCCTATTCGGCCATAGCAACTACCAAAAATACCTTAGCAACCACCCTGAACACCCTAGCAACTGCCTAGCAACCACCCAGAACACCTAGCAACCACCCAGAACACCCAAGCAACTGCCTAGCAACGCCCTAGCATCCACCCAGAATACCATAGCAACTGCCTAGCAACACCATAGCAACCACCCAGATCACCCTAGCTACCACCTAGCAACGCCCTAGCAACCACCCAAAATACCCTAGCAACTGCCTAGCAACCACCCAGAACACCCGAGCAACCACCTAGCAACGCCCTAGCAACCACCAATAATACCCCTGTAACCGCCTAGCAACCAGCCAGAACACCTTAGCAACTGCCTAGCAACCACCTAGAAACCACTCAGAACACCCTAGCAACCACCTAGCAACCACCCAAACACCATAGCAACTGCCTAGCAACGCCCTTGCAACCACCCAGAATACCCTAGCAACTGCCTAGCAACCACCTAGAAACCACTCAGAACACCCTAGCAACCACCTAGCAACCACCCAAACACCATAGCAACTGCCTAGCAACACCCTTGCAACCACCCAGAATACCCTACACTGTAAAAAAAATCCTAATTTTACAGAAAATAACTGTGATTTTTTTACGATCATTTTCTTTCATTTTAAATTGTACTCAAAACACTGTAAAATTACAAATAATATCTGTAAAATAAAAATTCAGCTGTTATTTTAGGTATTGTGACATTAATGACAAATTACAGTAATTCACACTTTTTATACAGAAAATGTATTGTATTTTTCATACAGTATTTTTTCTGTTTTCTTAAATTACATAAAAATGTATGTAAAATTACAAATATAATCTGTAATTTAACAGAAAGAAAACAGTTAAATGATAAAATGGTCAAATGACTGTCAGCTCCCCAAAAAACTGTAAAACATCCTAAATTAAATAAACTGAAAAACACTGTTATTTTACAGGTATTTCCTGAATAATCACGATCAAAAACCTTCATTGTAAAAAAAATCGTAAAAAAAGGGTCAAATGACTGGCAGCTGCGGCTGCCAAACAAAAACCTTAAAATTAAAGTCAAATATGGTAATTTAAATAAACCAAAAAAACACTGTTATTTTACAGGTATTTCCTGCATTATTATGATCAAAAACCTTCATTGTAAAAAAATCGTAAAAAAAGGGTCAAATGACTGGCAGCTGCGGCTGCCAAACAAAAACCCTAAAATTAAAGTAAAATATGGTAATTTAAATAAATTGTAAAAAACTTTAAAATAAATTTGATGTCACCATGATTGAGATTAGTGTCTGCTTTAGTTGGGCTCATGACTTCAATTTTTAACTTGTGTTTTTTTTTGGCTGTTTTAACTATGTATTTGATGCACATTTGTTATAGCAATAAAAGCTGGAGAAAATTTCAGATGATTTTGGTCATTCTTTGATGATGTCATCATATGATGGCTTGATTCTCTGATATGACAGTCAAAAATATGAATATATTAGCTTAGATTACATGTAGATGGGATTTAGCTTTATACAAAGTCTATAATGTCATAATTTCTCACATGCATATATTTTTTTACTATCGTAATAATTCAGGAAATAGCTGTAAAAGTACAGTGTTTTTCTGTAAAACATTTAAGGAAAATTTCTGTAAAAGTTTTTTGCACTTCTAAAATAGGATATTTTACTTTATTTTTACGGTTTTTGTTTGACAGCCGCAGCTGACAGCTTTAAAATAAATTTGATATCACCATGATTGAGATCAGTGTCTTCTTTAGTTGGGCTCATGACCCGTGAGTTTTTAACATTAGTTTTTTCATGCTGCTTTAACTGTGTATTTAATACACCTTTGTTATAGCAATAAATGCAGGAGAAATATCAGATGATCTTGATCATTCATAAGTGATGTTACAGTCATTGTGATGATCTGATTCACTGATATGACAGCCAAATCTCTGAATATATTAGTTTAGATTACATAATATGTAGATGGAATTTAGCTTTATACAAAGTCTATAATGTCATTATTTCTCACATGATCCTTGGCAACAATATTGTAATAATCTGAAATTTAAAAAGATATATATTATATGGAAAAAGTTTTGAGCTGGTTAATTTTTTTTTTTTGTAGTATAGACATCAAGAATCAACATATGAATCTCAACAATGGTGACAACCAACAAAGCCTTTTTGTGACTTTATAGTAATTCAGATTTTTTTTCGTTGTCACCATTGTTGTGATTCATATGCTGATTATTGATGTCTGAGTGAGTGTATATAATCCTATCAAAACATTTTCTGTATAATGACTTCATAAAATCTGAGTATCACAGCACTGCAGGATCTTCTATAGCAGTTTTATCATGCAAAAATTAACTAATATTTAATTACTTAATCAGATTTACACTCCAGGTGGTATCAATGAGGCAGGACACTATATGATGACTATTATCGCTAAAAAGAGACCAACATGATCTGATCTGAGTTTCTCTTGGATTCCTACCATAACATGTATCAAAGACACACAGTTAAAGCAGCCAGAGAAAAATTTAAGATAAACACTAAAAGGTCAAGAGCCCAACTAAAACAAACACTAATCTCCATCATGGTGACATCAAACTTTATTCTTTTCAATAAAACTTCAACTTCTAAACCTCTGTTAATTCTCAATAAGAATGTTAGTATGAAAGAAATAAAGTCTGGATTGTAATAAGTGAAGATGCTGAGATCCTGATAGTGTTTAATATTCTGTTTGGGGTTTAAAGTGTTTCTGTATGGTGTGTTTTGTGTGTCACCATTGTGTTGAAGAGTAGAGCCTGAGCTTCAGTCCAGGATGAGCAGAGAAGCACTGATGAAATGCTGCATGTTGCTTTATTTAACAGACAGTAACTGTGTAGTTGCTGATGTAGTGACGTATAGTCACAGCAAATCATGCATATAATTAACTGCATGTTTTTCAGTAAAAAATCAGACAAAATGTGAATTATTTCTGTTAAAAAAAGATTAATGAAGATTTCTGTAAAAGTATTTTGCACTTATTTAAATTAGGATATTTTACATTCATTTTACGGTTTTTGTATGGTAGCCATTGCTGACAGTCATTTGACTGTTTTTTATGGGATTTTTTTACAATGAAGGTGTTTGATCGTAATAATTCAGGAAATAGCTGTAAAATAACACTGTTTTTCCGTAAAACATTTAAGAAAAATTTCTGTAAAAGTTTTTTGCACTTAATTTAAATTAGGATATTTTACTTTATTTTTACGGTTTTTGTTTGGCAGCCGTAGCTGACAGTCAATGACCGTTTTTTTACGATTTTATTTTTTACAGTGTAGCAACCGCCTAGAAACCACCCAGAACACCCGAGCAATCACCTAGCAACCACCAATAATACCCCAGCAACCACCTAGCAACCATTTAGAACTCCTTAGCAACTGCCTAGCAACCGCCTAGCAACCACCCAGAACACCTAAGCAACTGCCTAGCAACCACCTAGAAACCACCTTGAACACCCTAGCAACCGCCTAGAAACCACCCAGAAAACCCGAGCAATCACCTAGCAACGCCCTAGCAACCACCAATAATACCCCAGCAACCACCTAGCAACCATTTAGAACTCCTTAGCAACTGCTTAGCAGCTGCCTAGCAACCACCCAGAACACCTAAGCAACTGCCTAGCAACCACCCAAACACCATAGCAACTGCCTAGCAATGCCCTAGCAACCACCCAGATTACACTAGCAACCGCCTAGCAACGTCCTAGCAACCACCAATAATACCCTAGCAACCACCTAGAAACCACCCAGAACACCCTAGCAACCGCCTAGCAACCATGCATTATGTTAGTCACATGCTTATGTTATCATCTTGCTAAAAATTAGCTAACTGCACCCTAGCAACCATGCCAAATTTTGCCACTGCAAGCACCACTTCACATTTTCTTCAGGAAATGTACATTCCAGTGTTGTGATTACTATTCACCTAGACAAAACTTCGGCACGTTGCTACTCCCGCACCGTTTTTCGTAGACCCATGAATGAGGTGTCAAATTGACCGGTTTATTGAGGACAGTTGTGTAATGACTTTTATAAGTGATCAGGTCTACGATGTTTGTCTGGCGGGCGAAAAATTAGCTGAAAAATGTCCCATAGACTTAACATTGGCACAAAATTTGTAAAATCATATCTTTGGCCCTGAAGGTCATAGAGGCTTGGTGTTGGGCTCTTTTGATTCGTCCTATCAAGCAGCCAATAAATAGTGACATAACAGCTTCATAGCCACGCTCTAGCAACCAGTTACAGGCCCCTTGCAACCATTGAACAACATTTACAAGCCATATCTCAGCAACAAAACATTGTAAAAACACAGAGTTGGGCATTTTTTGACCCAGACTTGCAAATACTCTTTATATATTACCACATAAACTGTATAAATAAACCTTAGCAACCATTTGGAGGACCCTACCAACCATACAAACACATGAATGAGCTTTATCTCAGCACCAGAACATTGTATAGACATGGGGGTGTGCTTGTTTGTTTCGTTTGGGAAACCAGTCTGTAAATATCATCATGGTAACTGTGTAACCACATCTTAGCAACCGTTTAGAACCACCTAGCAACCATATGGCAACATATAGAAGCCATATTTCAGCTCCACAATATCGTACAGACATGGTTGTTGGCTCGTATGCAATCATGTACAACATCCCAGCAACCGAGTGGCGAGTTTTGCCACTGCAAGCACCACTCACATTTTCTTCAGGAAATGTATGTTCTAGTTATTATTATTCTTATTATTCTTATTCTTATTCTTATTATCATTTAAACATTTATCTTAAGTTATTATTCTTTTTAATTTATCTCTGACTGCCTTTATGTTTTACTTTATTTGCATGAATTTTTTTTCCACAACATTTGTTTGTGAAAGGGGTTTTAACAGGGTGCTTCCGGACTCATGATTTAAAAAAAGAAAGACTTTGATGAGAGACTAAAGGAGTGACTCACCGTGAATCATGAGCAGAAACACCAGAGGAAGAGGAGGAGCCATTATCAGTGACATCACTACAAGAACAATAATACAGAATCACACAGTTGTTCCTAATCCTGGACGATCCCCAGCATTTTAGATGTCTCCTTAATCAAGCACACATAATTCAGTTCATCAGCTCGTTATTAAAGGCTCCAAGGCCTTAGATGGGTTTGTCAGATAAGAGACACATCAAAACTGTGCAGGGGTCCTCGAGGACCAGGATTGGAAAACCACAGGTATAACACACACAATCTTTAGCTTTAAAAACATTTCCATAAGCAGTGTTTCATTGAGAATATTTCCAATTGATTAGGTCAGTGGTTTCTACAACAGTATTAATCTGACTATATCAACACAGTAACCAGCGTAACTCTTACCGTGTTCTGGTGAGTCTCTCCAGCAGGCGTTGAACTGATGAATTTCTCGTGGTTAACAGTGTTTATTTTAAAATACTCGCACAAACAAAAAAATGTTTCTTCCTCTTTCTTGACTCCTGCCCACACAAGCAACTTCAGACAACTTTTCATGATGATCCAATGGCATTTATTGATATCTAAAAAGTCATTAAACCCAAAATGTTTAAGAATATGAAGAAGTTTGTCCACCACTTGTATTGCTCTTCTACAAAGATTTAATAACAAATAGGACGTATTTACAGCTTAACTTGAATTTCCACATTTTAAAAGTGAGGGGATGTTCATAAATATATAGAATACAAATAAAAGTTTTTTTTTTTTTTAATGTAGTTTTTATAGCCTTTCTTCCTGGAAACATTCTCTGTAGAATTATTGAGCAAGACAAACAAGATTTATATTGAGAACTTGAGAACTTATATTGAGTAAGACTGGATGTCGACACTTTGACAGCCGACAGACAAATTGTATTTTGACATCCTCAAGATAATGTTTGCCTTCAGTTTATTGGTGAAAAGAATAGCGACAGGAAGTGGTGGCAGTAGAGGTGGGTGGGACAGGAAATTACCTCATCCAGAATCAGTTAAGAACACATGCACAGCCCAATGTGTCTCAATGTACGTCATCGGTCAAAATGAATTCCTAGTTAATATTGCTTAATACAAAACCCCCTAAAAGCACATGGAGATTCAAAAGTATGAGATGGGAGGAGAAATTATATTTCAATGCTTTTGCATTTGCTCACAAAAGTTTGAGAGAAAACGCAAAAGCATTGAAATATAATTTCCACCACCATGTGACTTTAGGGGCTCCATTAAATGTTGTTTTAGTCAAGCTGATTAAACCAACATGATTGACCTCGTCTTAACACACGTACACAGAAGTTGCTCTACAAATAATCGTCACTGGTGACTTTAATAGACTGAGGTGTTCATCAAAGCTTTAATTGTATCCACTGTTGCACAAGTTTGTTAGAATAGCCCAAATATTAATATTAACCCAGCTATCACATATAATAGGTTACTCTGAGGTTAGGTCTACAAAGACCCAGAAATGACCACACACAAGCTTGAATTTGGTAAAACTGATACAGCCTTTTTATTTGCTTACAGATGTAACCAGGGCAAAAATAGCCTGTAGTTATGCTTCCCGCCTCTAGAGGGCACTCTGGTGCACATGAGTAGTGCAGTAACGGAAAGAACAAGAAGTTTCGGTTTTGCCTATTTATAGCAAGCGGGAAGGAAGTCGACCGGAAGTTGAAGCCGGCCGCGTGCCACCATCTTGTAGCAGAACTTCACCTGCGTTTAGCATCCCATTGACTCCCATTAATTTTGGCGTCACTTTGACAGCGTATAACTTTACATCTGAGGTGTTTGAAGACTCCATTTGTCCATTATTTATTTCTAAAGTAACATGACAATGTATAAAATGCTCCATTACCTTGTAGCTTATGTTATGGCCCCGTAGAAGCAGTTTTTGTAAAAGTAGGCTAACGATTGCGTCATAACCACGCGACTCTCTGTCGCACAGTAGAGAGATTACCGTACAGACAGGAGGAGAAGCTCGCGCGAAATCGGGGGGACGTGAAGGCAAAATGACAAAATAATTAATCAGAATACCTAGCAAAAGTTTCTCCTGCTCCAAGATCATGGACACCTCCTACTCACACTCTCCGTCTCTGCAAGTTTCGGAAGAGAATGATTCAGTTTTCTCGTGCCACAGCCATTAGAAGATAGACGGGTTGCTCACGTCACATCTACGTCGTCAAGCTCAGTTTGAGTCTGCGCGTCAGGAACGGAAGTGCTAAAAAAATCGCTAAAAATGGGCTTCACTTGTCTCAATTGAGTTCCAATGAGATGACTCTGTCCACTTCTTATACTGTCTATGATTTATAGACCTTCAGAGAACGCGTGAGCTGAGGCGCGTTAGAAACTAACACCAACTTATACCATTTGCTTATATGAAAGCGAAAGGGGAAACCCCCAATTTGGTGCTCTGTTTGTTGAGCGGTTGGAGCAGTGATTCATCGCACGGAATCTTTGTTTCTCCCGAATGCCAGAGATTTCTGTGTGAAACGAGCATACATTCCACAGTGACGGCGATTGAGCGTGAGTGTTTGTTTAACCCTCATGTGGTGTTCGGGTCATTTTGACCCGGAGAGAATTTTCTTTTACCCCAAAATACTAGTTAATGTTAACGCTTTGGACTGAAACTTAGTGACTTGATTCACAGATGGTATAACTACTTCTCAAATGTTTTTTGACAATTTAAAAAAAAAATAAGGGGGGGGTTTGTCACCTTGTCACACTTGTGGTCTTCCCGGGTCAAAATGATCGGCCTACAAAAAGGCTTATAAATCACTCGTAATGCAATATTATCACCCAATATTGGATTCAATCTTTTTGTCCACTTGTTCTCTTTCAATTAGGACTGGTTTTATATTTAGGGGTTCAAGCATGAAATGCTGAAACCTTATTGTAATTGTAAGGATTCGTAAAACGCATCGTGCAGGCCAAACCGTAAGGCCTAGAGACGTGAAACCTGGCCAGATGGTAGGCCTCAATTTGGGAACAACCTATCAGAGTATGACCCCGAATGGCCCATAGGTGGCGCTACAGCAACCAAAAGTTCAAAATTGCTCATAACTCTTAGACCGTTTGTCCCAGGATCAAGTGTCTTATATCGTTGGAATCCGTGGCTCGAGGCGGATAAAATGGCTATCTCCGATTTTGATTTAGGCAGGGAAAATGTTCTGCTATGTCGAATTTTGTCCAAAACCTACTTTTGCGAACTAGTCCCTGGTTTTTCGCCCGATCGGAACCAGACCAGTCTAGGACAATTCTCTGGACTCTCTAGATCAATAATTATCGAAAAAAAGTTTAACTTTTGCATGTGGGTGGCTGTAACAGGGTCATTTAGAAAAGGGGCGTGGCAAAATACACTAAAAAGCCTATAAATCCCAAAAGAAAACTCAGAACTTCACCAACATTGATGAGCCTATGTGTCAGAACATGGTGAGGAAGCATGCAGAGTTTCATGGAGATCAGACCACAGGTGGCGCTATAAATGGCAAAAAGCCTTCATTCTTATTAGGGGTTCAAGCATGAAATGCTGAAACCCTATTGTAATTGTAAGGATTCGTAAAACGCATCGTGCAGGCCAAACCATAAGGCCTAGAGACGTGAAACCTGGCCAGATGGTAGGCCTCAATTTGGGGACAACCTATCAGAGTATGACCCCGAATGGCCCATAGGTGGCGCTACAGCAACCAAAAGTTCAGGATCAAGTGTCTTATATTGTTGGAATCCTTGGCTCGAGGCGGACAAAATGGCTATCTCCGATTTGCTCGCCCTTCAGGCGCCAATTTCGAGTAAATTGTATATTTTTTTTAAACTTACTTTTGCGAACTTCTCCTAGGTTTTTGGCCTGATCGGAACCAAACCACTGCAAGAATATTCTCTGGAGTCTTACAATCAATAATCATTCAAAAAATTCAAAATTTCAATTAACGGTCGATAAGGGGAACCAAAATATTTGATGGCACCAGGGCCACTTTTACTAAAACGGTTATAAATTGTGAACGGAAATTCCTGAGCTCAATCTGAGATCACTTGAAAAAAATCACAACAATTGGCCACTTGGTGGCACTATAAAATGATTATAACTTGTGAGCGGAAAGAGATATTTTCTCAAACTTGGGACACATGTTCATAAGCTCAATCTGAGTTGACATGAAAAAAATCGCGACAATTGGCCACTTGGTGGCGCTATAACAGTGAAAAAAATCATGAAAATAGCTATAAGCGCACCCAACTGTTAGTCTACTGAAAATTGGCACGCAGTGTCTTTGTCCAGGGTGCCATGATAGTCTATGAGAACATTGGTGTATCTCAAAAAACTCAGTATACGTCATTGGCACAATGCCTTGAAGGAGCCTTAGAAGTTTCAAGCCAGTGTTTTTTCACAGGAGTGACCTTCTGAATCCTTGCCGAGTCCAACAATACCAAACATGCCAGGTTTCGCCCTTATGGTTTTTGTAAGTGTCATTTAGAGCTTTAAAAAATTGTGTTTATCTTCAAAGCCGTTAGTCCGATCAAGACAACAAAAAAAACAACAAAGGAAATTTAAAAACATAGGTAAATAGCTAAACAATAACACCAAAATGTTAAAATTATGATAGGAACTGACAAAAAAATGAATTAAATCCAATCAATTTCACCCATGGATCATTTTGATGCTCTCACATGTTTGAAACGAACAATGATGGATTGTGATGAAATTTGTTTTGAATTGGGAGTGGCGAATCCCCGTCCATACTGTCATTGACCATTCGCAAAGACCCGCCCACTTTAGTTACTGTTGCTATGTCTGACAAGCGACGCCACTCTCACACCACACCAAGTTCTCACGCAGTGAAAAATACATTGCGGATCAGAGAGGAGACTGCGTGCTGACAGACAAGTACTTTTGATATGAAACAAATAGCGCTTTTCCACTACACAGTACCAGCTCGCCTATAGGCTCGACTTGACTCGACTCGACTCGGCTTTGTTTGGTTTTCCACTGTGTAAAAGTTGTACCTGTACCTGCTTCCAGGTACTTTTTTTTGTACCACCTCCGGCGAGGTTCTAAGCGAGCTGAGGCGATACTAAAATGTGACGTGAAAACACGGAGTCAGTTTTCTATACATACATATATATGCACTAACATTTGTATAGCATTTATGTACAAATAAAAAAGTTCCTGTGCAAAACTAAACTTGTAGTTAGGCACTGGTTTGGTATAAAAAAAGTCATTTTCATGCTGTGCAGGACCCCATCACCCCTCTCGAATCAATGTAAATGGTACGACCCGCAGTTCAGGTGGTTCTGCTGCGGACCTGCGGTCGGTGAATCAGTTGATGAGACAGGAGCTGGAGTGAGCCGTGATAGGAACTAGGAAGACAGGGGAAGAGTCATGTCTTTCCTTAAGAAAGGAAAATCAGGGGCTCAAAAACGAAAAGAAAAGAAGATTAAAGAGAGAAAGGCAAATGAGGGCAAGCAGTTGCTCACTCCAGTTTTTTTTTAAATGAAAGGTGAGCTCCAAATGCATCATCGAGCATTGACATTGTTTTAACATAAATATCTACTCCAGGTAGAATAGCATACATTTATGTTCATACTCTATTTGAATTATATATCAATACTTTATAGTATCACAACCTACATAGCGAGCAAACAATGTTTCTGGGTAAATAACGGAGTGAGAAGCAGACGGAGGCGGAGCTGGGAGCTCAACACACTGCCACTCCAGGCAGCTGCGCAGCTCGTCTCCTCTTCTGCTGCAGTTCTCCCCAGAGTCAGAAGTTTACATCAAAACACTGTATATTTCCCTCCATTGTCAAAATCTAACACCCGCAAAAACACAGATCGTTAGCGCCTATTTTACCGCAATGTTATGCAAATTAGCTCGCGCACGCTCTTACATTAAGTACAGGATTGTTCTCAGTTTAATGCACATCTTAATGATTGAAAATTACTTATTTTAAAAACGTAATTCAAAGACTGAATGTCTAGTTTGGCGGTTAGTGTACCCTGTGATTCTATAGTCTGCATTTATTTTAAACAGACAAATAATCATCAATTAACTTGTACTTTTGACAATAAAACAAAAATATATTAATCAGAGTGTGGCTTATTTTGTTTACATTTTAAGTGTTTTTATGATAAAAATGCAATACCCCACCCATTGGTATCACTATGGTATTTGGTACGGGGGCCCAGCAAGATGGTTTGTACCCAGGGCCCAAAATTTGGTGCTAAGCCCCTGGACGTCAAAGTGTTGATGTCAATTTGACGTCAAGAGTTTGACCTCTGCTGATGTCATTTTTCCAAACAAAAAGGTGAAATGCATGGCCGTACACTTATTACCAGCTTCACTTAAAACTAACCAGATTTACTTTATTTAATTTCCGGTTTAATGAAATCATATTTTGTATTTTAAAGTCACCATGATGGTGGTTAGCATTTGCTTTAGTTGTGCTCTTGACCCTTCACTCGTTAATATAAAAATTTCTCTGGCTGTTATAATTGTGTGTTTATAAAGCACATGTGTTGTAGCTAAAAAAGCCATGAGAAACTGAGATCAGGAGATGTTGGCTGTTTATTGATGAAATCATCATGTAATTGCCTGAATCCCTGATCATGTTCAGTGTCTAATGCTTTGATTATATGGGACTTGTAGTTTAAAAGCGGTTTTATTCATGATAGAAGTAATTTGATTCTACAGCATATCTAGCAGTGTTGTTTATCAAATAATGTACTTGGTTTTTAATAACTATTTAGTGCACAAAACCCTGTCATCTATGGCATTACTTAGACGCACACAGACATCAAGAAACAGCGTATGAATCTCAACAATGGTGACAATCAAGCAAAATTTCCAGATAATCAGATCAACTCCAGCTGCATAATTTATTAAAGCCGCAATGCATGCTGGGAGATATGGGTGAGTTTTGATTGGTGGTACCCAGCATGCACTGCGGCATGAAGCATTTCATTAGCTGTGTCCCAATGTTGAAGGCTGCATCCTTCGAAGGACGCAGACTTCAAGGATGCAGCCTATGCGTCCTCTGAAGGACACACCATGTAGCCTTCCTAGGATTTCCCTTTCCGCCAAGCAATGGTGCGAGAGGACAGCTGCTATCCTGATCATTCATTTTGATAACTGAGTAAACAGCTATGGAGCCAGAATTGGCTATTGTCATTTTTATGTTTTATATTTTACTGGAGGTCATGGTGTGCCCCGGCGCTGCCAGATCATGTATTTTCGGTTTAGCCCGGTTTGAATACAAAACCCAATTTAATATAAAAAGTCCAGTATTTCTCGCGCTCGTCATCTGCAGCTGTCAGTGTCACGGTTGCCAGGCGACAAGAACAATCCTTCGTAGGCTAGACCGGTCCGAGCGCGTCAGATGCGCCCTTTGATATGGGACGCTGCTGTAGTTAGCAACAATTTGTTAATATTGTGACAATAAGCCTACATTTTGTTACTTTAATTTTCGGAACTGCATATTTCGTTAAGTATTCACTTACAAATGTGAAGTAACCTGAAGTACTTTTTTCCCCTCACATCACAATGTGATTATTACACTACACAAAAGTATAATGTAACAACCAGATATTACTGTATATTGAAAATATACAGAAGTAAAATGCAACATAGCCTACGCAGTAATGCAGTAGTAGCCTAATATAAATGCAGTAGTTATTAAAAGTACTTTTTTCAGAAAGCCGTAGATTGAATCAGCCCTGCAAACCTGTTGGTAGACAACTTAGTGGATAGTGGAAATATGCACTTAAACACTCCCAGATGATGTCCCACTCCCACCAGCAGGAGGCCTTAGGGGCAGCCCATCCCGGTCCAGCAGCTCAGCTCAATAGAGTCTACATCATTTTTTTCTTATTTTATGTATTGTAAAATTAAATGTTTATGTTGATTTTGATATGTTTAACGTATTTTGTAAATAGTTGGAAAAAGTACTTTAATGTAGCCTAAAGAACAAATGATTTTCATTTACCAATTTTATTTGAAAAAATAAAAAGGTATAGAATTTGTTTCATGCAGAAAGTATTACTGTCATTACAAAAATAAACAATGTCCAGAACAATTCATTCTCTTTTATTTACACAATTAAAGTTGCATAAAAATAAATGTACATAATTTTTCTTTTAAAAAATAAAAGTGAAAAAAGTTAAACAAGAATATGTAGAAAATATATATATATTTTTCAATCATTCTCTCAAGAAGAGAAAACAGCCTGTCCATCCTCTTCCTTCTTTCCTGTGCACTCCTCGCCTCTGCCTCCCTCTGTAGTTGCATTTCTTCTCTGATCAAGTCCAAAAACTCGTCCTGTCTCGCCGCCTTCGTGCTGGTGCTGCTGCCCCTGGCTCCTCCTCACCGTGGGCACCCACTGCTGAACTCGGCCCTGGTGTGTCCTCAGGGATTGAGGCGATGAGGACAGGGGGGTTGGTGCAATTCCTCTGTCCCAACATCTCATCCATGAGGACAAACCAGGGCCAAGTTGCAGGGTGTGAGTGGGTTTCCCACTCACACCCTCTCCTGTCCCAGGACACTTGCAATCCTAAAGGCAGAGCAATACATTACATTACAGACAATACATTTCAGCAAAGATGTGTGTATTACTTTTCTTTATATAGGCTATATATATATATATATATATATTAGGGCTGTGAAAATATTAATTAAAAGTTTGTGTTTATGTCACAGGTCGGGGTGGAGCGCCAGCGGGCCGCCCACCCCTTCGCTTGCGTGCCGCCCCTGAGGAGCCGGCCGTGGACACAAAGGAAATGGCGGACACAGCATTCAAAATAAATATACTCTTTATTAAATAGTAAAAACAAAATCTTAAAAAGTCTCTTCAGTTCAGGTTATCTCTTCATGTATCTCTTCGCATTTCTCAGCACCTTCGGACAGAGAGAGGAATGTACATAATCCACAGCTTCCGTGTTCTCTTCAGCGTTCTCTTCGCGTTTCTCCGCACCTTCGGACAGAGAGAAGAATGGACATAATCCACAGCCTCCGCATTCTCTTCAGCGTTCTCTTCGCGTTTCTCGGCACAGCATTAGCCGGCTCTTCACTGGACTCAGACAGAGGGAAGAATAGACACGTGTAACTCACAGCATTAGCAGGCTCTTCCAGCATTAGCAGGCTCTTCACTGGACTCAGACAGAGAGAGGAATAGACACGTGTAACTCACAGCATTAGCAGGCTCTTCCAGCATTAGCAGGCTCAAGCATTAGCCGGCTCTTCCTGCATTAGCAGGCTCTTCACTGGACTCAGACAGAGAGAGGAATAGACACGTGTAACCCACAGCATTAGCAGGCTCTTCACTGGACTCAGACAGAGGGAGGAATAGACACGTGTAACTCACAGCATTAGCAGGCTCTTCACTGGACTCAGACAGAGGGAGGAATAGACACGTGTAACTCACAGCATTAGCAGGCTCTTCAAGCATTAGCAGGCTCTTCACTGGACTCAGACAGAGAGAGGAATAGACACGTGTAACTCACAGCAATAGCAGGCTCTTCACTGGACTCAGACAGAGGGAGGAATAGACACGTGTAACTCACAGCATTAGCAGGCTCTTCACTGGACTCAGACAGAGGGAGGAATAGACACGTGTAACTCACAGCATTAGCAGGCTCTTCAAGCATTAGCAGGCTCTTCACTGGACTCAGACAGAGGGAGGAATAGACACGTGTAACCCACAGCATTAGCAGGCTCTTCACTGGACTCAGACAGAGGGAGGAATAGACACGTGTAACTCACAGCATTAGCAGGCTCTTCACTGGACTCAGACAGAGGGAGGAATAGACACGTGTAACTCACAGCATTAGCAGGCTCTTCAAGCATTAGCAGGCTCTTCACTGGACTCAGACAGAGAGAGGAATAGACACGTGTAACTCACAGCAATAGCAGGCTCTTCACTGGACTCAGACAGAGGGAGGAATAGACACGTGTAACTCACAGCATTAGCAGGCTCTTCACTGGACTCAGACAGAGAGAGGAATAGACATGTGTAACTCACAGCATTAGCAGGCTCTTCACTGGACTCAGACAGAGAGAGGAATAGACATGTGTAACTCACAGCATTAGCAGGCTCTTCACTGGACTCAGACAGAGGGAGGAATAGACACGTGTAACTCACAGCATTAGCAGGCTCTTCACTGGACTCAGACAGAGAGAGGAATAGACATGTGTAACTCACAGCATTAGCAGGCTCTTCACTGGACTCAGACAGAGAGAGGAATAGACATGTGTAACTCACAGCATTAGCAGGCTCTTCACTGGACTCAGACAGAGGGAGGAATAGACACGTGTAACTCACAGCATTAGCAGGCTCTTCACTGGACTCAGACAGAGGGAGGAATAGACACGTGTAACTCACAGCATTAGCAGGCTCTTCACTGGACTCAGACAGAGAGAGGAATAGACACGTGTAACTCACAGCATTGGCAGGCTCTTCACTGGACTCAGACAGAGGGAGGAACAGACAGCTGTGATTGCGAGTGAACAGCAAAAACAATTCCCACACTCACATTTCCACCACACACTGTAAGGTTTCACTCGTGCTCATTTCCACAATAAAACTGCAACTCAACAGACCCACAGTGTACCAAGGCTTCCGCCCGCATTCCAGCCGAAGTTCTCTCTGGCTCTCTCATCTGTCTCTCTCGTCCGTCTCTCTCTCTCTCGTCCGTCTCTCTCTCTCTCTCGTCCGTCTCTCTCTCTCTCGTCCGTCTCTCTCTCTCTCTCTCTCTCTCTCTCTCTCTCTCGTCCGTCTCTCTCTCTCTCTCTCTCTCTCTCGTCCGTCTCTCTCTCTCTCGTCGTCTCTCTCCCGCGGCCACGGCCGCTCACGTGCTGCGCGCCCGCCTCTCACCCTCCTTGTGTGTTTTATCCTCTCAAAAAGCGGGAGTGGCCTCAATCAGACGCTCAGAGTGAAGTCCCTACACCTGTCGCCAATCTGCCGTTTAGTTGTCATGACGACAAACACTCATACTGGAGCTGTTTGTCACCCCGTGACATTTACAAAATATATGTGTGTACTGTGTATAATTATTTTGTATATATAAATACACACACATGCATGTATATATTTAAGAAATATTTGCATACATATACTGTATATATTTATATATAATTTATATCATATATATATAATTTTTATCACATTTTTCTTAAATATATACATGTGTGTGTATTTATATATACAAATTGAATTATACACAGTACACACACATATATTATTTTAACACAAACTTAACCCTCTGGGCTTCTTCGCTTCATCGGATGGGGGTGAAACTTGGTGACTTTTGTTTTATTACCTATATGAACACACACAAAAAATCAAGGAGATGATTCTGATATGTTAAAGGGTCGTAAAAAAAAAAGTCACACTTAGCTTCCTCCCGCCCGAAAACGGGCGACATAGGAAATGAATGGGAAATACGAAAAAATAGGACAACTCAGAGAAACTTTTGGTGGTACAAGCTACAGATCAGCCACTGTGCTGAAAAAAAGTGTACAGCAATGAAGGGGTGACACTCTAGAACATCAAGAGTGCAAAAAAGACACCCTCCCCCCCCCCACACACACACCTACACACACAAACACACACACACACACACACACACACACAGAGAAATGAACTGGTAAGACTGAAACAGCAAATTTTGCCCCAAACTATATAAAAATGATATAATCATAATAACTCCAAAACTATAGCAAGGAGAGTCAAAAGGTAGGTATCGTTTGAAAGAACTCTTTTTAAATATTTTGAAAATATAAATTACATTACATTTGGACATTGTCCTGCCAAGAAACAGCGGATAAAAGACAATATATATATATAATTTTTATTATGATTTTGCATATCTTTCTTATTTGTCATGGAATAACTCAGGAAGGAAATAAGGTAGGAGGAAAATTCTTTTTTAGTGAAGTCCCCCTACATGTTAGCTGCATCTGGATAAAAAAATAATAATTTTTGGACAAAGGAATCAAAAGTTACAGCATTTGGAAAAGAGATAGCCTTTTTGTACAGTCTTTGACACCCCCTCATGGGCAATTTTTTCTTCATGAAGAATATCTTGTCATAAAAGCAATAGATTATGTTAATTTTGGGCTCATTTTAATTGTAATAATATGCTGTAAAAAATGAAGTGCCATTTTCAATTATCTGAGAATGTTTCATGAGCTGTATGATGTTTTTGACACATTGCAGTACATTATTTTATAGATTATGAAAAAAAGAAATTCTATTTATCAGCAAATAACTCAGCAATACTTAAGAGTTTTTCAAAGTGGATACATTCACTGTAAAGTTCAGACTCTAAGCTTTCAAATGACATCAACTTTGTGTTAATCAAGGCAAGATTTTTGAAAAATATGGTAATGAATATTTTCGCAGCTAGGTGGCGCCTGCTGGCGGTACACTCGGTTTTAGAGGGATTACTCAGCACTCGTTAGGAGTTAATAAATGTAATTAGATGCATTAAAAAGCTGAGATCCTAAGCTTTAAAATGATATATAATTTGTGTTGTTCCATTCAGTGGTTGCTTAGTAATAATTTTTTTCTTTCCGAATGGGAATAAATCAAATAAATAAATAAAAAAGCTATAGGCCGCCTATAGGCGGTTATAGGACATGACACAAATTAATACATTTTGAAGCCACTAGATGGCGCTCTTCTCAGTTGAAATTTTTTTTTTTTAGGCCTGCACTCTATTTTGATGTGAAATGTTGCATTTATTGAAAAATAAAAAAAATAAAAAAAAATAAAAAATAATATATTAATTCTAATGGAAAAAATAGCTCATAAAAAGTATATAATTAATGCAAAATATCATCAAAAATTCCAAAAATTCTAAATAATAATCAGAAAACATTATAGAACAAAAATATATTTGATTGGTTATCCTGGGAAAAAGTAAAGTAAGATTTTAAGGCTTCGCCCGTTTTCGGGCGGGAGGAAGCTAAGTGTGACTATTATACGAAGAAGCCCAGAGGGTTAAGAAAACATATTTCTGTATACTAAAATTTGGTTAAAACCACATAGCTTGCATGACAGCACTACAAAAACACATAAAAGTGAAACCCCATTGCCTTATCTACTGCTTTTCTTATTGTTTTGGGCTTTATTGGGTGAGTGATATTTCTTATAATACACAAGTGCAAATATTACAAATAGGTCATTAAACTAACGTTATTACCACAAGTTTTGCCTAAAACTACCTGATAAATGAAGCCACGCAATGGTGACGAAGGAGTTAAGAAGAAGTTTATAATAAACTTTAACTGTGGTTTTGCTAGCTATTTGAGTAAATGAAAACATAATACTTACATTTAAATGTGAATTTGCTGTCCACCACCGATCTCTAGTCTCGGCCGCCTTTAAAAATAAATAAATAAATGCTGTCGTCAACAGCGCGCAATGACTTATGGGGTAGAATAGGTCGCTAAGTGTCCATTTATGTATCCTTCTTTTCACGGGGAAACGAAGGGTGCATTTGGCATCGCTTTTGAATCAGGGAAGCCTTCGTCGCGCCGCGATGACGCCAACCGGCCTTCGAATACGGCCTTCGAAGGATGCAGAACTGAATTGGGACAGCCTTCATCGAGCCGCGGTGACGCAATCGGCCTTCAAATGCGACCTTCCAAGGATGCAGCCTTTGAATTGGGACGTCCTTCGTCGCGCCGCGGTGACGCAATCGGCCTTCAAATACGGCCATCCGGCCTTCAAATACGGCCTTCGAAGGACGCAGCCTTCACTTTGGGACACAGCTACTGATTGTCACCATTGTTGAGAGTCATACACTGATTCTTGATAGCTAAGTAATAATGTTGAGTTTAATGCATTAAATGTTTTTAAAATCCTGTATTAGTTTAAAAAAAATGTTATTCTCATGCTGTAAAATTAAACGGCTTCTATTATAATACAACATTAAAATCACAAGTCCTATATAATCAAGCATTAGACACTGAATAAGATCAGAGATTCAGGCAATTACATGATGATATTGTCAATAAACCGCCAACATCTCCTGATCTCATGGCTTTTTTTAGCTACAACAGTTGTGATTTATAAACACACATTTACAGCAACCAGAGAAAATTTAATTTTAAAGAGTCAAGGGCCAAGAGCACAACTAAAGCAAACGCTAACCACCATCATGGTGTCATCAAAATATGTTTAATATATTTTAAACTATTTAAATATTATATTTATTTAAACCGGAAATTAAATAAAGTAAATCTGGTTAGTTTTAAGTGAAGCTGGTAATAAGTGTACGGCCATGCGTTTCACCTTTTTGTTTGGCAAAATGACATCAGCAGAGGTCAAATCTTGACATCAAATTGACATCAGCCATATCACCCTGTAGCCCAAGACTGGTTGCCCACTGAAGCTAAGCAGGGCTGATCCCGGTTAGTACCTGGATGGGAGACCTCCTGGGAAAACTAGGTTGCTGCTGGAAGAGGTGTTAGCGAGGCCAGCAGGGGGTGCTCACCCTGTGGTCTGTGTGGGTCCTAATGCCCCAGTATAGTGACGGGGAAACTATACTGCCAAAAGAGCACCGTCCTTCGGATGAGACGTAAAACCGAGGTCCTGACTCTCTGTGGTCATTAAAAATCCCAGGATGTCCTTCGAAAAAGAGTAGGGGTGTAACCCCGGCAAATGGTCAAATCTGCCCCTTGGCCTCTGTCCATCATGGCCTCCTAATCATCCCCATACACTGATTGGCTTCATCACTGTCTCTTCTCCACCAGTAAGCTGGTGTGTGGTGGGCGTTCTGGCACAATATGGCTGCCGTCGCATCATCCAAGTGGATGCTGCACATTGGTGGTGGTTGAGGAGATTCCCCCCTTCCATATGTAAAGCGCTTTGAGGTCTCAGAAAAAGTGCTATATAAATGTAACAAATTATTATTAATTATTATCAACACTTTGACGTCAATTTGACTTTCATTTTTGACCTATTTCTTGACCTAATTTTGACATCAAGATGCCCGCTGGGTTAAACTGTTAAATCAAATGCAGTATAGAGGTGGATGAACAATGTCTTTGTCAACATGTATTTTTGTTTTGTTCTGTTTGTTTGTTTGTTTTGTCAATGTATACAATATTGTTTGGTTATAGTGAATGAATGCTGTATGATTATTGACTGTCTTTATGTTATTCTTATGTTACCGGCCTAGGGACTGCAGATGAAAAGTATTTTCACTAATTCTGGCATATTTACATGGTGTATTTTTATACAACAATGTTCATGAATATGCATGGTCCCTATCAAATAAACCAATAAATAAAAAAAATTAAATAAAAATATTTGGTGATTAGCCATGACACAGCTTTGCTTGCCTTGCTTGCATCATGATCAGGGTCTTTTGTTTTGTCTTGTTAAAGGACTTTTATGTTGAAATGTATTATGAGTTTCCAATCCATTGTGTATATGTTCCTTTCCTGTGTTTGATTTCCATTCTTCTGTGTTGTCACATTAGTCACCATGGTCATCTTCATTTGTTCCAGCTGTTGTCAATTATCCACTCATTGCTTTGTGTATTTAAATTCTTGCTTTTCAGTTAGGCTTTATGAGTCGTTGTTGGTGTAGCGTGTGGTTTACATGTGTTTTTTTCTTTTATGTTCCTGGTTTATGGTTTGCCTTTTATTAAATCTGTGTGAGCATTTGCATTCGCCCTGGCCTCATCCTTTCACACGTTACACAATGATTGAGATGCCCATTTTACACTCAATCACGACACTTCCCCCATTTATCAGCTTACCTGTTTATTGTGAACTGTTACCTGTTTATTGTGAACTGTTACCTGTTTATTGTGAATTGATAAACACCACAATTCAGCCTCATAACTCTGAATCTGCCTCTGTTAGCAGTGCTTGTTCTGTCAGCGCTGTGGCTGATGAATAACTCACTGGCTCTTACCGTCACTGGATCTGTGGGAAGCAACATCTCAGTCTCCTGCAGATACCCTGAAACATACGAGAATAACAGCAAGTTCTTCTGTCAGATGAGCGGCTGGTTTTCTCCGAGAGATCCTCAGTGTGTTCACACGACCCATCGAGACACGAGGTCTGAACGAGGGAGACTGGCTCTTCTGGACGACACCAGCGCTCATGTTCTCACGGCTCTCGTCTCTAGACTGGCTCCAGAAGACTCGGGGAAGTACTGGTGTGGTGTAGATATCGATCTCCTGCCTGACTTTACCTCTGAGATCTGGATAACAGTCAGCAAAGGTGAGATTCACAACAGCTGGGGCCTCATTTATAAAACTTTGCGTAGGATTTGCGTCAGAAGTGGCGTACGGATGAAACATAGGACGTGCGTACGCACAGAAATATTCGGATTTATAAAACCGTGCGCACGCATATCCTACTTAGTTTTCCCTTAATAAATCACAATCAAATGTAAATGTAGCGCAGCTTTTGCGGCTTCATGTCACGCCCATAGTTGCCCATAAATAGTCCGTGAAACGCCCACAAGTTAATATTCATCAATTGCGAAATCATGGCAAACACAGAGAGGAAAACCAAGAACCGTAACTCCACTCAATGTGAAGTAGAAATTATCGTTGGCGAGGTGGAAAAGAGGATTAAAATGTTGTTTGGAGGGCACAGTGTGGGCATTACTAATGCCAAAAAGGCACTTGAGTGGCACTTCACGCAGCCATCAGTAAACAACAGACCGTTCACCCGGAAGCTGCGTTTATTGTTGCGGGTGATTTTAATCATTCAAACTTAAAGTCAGTGCTACCGAAATTTCACCAGCATGTTTCCTGTCACACCAGAGGAAACAAAACCTTAGACCATGTTAACACAAACATGGCTGAAGCTTACGTCGCGACACCCCTCCCCCACTTGGGACAGTCAGATCACCTTTCTTTGTTCCTCACCCCCAAATATGCACCTCTGATCAATCGCGTGAAGCCATCAGTGAAGACCATCAAGGTGTGGCCTGCGGGGGCAGATTTCTCACTCCAGGAAAGGTTTCTACACACAGACTGGAGTATGTTTGCTTCTCAAGCCACCAGTGGCTCTCACACGGACATTGACTGCTACACCTCCTCTGTACTGGATTATATTAATACCACCATTGACAGTGTTACAACCCAGAAGCAGATCACCACATACCCAAATCAGAAGCCATGGATGAACAGGGAAGTGCGACTCCTATTGAAGACACGCAATACTGCCTTCAGATCAGGAGATGCACAAGCCTATAGCACATCCAGAGCAAATCTGAAAAGGGGCATCAAAGAGGCCAAGCACTGCTACAAGCTTAAGATAGAGGGACACTTTTCCAACGCTGACCCTCGGCGCATGTGGCAGGGCATTCAGGCCATCAGTGACTACAAACCCTCTCACTCCACCCCCGCAGCCACTGATGTCAACTTCCTGAACGAGCTAAATGACTTTTATGCTCGCTTTGAAAGAGACAACAGAGAAACTGCCGCCAAGCTCAAATCCTCAGCTGACCACCCACCGATCACACTCTCCTCCACAGATGTCTGCAATGCACTGAGCAGGATCAGCGCGCACAAGGCTGCTGGACCAGACAACATCCCTGGACGCGTACTCAGGGCATGTGCGGAGCAGCTCGCTGGGGTTTTTACAGACATTTTCAACCTGTCTCTTGCCCAAGCAGCTGTACCAACATGCTTTAAATGCACTTCCATTGTGCCAGTGCCAAAACACTCCAGCCCGAAGTGCCTTAATGACTACCGCCCTGTAGCACTCACACCCATCGTAATGAAGTGCTTTGAGCGGCTGGTCCTGGCACACCTAAAAGACTCTCTACCATCCACATTGGACTCACACCAGTTTGCCTACCGTAGCAATAGGAGCACAGAGGATGCAGTCTCCATGGCACTGCACTCTGTGCTCACACATCTGGACAATAAGAACACTTATGCACGCATGCTGTTTGTTGACTTCAGCTCAGCATTCAACACTGTCATCCCAACTAAGTTAATAGCCAAACTTGGAGACCTGGGCTTCAACACCTCCATGTGCAACTGGATTTTGGACTTCTTGACCAACAGACCCCAGAATGTTCGATCAGGCTCCAACTGCTCCACATCCATCACACTCAACACTGGTGTACCACAGGGCTGTGTGCTAAGCCCGTTCCTCTACTCCCTCTTCACCTCCGACTGCAAGCCTGTGTACGGATCTAATTCCATTGTCAAGTTTGCGGACGACACTACAGTGATTGGTCTCATCAGCAACAACGATGAGACTGCCTATAGGGAGGAGATCAAGCACCTGGCCACATGGTGCACCGAAAATAACCAGCTCCTCAACACCACCAAAACGAAGGAGCTCATCGTGGACTTCAGGAAAGTGTCAAGAGGCACACACGACACCATCCACATCAATGGAATGGCTGTTGAGCGTGTCTCCAGTTTCAAGTTCCTGGGGATCCACATCTCGGCGGACATGACCTGGACAACCAACACCTCCAGCCTGGTCAAGAAGGCTCACCAGCGCCTTTTCTTCCTGAGGACACTGAGGAAGAATCAGCTTTCCTCCACTATCCTGGTGAACTTCTATCGCTGTGCAATAGAAAGCATCCTGACCAACTGTGCTACAGTGTGGTATGGGAGCTGTTCTGTTGCAGAGCGCAAGGCACTGCAGCGGGTGGTGAAAACCGCCCAGCGCATCACTGGGACTCCACTACCTGCCATCGAGCACATCCAGAGGAAACGCTGTCTGCATCGAGCTCGCAGCATCCTTAAGGACTCCTCTCACCCAGCCCACAGACTGTTTTCTCTCCTGCCCTCCGGCAGGCGTTTCAGGTGCCTCCGGACCAGGACCAGCAGACTAAAGAACAGTTTTTTCCCCAGAGCTGTCTCTTTATTAAACTCTAACCCTCATTGATCCCACTCCCCTCATATACTGATTGACTCTCCTCTCCCTCCTCACACCTGCCTCCATTTTGTTATTTGCAATACTATAATGTTCATTTGCACTGCTGACTGTTATTACAGTAACAACTGTTTACATATGCATCTTGCACTACTACCTTGACTGGAATATGCTCAATTTGCACTGCCGACTGTTTATTTACAGTACCGACTGTTTATATATACATTGCAATATCGTACCTTAACTGTAATATGCAATTACTTTCCACTGCACTTTCACTCGGATAGCTTCTGTCCAAACTTTATTTGCACTACTTTAAATCCATTGTTATACTGCTCATTAGCCTAACTTATACATATATCTATTTGTAAAATTCTGTTTATAGTAATAGCCATCTGTATATTATGCTCACATTCTGTTTATAGTAACAGCCATCTGTATATATATTCATAGTACATATCTATCTGTAAAATTCTGTTTACAGTAACAGCCATCTGTATATTATGTTCAGTACATATCTATCTGTAAAATTATGTTTATAGTAACAGCCATCTGTATATTATATTCAGTACATATCTAGCTGTAAATTCTGTTCACAGTAATAGTTATCTGTATATTATATTCATAGGACAATCTATCTGTAAATTTTTGTTTATAATAGTATTCAACTCTATATTTATTCAGTACATATCCATGTTCTGCACTTATGGAACCACTGTATATCCTGCACTTGCTGCTATTGCACTTCTGGTTAGACCTAAACTGCATTTCGTTGCCTTGTACCTGTACTTGTGTAATGACAATAAAGTTGAATCTAATCTAATCTAATCTAATCTAAAAGGTTGCAGACGCCGTTAATGCTGAAGCCTCACAACCTCGGACCGTGGCCGAAATAAAAAAGAAATGGTCGGACATCAAAGTCTTCTTGCTGTCTGAAGATGCGTTCACTTCGAATCCTTCCATTTGCCACATCTTCTAAGAGCGCACGATCAGCCATTGTGCGTCATTACGCATTGCGATGGCATCATGGCATTTTATTACCATCCATTTGATTGCACCTGACAAGATACAGATGTGTTATGAGGATGAATTGCATAACATCCCAATATTATTGCAGAACATATTTCACTTTTCTTTTTGTAAATAATATTATGTGTTAATTTGCATTTCTGTTGTAATCTTCATTTGATTTTTTTTTTATTTACACTGCTGATCGATCAAACGGGTAGTCGTGTAGGCTGTTCATTGTAAGACTTGCTTTGTGAAGTATTCATGTTATTTATGAGAGGCAAGTCTACAGTTTCACACACTTTCACGTGTTTCTTCCATCTGCCGACGGTGTCGCCATTTCTCATTTCACCTGTTTTTGTGCGTACGCCTGGGCCAGAGTTTGCGTGAAGGGCCGCACATTTTCCTGTCAAGTTTGCTTTTTATAAATACCAATTATTGCGTAGAGAGCGGCGTACGCCTTCTTTTGTGCGTACACAATGTTTATACTATCCGTCCTAATGAACATCCTTAATATATACGAGCAGTTGATGTGATGAGAAGGGTTTTCTGTTAGAACGGTGTCGTATTAGCGGCCCCTAAGTTAATAACCAATGATCTTTGCAACGGAAGTGAATCAATCAAAATTAACTTTAGCTGAACAATAACTTTATCATAGAGCTGCTGTAAAGCCAAACAATCTCTGTTACTGTAATCTCCTATTATCACTGTAAAGCTGCTTTGAAACAATCTATATTGTTAAAAGTGCTATATAAATGAAGGAGACTTGACTTGCCTGTGGTTTTTAAGAGCTCATGTAAATTGAGCCATGAGGACATGGAATATACAGATTCGTCACACAGACTGTGACACCTAATATCTTCATGACAAAAAAAACGTCCATGTATTGTATATTTGTCGATTATTAATGCAATCTCGATCTGTTCGGCATCATTTGCGCTGAGAAACACGACCGTTCAACAGTTACAGGGATTTCTGAGGTGCCACTGAGACTCAGATTGGTTTCAGATGGGATGTGATACAGCGTCGTCTTCCTCTTACACGTCTCATAATGAGTCACTGTGAGAACTGAATTCACTCAAATGTGTGGTGAATTAATGCCAGCTGAGGTTTCGATACAGATGATGAACTATCCTTTCGCTTTTGTTTTCTATGCAGGGGATCCACAAGAACAATCCACAGACCTGTTCCCGGAAGAACCTAGCGGTGAGGTTACGAAACAAACACACACACACATACACACACACACACGGTTTTGCTTTTTTCAGTCAACTCATTGTGGGTTTGCATCAACAGAGTCTTACTCCAGGTTCATGATGATGGTGGCTTTGATGTGTGTTTGCGCTCTGCTTTTCGTGTTTCTGTTTGGTCTGTTTCAAGTCCCGAAACACAGCAGTCTCAGTAACTCAGGTGAGACTACAGCACTAACAGAACATGTCTTTTTCTTCAAAACATCTTCTGTTGAAGTTCTGAAAGAGTCCCTGCATATTTCAATAAATTGATAATTACATATTTATGTTCATATCAGGTTCTGCTCATCACCAAAGGACAATATCAAACCCAGTTCAGGTGACGACAGCAAATCTCATTCATAATTAATAATGTTGTTTTAACATCAGTGTTATTTTAGAATCATTGAGACACTATTATTATACACATCATTGACCATATTCCAGGATGACAATATCAAGATTCATCTCTGGATGAAAATAACTGTTGTGATGTTTTTGGTCATGATCTTGTATTGTCAATGCAAGAGTCCAGCACTCTGTAAAGTCTCTTCCAGCACATCCTAAAGACTTTCAGTGAATTTAAACTCTGGACTCAGAGGAGCCAATTCATGTGTGAAAATGATGCTTCATGCTCCTCCAAACCATTCTTTCACAATCTGAGCCTGATGAATCTTGACATTGTAATCCTGGAATATGGCCGTGATGTGTCTTCCTACAGGGTTGTTTAAAGGGGTGGTTGATTATGATTTCACTTTTCTAACTTTAGTTAGTGTGTAATGTTGCTGTTTGAGCATAAACAACATCTGCAAAGTTACGACGCTCAAAGTTCAAAGCAAAGGGAGACAGTGGGGAGAACAAGTATTTGATACACTGCCAATTTTGCAGATTTTCCTACTTACAAAGCATGTAGAGGTCTGTAATTTATATCATAGGTACTCTTCAACTGTGAGACGGAATCTAAAACAAAAATCCAGAAATCACTTTGTATGATTTTGAAATAATTCATTTGCATTTTATTGCATGACATAAGTATTTGATCACCTACCAACCAGTAAGAATTCCGGCTCTCACAGACCTGTTAGTTTTTCTTTAAGAAGCCCTCCTGTTCTCCACTCATTACCTGTATTAACTGCACATGTTTGAACTTGTTACCTGTATAAAAGACACCTCTCCACACACTCAATCAAACAGACTCCAACCTCTCCACAATGGCCAAGACCAGAGAGCTGTGTAAGGACATCAGGGATAAAATTGTAGACCTGCACAAGGCTGGGATGGGCTACAGGACAATAGGCAAGCAGCTTGGTGAGAAGGCAACAACTGTTGGCGCAATTATTAGAAAATGGAAGAAGTTCAAGATGATTGTCAATCTCCCTCAGTCTGGGGCACCATGCAAGATCTCATCTCGTGGGGTATCAGTGATCATGAGGAAGGTGAGGGATCATCCCAGAACTACACGGCAGGACCTGGTCAATGACCTGAAGACAGCTGGGACCACAGTCTCAAAGAAAACCATTAGTAACACACTATGCCGTCATGGATTAAAATCCTGCAGCACACGCAAGGTCCCCCTGCTCAAGCCAGCGCATGTCCAGGCCCGTCTGAAGTTTGCCACTGACCATCTGGATGATCCAGAGGAGGAATGGGAGAAGGTCATGTGGTCTGATGAGACAAATATTGGCAAATATAGACAAATATATTTTTGGTCTAAACTCCACTCGCCGTGTTTGGAGGAAGATGAAGGATGAGTACAACCCCAAGATCACCATCCCAACCGTGAAGCATGGAGGTGGAAACATCATTCTTTGGGGATGCTTTTCTGCAAAGGGGACAGGACGACTGCACCGTATTGAGGGGAGGATGGATGGGGCCATGTATCGCGAGATCTTGGCCAACAACCTCCTTCCCTCAGTAAGAACATTGAAGATGGGTCGTGGCTGGGTCTTCCAGCATGACAACGACCCGAAACACACAGCCAGGGCAACTAAGGAGTGGCTCCGTAAGAAGCATCTCAAGGTCCTGGAGTGGCCTAGCCAGTCTCCAGACCTGAACCCAATAGAAAATCTTTGGAGGGAGCTGAAAGTCCGTGTTGCCCAGCGACAGCCCTGAAACCTGAAGGATCTGGAGAAGGTCTGTATGGAGGAGTGGGCCAAAATCCCTGCTGCAGTGTGTGCAAACCTTGTCAAGAACTACAGGAAACGTATGATCTCTGTAATTGCAAACAAAGGTTTGTGTACCAAATATTAAGTTCTGCTTTTCTGATGTATCAAATACTTATGTCATGCAATAAAATGCAAATGAATTACTTAAAGATCATACATTGTGATTTTCTGGATTTTTGTTTTAGATTCCGTCACTCATAGTTGTAGAGTACCTATGATAAAAATGACAGACTTCTACATGCTTTGTATGAAAACCTGCAAAATCGGCAGTGTATCAAATACTTGTTCTCCCCACTGAATCACTTTTTAAGGACTACAACAAATGGCTGGTAGGGACTACACAACATTCCTCCCGGGTTAGTGACATCACCAACCCCAAATATTTACATTAACCCCGCTCCCTGAACACGATTTATGGATTATCAAGACAGAATATGCTAATCAGTGACTAGAAGATAACTCCACATCAGCTACATTAATTCATCAACTAACCATTCAGAAATGTCCTATTGCATTGTTGTCACTTCTTCTTGAGTCTCTCCATCATTGTCTCACTCCGGTTTGAACATAAAATCTAAATGTTTTAGACATTTTCAGTGCATGTCTGTGTGAGGTAATCGAAACTGCTAACACACACACAAGCTGTTGAAGCTCCGCCCCCTGTGCCGGGAGCAGCAGCTCATTTGCATTTAAAGGGACAGACACAAAAACTGCGTTTTTGCTCACCCTCAAAAAGTACTTTAACATGGTATATAAAAATATATGTGGGGTATTTTGAGCTAAAACTTCACATACACACTCTGGGGACATCTGAGATTTATTTTACATCTTGTGAAAAGGGCATTATACCACTCCTTTAAGAAATGAAAACCCCACACTCCATATAGGGTTAGAAGAACTGTTGCCAAACATATAACATGCTACAAACATAATAATCATGGCAATAATGATCCTATCATAGACTCTTAAGAAGGCGGTGTATATATGCATTGTGCTTATCATACAATTTATATGCGAAAATGAGTTTTCGAGTGCATATGATAAGCACTTTATTAGGCACCCCAAACCACTAATCCTACCCAAACTTATAATACATACATACCCCACACCACTACTAAACCTACCCATGCGGATCATATGCACGTAAAAAAAAACAATTTTCCGCGTATAAATTACACGATAAACACAATATAGCAGTGCTATAGAGGCGCATTTAGTGTGACCAGGTTGGTGTATTATATATTACCCGTTATCTGCTTATAATTTATAAGTTATATTTATTTATTTTATATAGGATGACTACCAGAGAATAATGCTTCCAGACTCATCCAAAGCTCAACATGATAAAGAGGAATTTTACAGACCCATAAACCTGGATTACACAAACACAGAAGCGGTCAACACAGACTCCTACTACACAGATGTTGTTTCAGCACAAACACAAGATCAGATCTACACAGAACTGAACGCCAGTAGACGGAGTCACGTGTATCAGAGTTTAACAGCGGATTCTGCTCAAGAAGAGGCCATCTATCACACTATTGATCACTGAATCCTCATCAACAGCCTCATCAAAACCCTAGATTCCTCTGACAGCTACGATAATCCAACCTCTGTCAGCATCACAAGTTTTTGTATTGTTTTCACAAAATAAAAATTAAGTTTACCAAATAAATTGATACAGCCTTTTGTTAAAGTCCCCCTGTGGTGAAAATCAAGTTTTTAATATGTGTCTATGTGGTGTTTTTATATTTAAAAGACAAAGCATGTGTAAATTCATGTCAACACCATTGCTGAGTATTTTCTACTTAAAACTGCAGTGAACCAAAGACAGTCTCAAAAACACACTTTGAAATCGCTGGTGTTTCTGACGTCACAAACTACCTTGTAACCAATCAGATCAACGTGTGATCGTCAACCAGTGGATCTCTGAGCTGCTGTGAGTGGAGGTGGGGCTCATTTGCATATTCATAGTTCCATGCAAACTAAATGAGGCAAGGGTGTCGAGTTACATTCAAGCTATTTTAAGGCATGAAGAAATGTTTTCAAGGAAAAAACTTTTAAATATGTAATTTGTTATCAAAGATGAGTTTGTTAAAATTATCAAATTAAAAATTTAATTATTGACTACAGAGGGACTTTAATATAGAACAGAAAAACATTAGAATGCAAAAACCTATCTTGAGATGGTATGTTATTTATTGAAAATAATACAGAATTCATTCACATTTGTCTCAGGTATAGTTTGGAGAAGCAGTAACTGCCTAATAAAGTATTATAAGGTACTATTATGTTCTGTTGTGTTTTTCAAATTCACTTTGCATTGGTATTTTTGTCTTGCCATCCAAGAAACATACAATGATTCTCTGAAAACAAGTTTGATTAGACTATGCAATAAACATTCTACTGATTCTACTGGAAAACAAGACATATACTGATGAAGAAAATGTTTTGCAGTGTCAGTCTGCACAGTTATTGAGTGCTTGTAATGTGCTCATAATGTGCTTAATCAAACCGATAAAAAACCCAGCCAGATAATCAAGACTTAAAATGAAGTACTAAGTACAATATTACGTTATGGAAATTACAACTTTGCTGAAGATTTTTACAACTTTTTTTGTATTTTTTTGGAGCATACTTGTGTGTAAAATTGATTGATCATTATGTTTAAATGTTTGATCCTGTGCAAGCAATTATACAGAAAAGAGAAGGCTACATATTGGTGAAAAGTTAGGGAAGTTGATTATATTGAGAAATCTCACTTGAGCTGCCTTTGTACAGCTAAAGTCTTGTGTTTTGGACCCAAATAGAAACAAGGAAGTGAGAGAGAGACAGACAGAAAGACAGATGCGGTTTTATACTTTGCACACCAACAAAAGCAGTTAAAACCATTCAGCATGTGGACAGCAAGAGTCTTTGGTTTCTGTACAGGTGAGTTTTAGCGATCTCTTTACAATAAAACAGCAGTATCTTAATCTCAGAATAAATTCAAAACTATCTACATCAGTATTGGGGAAACTACTTTGAAACTCTAGTTTGGTGATCTATAGTTCAATCAACGCTTAAAAAAAAAGTATATCTGCAACATGACAAACTACTTAATCTACTAATAAAATACTCTTTTTAATATAATTGGTCGTACATAAATAAGAATCTTAAGGGTTACAGCATCTAAACAGATCACTACCACTAGAAAAACACTGCAATAAAATGTATTTAACTGTTATATATTATTAACTCTTAAATCCTATTAAATTATAAAAAAAACAAAACATGAATGTGTATATTACATTAAAAATGTAAAATGTTACTTCGACTGAAATGAATTAGTCAGTCCTTTTGGTTGAACAGCTCTTGCTTTGAACGGTCTAATTCGAACAAATTCACTTAAATTAATCAAACGGCTTCATATGACAGAAGCTTAATTCAACATCGAGCTTGAAATCGAGTTACTTTCATAGTTTAGTGACGCGACTCATTGCTCTTGCTCGGAATAGCTCAATACTCTTCACGTCACTGCTAGGCGTTGCTAATTGCTAGTCAAATGGTCAAACTTGCTAATTGTCGTTTCACTTGATGAACTACAGGGAATATGCTTATGGACTGCTGCTTATTTCTGTCGGTGTATTACAGAAATCACGATCTAGTCATTTAATTAATTTTGTTTCCAGTCTGTCTGCTGGACATTAGTTGCGCTGTTAGATCCAGTGAGATTGGATATGAGGGAGAAGACTTTACGTTTCATGTCGGATACCCATCGGACTACGAGGAAAACAGCAAGTACTTCGGCAAATCAGATGTATTCTTCTTTGAAAAACTGGTTCAGACCACTGAATCCAACAGGTGGACCAGACAGGGAAGATTCGCTCTTCTTGACAACACATCTGCGCACTTTCTTACCGCCACCATCTTCGGACTGATCTCAGAGGATTCTGACGTGTACACCTTCGGCGTGGATGTTAAACTGATGCCTGATCCCGATACTGAAATACAACTAACTGTCAGAAGAAGAGGTGAGAGTCCTTTAACATCTATAAGCTCTGTTTTTCACGCACATCCCAGCTAACAAAAATATGTTCTAAGAACGTTTTGCTGAACTTTAAGTCTGAATGTTCACTTAAGAATGTCTTGATAATAGCCGCTTTCCGACCAAGTAGTTATAGGAACTTAGTTCTAGGAACTGTCCACTTCTAAACAGTTCTAGGAACTACTCTCCCCCAAACTCGGTTTTGCTGTTTGCGTTCGCACTGGCCAAGTGGCCATAGGAACTGGTAGGAGGGGTAAGGGAGTGACGCAAGCATGGTGACTTTTATTTTGACGGCGCGACGGACCTTTATTTTGGCGGCGCTGAGAACGCCAGAGCAAACAATGCTCGCATTCTCTGTGTTTATTAGTTAGCAATCTGTCTAACAGTACTGTTTAATATCTTATTAGATAGAACTGCTATAGAAAGTAGACAGTATATGAAAAAAGGTTATTAGCCTATGCCATGTGATTGATGTCCAGTGTTGCTAGCTGGGCAGATTTTCAAAGTTGCGTTGGATTTTCTCTTCAGCATAAAGGTTTAGAGACCTATCTATCACTGTTTTCCATGTTTGTATAGTTAGTTTATGGAGTAAATATATAGGCTATAATCTGTGTGTTTATTTCTAGCTGTTTTAAAAATGGCGGGTGCTGGTGTTCGGCGTGTGTTCGGTCATCAGCGTACTCTAACGTCACGGGTAGTTCCTATAGTGCTGGTTTAGACCCTACTCTGAAGTAGGACCTAAATTAGTTCCTACAAATGGAGTTCCTAGAACTAAAATCGTTCCTAGTAGAAACAAGTGAGCATTCTAAAACAACTGAGCATTCTGAAACAAGTGAACATTCTAAAACAAGTGAGCATTCTGAAACAAGTGAGCATTCTGAAACAAGTGAGCATTCTAAAACAAGTGAGCATTCTAAAACAAGTGAACATTCTAAAACAAGTGAGCATTCTGAAACAAGTGAACATTCTAAAACAAGTGAGCATTCTGAAACAAGTTAACATTCTGAAACAAGTGAGCATTCTAAAACAAGTGAGCATTCTGAAACAAGTGAACATTCTAAAACAAGTGAGCATTCTGAAACAAGGGAACATAACAAGTGAACATTCTAAAACAAGTGAGTATACTAAAACAAGGGAACATCTGAAACAAGTGAGCATTCTAAAACAAGTGAGTATACTAAAACAAGGGAACATCTGAAACAAGTGAGCATTCTAAAACAAGTGAGTATACTAAAACAAGGGAACATCTGAAACAAGTGAGCATTCTAAAACAAGTGAGTATACTAAAACAAGGGAACATCTGAAACAAGTGAGCATTCTGAAACAAGTGAGCATTCTGAAACAAGTGAGCATTCTAAAACAACTGAGCATTCTGAAACAACTGAGCATTCTGAAACAAGTGAGCATTCTGAAACAAGTGAGCATTCTAAAACAACTGAGCATTCTGAAACAAGTGAACATTCTAAAACAAGTGAGCATTCTGAAACAAGTGAGCATTCTGAAACAAGTGAGCATTCAAAAACAACTGAGCATTCTGAAACAAGTGAACATTCTAAAACAAGTTAGCATTATGAAACAAGTGAACATTCTGAACATTCTAAAACAAGTGAGCATTCTAAAACAAGTGAACATTCTGAAACAAGTGAGCATTCTGAAACAAGTGAGCATTTTAAAACAAGTTAGCATTCTGAAACAAGTTAGCATTCTGAAACAGGTTAGCATTCTGAAACAAGTGAACATTCTGAACATTCTAAAACAAGTGAGCATTCTGAAACAAATGAACATTCTAAAACAAGTGAGCATTCTGAAACAAGTGAACATCTAAAACAAGTGAGCATTCTGAAACAAGTGAGCATTCTAAAACAAGTGAGCATTCTGAAACAAGTGAACATTCTAAAACAAGTGAGCATTCTAAAACAAGTGAGTATTCTAAAACAAGGGAACATCTGAAACAAGTGAGCATTCTGAAACAAGTGAACATTCTAAAACAAGTGAACATTCTAAAACAAGTGAACATTATAAAACAAGTGAGCATTCTAAAACAAGTGAGTATACTAAAACAAGGGAACATCTGAAACAAGTGAGCATTCTGAAACAAGTGAGTATTCTAAAACAAGGGAACATCTGAAACAAGTGAGCATTCTGAAACAAGGGAACATTCTAAAACAAGTGAGCATTCTGAAACAAGTGAGCATTCTAAAACAAGTGAGCATTCTGAAACAAGTGAACATTCTAAAACAAGTGAGCATTCTAAAACAAGTGAGTATTCTAAAACAAGGGAACATCTGAAACAAGTGAGCATTCTAAAACAAGGGAACATCTGAAACAAGTGAGCATTCTGAAACAAGGGAACATTCTAAAACAAGTGAACATTCTAAAACAAGTGAGCATTCTTAAACAATTGAGTATTCTAAAACAAGGGAACATCTGAAACAAGTGAGTATTCTAAAACAAGGGAACATCTGAAACAAGTGAGCATTCTGAAACAAGGGAACATTCTAAAACAAGTGAACATTCTAAAACAAGTGAGCATTCTAAAACAATTGAGTATTCTAAAACAAGGGAACATCTGAAACAAGTGAACATTCTGAAACAAGGGAACATCTGAAACAAGTGAGCATTCTGAAACAAGGGAACATTCTAAAACAAGTGAACATTCTAAAACAAGTGAACATTCTAAAACAAGTGAGCATTCTAAAACAATTGAGTATTCTAAAACAAGGGAACATCTGAAACAAGTGAGCATTCTGAAACAAGGGAACATTCTAAAACAAGTGAGCATTCTGAAACAAGTGAACATTCTAAAACAAGTGAGCATTCTGAAACAAGTAAAAATTTTAAAGGTGCAATGTGTGATATTTATAGAGGATCTGTTGACAGAAATGCAATATAAGATCCATAACTATGTTTTCAATGGTGTATAAAGACCTTACTTAATGAACCGTTATGTTTTTATTACCTTAGAATAAGTCATTTATATCTACATAACTGCGGGCACCCCCTTGTATGAAGGTCGATATATTGTGACGTCATGTTTCTACCGTAGCCGACAGCGAACAAACAGCGCTACAGAGCGCGTTTCGTCACTAACTTGAATGAGAAGCAGCAGAAAAAGATGCAGCATAATTTCGGGAAAATTAATGACCACAGTTATTGTTCAGGACAAGAGCCGACGGAGGGTAAATCTGCTTCGAAGAAGAGAAAGTATGTTGAAGCCAGAAAAATAAGGGAGAAACGTAGGCTAAAATCACGGGTCAACATCGGTGTGGCTTTTCACCGATGGAAGGGACTTATGAGGGAAAAAGGCTTTCAAAGGGACGCCGAAGTTGCGTGTTATGGCTTTGCTATGTGGGGATAAATGTACTGGTTACGTTCGTGAGACAATCAGCTGATTAGTACTATTGACCGTAAAACACTAACCTCATTGCTTGACTTGCTACTCTCTGCTGACTCAGACTCAGACATCTTTTATCCTACGTCGGCCACCATAGCTTCTCCTTCGAGTTTGCAAAGGGAGGGATAGGCCGTGAGTGACTGGCTGTTTGCAATTCGCAAACCTCGCCACTAGATGCCGCTAAAAATGACACACTGCACCTTTAAGGACATTATTAAGAACCATATAATTATGAGCAGACATGTTACTGGAAGAACATTTAACTGTGAGAGAACCTTGCCAGAAAGTTCCGTAAAGTTCTGGGAACATTCCCTGTTAGCTGGGATGACTGAATGCTAAAGGAGCGAATCTCTCAAGTTCACGTTCTTTCTCTGCACAGGTGAACCACAGAGACCCACAACATCATTACCAAGAGGTACGAGAGTAAACCAGGAAAAGAATGTTTATTGTTTATTCACACACAAAAATCTATTCGTACAATGAAAAAGATGTTGTGTTTTAGTGGTTGTCAGCAGCACAAACAGTCCTGCAAACATCACAGCACAGAACTGGGCCGAGACAAGAGAACAGGGTGATCTCTCTCTCTGTGATTCATATTATTCTGTCTGTCCTTGGCACAGTTCACTCTTTCATTCATTCGTTTTGTTTCTTTCAGACTATCTGGTTGGTTCGTTCTTTCATTCATTCTGAATCCTGTCTCTCGTTTGTCCACAGTCATTTGTTCTGTTTTCTGTGGTTGGTTCTTTTTATTGGTTATTGTGTCTGTTGGTTTTTCTGTATGTAGTTTGTCGTTCATTCAATCATTCTGATTTCTATTATGTCAATCGTTCACTCATTCCACTATTTGTTCATTCTGTCGATTGTTTGCTCAATCTCTCAATCATTTGTTCCTTCACTCAGTCGTTCATCCTGTCTTTGTTCTGTCATTTGTTCTGTTTGCTGAGTACACCATTCAATTTCAATTTTCTAATGTTCAATCTTTCTTTTTTTCAACTATTTGTTCATTCCTTCATTCATTCAATGGTGCATAATGAATAATATTTCCCTCTTGCTTTTGTTTTTTAATTCTGACATCTATCTATCTATCTATCTATCTATCTATCTATCTATCTATCTATCTATCTATCTATCTATCTATCTATCTATCTATCTATCTATCTATCTATCTATCTATCGTCACCAGTTCTGAAGAGATCTGTGAGGGTTTCTCTCAATCTCTCTTCCTCTCTCTGTTTCTTTCTTTCACACAAATGAATGGTGTTTTTATCAGGTGTGTCAGATCGTTTCCTCTTTCTACAGAATCTTCCCTCAGGTTTGTGACCGTGTTGAGTCTGGTGTGTGTCGGCACACTTCTAGTTGTGTGTCCATTCGCTCTGTTTAAGGTTTTTAAATGGGCCTCCTCCTGCAAGGTGTCAGGTGAGTCGGCTAGAGGAGACTTCCTCTTTTCTACACCATCTTCACTCACTCACGCTTCACAATCCCCCTGTTATCAATCATTTTATCTCTTAAAACTCATCTATGATCACCAAAATTACATATTTAAACGTTTTTTCCTTGAATTTATTCTTCATGCCTTGAAATATCTTGAATGTAACTCGACCTCATTTAGTATGTGTATGAATATGCAAATGAGCCCCGCCTCCACTCACTCACTCAGCTCAGAGATCCACTGGTTGACGATCACACGTTGATCTGATTGGTTACAAGGTAGTTTGTGACGTCAGAAACACCAGCGATTTCAAAGCGTGTTTTTGAGACTGTCTTTGGTTCACTGCAGTTTTAAGGAGAAAACACTCAGACTTAAGAATTTACACATGGTTTGTCTTAAAAACACCACATAGACATATAAACAACATTAAAAGCTTGATTTTCACCTTTTCACCTCCACGTCTTTTTTTTCCTTCCAGTTTCCGTGTCTTATCACACCAGGACGACATCAGATCACATTGTTGTAAGTCAGTAATCTATCATGTCACATTCACGAGTATTACCGCATTAATACTGATGCTGATGAAGTTCATTGATTTCCCTGCTGATATGAAGCGTCTTTTACAGGATGAGTATCTGAAAATGAGCCCAGTCGTACTTTCAAACTCATCCGGGTCTCAAAGGGAGAAAGGTTCTTTTGTCGAGGATTTTCACAGACTTACAAACACACAACAGTCCCACGGCAAAGACGGCAACTACATCGATTCTGCTCCAGCAGAGAGTCTGGATCAGATCTACACAGAAATGAATCCTGGTTTTGCTCAAGAGTCAATTTATTACAGTATTGATCAAATTACTGACTGACAACAGAAGCCTCATTAACAGCTTGTCCTTTTTTATCACAATAATATTCATATTTTCTTACATGTTGGGGTCAAGAAGTCTCTTATTGTCACAAAGGCTGTGTTTATTTGATGGAAAAATACAATCAAAACTGTAATATTGTAAAAATATTATTACAAATTAAAATAGCTGTTTTCTATGTGAATCTGTTGTAAAATGTAATTTATTCCTGCGGTCAAAGCTGAATTTTCAGCATCATTACTCCAGTCTTCAGTGTCACATGATCCTTCAGAAATCAGTCTAATATGATAATGCTCAAGAAACATTTATGATTATTATCAGTGTTTAAAATGGGTTGTGCTGCCTCAGATTTTCGAGGAAACTGGAATACGTTTTATTTTTCAGGATTCTTTGATGAATAGAAAGTTCAAAAGAACAGCATTTATAAAAAAAAAAAAAAAAAAATTCTAATACAATTCTTTTGTTATTGTCACTTTTGATCAGTTTAATGTGTTAAGAAATTTTACCCCAAACTTTTGAATGGTAGTGTGTATATAAAGAAAAATCACTGAATTGTACTCTTGAATAAATAATCTTTAAAGTCTAATAGTGTAAGGCTGTAAATTATTATTTTGTCTCATGAACTGTCACGCATTAAATGTACTGTAAATCTAATGTTCACTGTCTGCAGCGAGGGGAAGTTGCTAATCGCCATAGAAACAGTCTGAGTTTGTGTGAGTAAAGATCTCGACACGTCACTATTTCATAACTGCATATGTCTCAAGAGGATGAAGAGACAGAAAGAGAGAAGTAAATATCGTACCACGAAAACTGTTGGCCTACTGCATACTTTGACCAGGTTTTAGCTTTTATAACAGTGTAAAGTGAGTGTGTTTTCAGCATTTGGCGATTTTTAGTTGTCCTGTCCTGCATATTTACATTTGCTAATCTTTAGGGTACAAGTAACTAAAGATTCTGTGATAACAAGACAGAATGTTTGTAAATTGTTTCTTGCTTTAAACAGAATGTGCTTGTGTTTCATAATTGAGGCCATTTAATATGAATGATAGTCTGACTGACTCGCTCGAGTTATGGATTCTGTTGATGATGTCACATCCTGTCTGACTCTGATTTCCAGCGGTGTCTTTGAATCCTCCTGGAACTGATCCAGTGGGAGGGAACATCTCACCTTCTCGCCAGCAGGAACATCAAATATTTCTGCAGAGACTCTTGTGTGGACGAGTTAATTAATAGAGTTAATTAATAGAGAGGAGAACTCGACTTGCAGAGACAGATACACTATATATGACGAAGGATCGGACTTCAGTGTGACCATCGGCTTTCAGATTCTGGCACTTACATCTGCTCGGTGGACAGACACTTGATCAAATATGTGTATTTGAGGGTGTTATTTACTGAATATATTTTACAAGTTACTTCATAATAGTCAAGGGCGTTGGACTGGGGGTAAAACCAGCACTGATTACCAGGGCCCCAAGGCGAGTCTGGAATATACTTTATTTTACCTGTATATTTTCATTTCCTAATTAAACTTCATAATGAATGTCAGATGAAATGTAAAGTTAGTGTATTAGTTGAATAACTCGTTGATTTACTGTCTACATTTTGTAAAGACTATAAGGTCTCACCCACCCCTTGCTAATGCACCAAATGGTTGAGTCCATCTGAGCACAAAATAGAACACACAATCTATAGAGCTAAACTGCTTGAATATCTCCGTGATCGTTAGTGTTAAAAATGAACTGAGACAACCCATTGAAAGAGCAGAACATTTCACTTTCAATCATTTAAGTAAAGTGACTGTAGACCAGAGTATGTTAAGAAAGTCAGAAATGGTGACTTACGCACATATGGCATTAATATTAGGCTATACCTTCAGTGGCATTTACTGCGGGGGAAAACTCCAATGTCATGTATAAGCTTTAAGGGTTGAGGAACATGGGGGCCCATAAGGACTGCCTGTAGGGCCCGGGATCTTGTGCTACGTCCCTGATAATAGTTTTATAAGCTGTTGGGTTCATTCAAACTGTACTTTTCTTATAAGTTGCCATGTTTACTGTTTGTGTCACGGCATTTTGGTGTATAGCGAAAACGAGACCCTTGTGTATTTCTTAGGCGACACAGGGGTCACGGTTCGGTACGTACCTCGGTTTTGGGGTAAAGGGTTTCGAAACGAGTTCGGTGCATTTACATGTCTGGCCCAAACTGTTTTTTAAAACTTATTGGTTTGATTAACATGTTGTGTGTAGCCTACGCTGTAATTTTTTCTTTGCGCGTGAGAGTTCATTAACATGGCGGATGGTTAATATTACGCATTTTCAAGAAGTCACAGAAAGATGAGCGAGTAGGAGAAAAGTGCCATCTACATCTAAGTCTACTTCAGCTTTCCACGAGGAGACGGCGAGTGAAGCTTCCCATTTCCAGGACACGCATATTTCCTCACTGGACAGTAGTGAGACTTCCACGACGCAAATCGGCACAATGCATAATGATTTTGTCTCATTATAACAGTGGAAACAACTGTCTGTCATTGATGGTCATACAGATAAGAGTAAGATCATTTGAAACTGTAATGGGTCTGATTTTATTTGTGTACATTCACAATAAAAACAAAACATTGTGCTTTTGTAAAATACAGAAAAGAAACAAAACTTAAAGTTAATAATTTAAGGTTCAAGAGCCCAACTAAAACAAACACTGATCACCATAATGGTGACTTTAATTATGGTTTTCTCCTTCAGTGATTCTGCTTGTTAACACCAGGTGTCTTCAATGTTGGCAATAACAGATATTTTGTAAATTTTACTCATTTTAAATGGTTAACTTTTAAGGAATTAATTTGATTAATTATTACTCAATTCTAATTTGTTAAATTTAATTAATAATATTGCTTGTAATCTGTTGCCTCAATTTTATTGATTAGATATCAATAAAATCAATGTATTCTTTTTTACAGTGATTGTCATTTAGACATGTTTAAGTGTGAGTGACTCTCTGAGGTCACATGAAAACATAGTTGTTATGAACTAGATCTGTTTCGAAATGCACAGTAAGCTTTTAATGTCAATATATTTTAGGAAATAAGGGGAAGGAGAAGTTAAGCCTTACACCATTCTGTGTGCCAGTACGGAAGAAAGAGACATCTGTCAGTGTTAAAGGATTTGATTTAGTCAAAGAAAGTGCCGTAAAGCTTCACCATGTGGAACCTTATTCTTCTTCTCTGGTCCTGCATTCGTATCGGTGAGTTCAAGATTCGTATGTGTGACTTTTAAACTTCTCTAATTTTCACTGGTCTTGTATTCCTGCAGCAGTCAGTCTTTCTTAATACAGTAAACATGCTAATCCTCGCTTATGATATTTGTGTTTTCAGCTGTTGTTGTTGGAGCTCCAGAGACAATTACTGGATACAGAGGAGAGAGATTTGAGATCAGATGCTCATATAAATCTGGATATGAATCAAAATCAAAGTATTTTTGTAAAGGGGAGTGTAACTATGGAAATAAAAACATCATAGTTAAATCAGGATCTCCACCTAAAGACGAGAGATTCTCTCTGACTGACGACACGACGGCCAGAGTTTTCACCGTCACCATCACTGATCTGAGAACAGAGGATGAAGGCCAATACTGGTGTGTTGTGAGGAGGACTGTGCCTTTGCCTGATGTCTATTCAGAGATATTGTTGCTGGTTAAACTGGGTAAGTGATTGATGCCACTTCTACTAACTGAACTATAGCAATAGTGTAAATTAATGTTTGTATCTGTTTTTAATTGAATTGAGTGTGCTCATGTATTAATATTATAACTTAATTCTAGTCCATCTTCATTGTTACCCCTTTAGATAAGAAGACTGAAGTTTTAACGACTGTTTCATCAGATCCATTGGCTCAAACCCCTTTACCCCAAACTTCTTCACCTGACACAGGTAAACGCCTCTCAACATCTCACACGCTCGCTGCTGATATTTCTCTCATGTAAACATCTTTCATTTCATTCTGTGAACCAGATGATTTAGCAATTTTGTCTTTTTTTCTATTCTCAGGTTCAATTGGCATCATCATCGCAGGAGTTTTGTTTTTGCTCCTGATATGTGCAGTACCGCTTGTGTTGGCCATACGAACGAAAAAGCTGACTTGTGGTAATATTTTTGAATGATATATTAAAGGAGACATATCATGCTTTTAAATTGTTCCTTTTTACATATAAATCATACATTTGTAGTCTATATAAAGCGGAACTGCAATGCTTGGGTCTGAATTCTTCATTATTATAGCTCCACAGGCCCCTTTTCTGATGTGCGTCTGAGAGCAACCCGTTTTGGTGCGGTCTCTTTAAATACAATTGAGACACTTCATACCCCGCCCCCTCTCCAGGTTGCAGAGGTTCAACTCCACCCCGTTCGGCCATTTTTGTAGTTTGATAGCGATATATTCGATTATCTAGCGGCACAGAAACTTTTTATTCACACGTTATTAACAAAATGTCAACAACGGAAGACTTGTCCAGCCAGCCTTACATGTTCGAGCCGGAGCGAGATGAAAATGAAGACGACGAACCTGTAGAACAACGTCTTCATATGGATGTATCGCACTGGTGTGTACTGTATTTACACATGCAACTTTGGTCTTCCGACCTTTTACCACTGTGTCGATTTATTTTGATTAATATGTGCGAGGGAGAGAGGGCAAGACAGCGTCTAGTTTGGAGACGGTGATGTCTTATTTACACTTTCGCCTGGCTCTGAAGAGAGAGAGAGAGAGCGCGCGCGACCAGGTCTCTCTCTCTGCTCGTTCTTTCAGTTAAACATGCGCCCTGTCACAAGCGCGGCAGTTTATTTACATTAGACGGTGTAATGAAGCGTGTGGGTTACTACATCCAACAACCGAACATTTTAACTTACCCTCTCGTAACTTCTGCATCCTTTAGCTTGGACTACAAAATTGCAACGAGAAATAAAAATGGCGGATTGCTCGAAGTGTTGGGCCGGAAGTCAATGTCCTTATTTGGCAGTTCCGCTGCAAATACTGTGACGTAATAGTTCAAAAAACGTCATAGATAACAGAAAAATCGGAACAGGTTGAAAAATATGACCAAACCAGAATATAAAGATATCAACGAAGCACCTGAAGAGAATAATTTCATATTTTCTGTACTTCTAAACACTCCAAATATTCAACAAAATGCATTTAAGGGCTAAAAAAGTGCATTTGGCATGATATGTCCCCTTTAATAAATAAAATCTGCATTACATCAGTGAATTCAGACACTCTATAGTCCCTAATGATTGAAAATCTACATGAAAACAGACATAATCATTCAGATTAAAACAATTGGGTTTGTAATAACAGGATTTCATATTTTCTTTCTTTCATTTTTTTGGTCAGATTCTTGCTGTCTAAACAAAACAAACGAGACATCGACACAATGTCGTGATTCAAGCTAACTTGAAGGATTGAATTTACATACTGGAAGTTTTGAAACTTATATAACATGCATCTATCACAGGTCTGGCCTTCTTCACTGCAGTGCTTCATCTGACATTAAGAAAAGGAGAAGAGGTGAGTCAGAGTCATCTTCCTTGAACATTTCCATCATTATTAACTTTAGTTCCTCTCAAGTATACTTGTCAACAATGATGAAGCAATTATTTCCTTCTTCCAATGTACAGAATGAATATGATGAAGGGGGCCCGACTGTCCTGCCAAACTCACACACAGCTCGATGTGATAACAGTTCGGCAGCAAACGAGTTTCACAGACCTGCGAACACAGAACCAGCCGACTCCGACCTCTACTATATAAATGTTGCTGCTGCAGATCCAGATCAGATCTACACAGACATGAACGCCAGTAGACAGAGTCACGTTTATCAGTGTCTTACAGCAGATTCTGCTCAAGAAGAGGCGATCTATCACAGCATTGTTAAAAAACAGACTGACTGAACACAGACGCCTCATCAACGAACAACCAAACCCCTTATTTTGCTTCAGACTTTTGTTGCATATGAATGCTCTGTATAATTTCAAAAATGGTACAGTAGTCTTAAATAATCTTGTCTAATAAATGTATAATGGGTGTAAATATTTGAATATTAATGTCTAGAGTTGGGGTACTCGAACTCGGACTGGAGTCCAGTTTTGAATGAACTCGGACGTGTCACGCACTCGGGTGAATTTGTACTCGGACTTGACACGGACTCGGACATTTTAGACTCGGAAAAATGTCAGAGTATAGTCGAATCCGGGCACTGGAGGACACTATATTATTCAAAAACGAAATCAAACTACTTACATTGTGTTGTTTCAGCGTTGAGCATTGTAGCCAATCACAGACATGTATATTAAGCGCGTGAACGCAGTGGCCAATCAGAGGCGTTTTAGAGTCAACATGCGAGGAATTCGCTCAAAATGTATGTTCAGAATCAGCATGAGCTTTCGCAAATCCCCTTATAAACAACAAAGTCTAGACGCGATGTAAATAAGAGATTCACTATTGCGGACAACTTCAGTTTATGACGAGTTTTAGTGAGAGTGCAGAAGTAAGTAAGTGGCTTAAAAGGAGCGCTATTGACAATCTAAATAATAGTTTTGTTTTTCATGCTTTTAGAGGACCAGTGGTTACGTTCACAGTGTAAAGTTTGAGTGATGACTGCATTTAAATGTGGGAGTTAATCCGCTAAATTATAGTCCTGTGAGTCATGAAATTGCGATTATTTGACACAGTAACCATAGCAACATGAGAACGTGATAACCATAGCAACATTTTGATGTCTAATAATGTTATGATTTTTTGTTACATTTACAATTTGGTCATAAGTTTACATACACCTAGCAGAACTTCCAAAATGTTTTATTTATTTTTTAATAAGAAGGATCATAAAAATGTGTTTTTTTTTGTTTGTTTTTTTACTGCCCTGAAAAAGCTTTTTCACATTACAGATGTTTAAAGGGATGGTTAGGAGCCTGACTTGCCTGACGGCTACTAACTTTAATAATGTTCAACCAAGGGAAAAAAAGGCTTCTGGGGGGGTGTTTGGCTCGAGGTCATGGTGCAAAGAACCCTAGGTTGATTTTACTCCGAACCATCCCTTTAATGGAGAACTCCGGTCAATTTTAACATTGAGCTCATTTTTTTGTACATTTGGAGTGCTGTCAATACAGAGAACAACGACAAAAATCGGTGTTGCCTACACCGAGTTATCCTCTTTTTAAAATTTGCACCCTGTTGACTTCAATGGGGCAAGTTTTAAACCTGCTTTTAGGCTCTTAACATCCTTGATGTGTCATTACATTAAAAATTATGTTTATTCAGCCAGCGCACATACCTGTATTTACATCCTGTTTTCGGTCGAAGTCCACAGTAGTCGATTGTCGAGTTCACGCGCATAGGTTTAGTACCTATGATCACGCGCGTAAACTCGACAATCGACTACTGTGGACTTCGACCGAAAACAGGATGTAAATACAGGTATGAGCGCTGGCTGAATTAACATCATTTTTATTCATATCTTTCACATCTACTGCAGTCAGATTCACCCACGTTCACTCCGAAGGAATCACTCACATGACCTGTGCACTTGTAATGACACATCAAGGATGTTAAGAGCCTAAAAGCAGGTTTAAAACTTGCCCCATTGAAGTCAACAGGGTGCAAATTTTAAAAAGAGGATAAGTCGGTGTAGGCAACACCGATTTTTGTCGTTGTTCCCTGTATTGACAGCACTCCAAATGTACAAAAAAATTAGCTCAATGTTAAAATTGACTGGAGTTCTCCTTTAAGAATAGTCTAGTCCACAAGACAAAATACAAACTCAAAATACAAGACAAATTACATAGGCTTGATTTTTAATATTGTGTGTCATTACCTGAAGTATCCACAACTGTTTTTTTGTTGTTGTTTTTTGTAATGGTTGTTCGTGAGTCCCTTGTTTGTCCCGAACAGTTCAACAGCCCAATGGTCTTCAGATAAATCCTCCAGCTCCTGCACATTCTTTGCTTTTCCAGCATCTTCTGCATATTTGACTCTTTACTAGCAGTGATAGTATGATTTTGAGATCCATCTTTTCACACTGGTGACAACTGAGGGACTCATTCACAACTATTACAAATGCTGCAAACATTCAGTCATGCTCAAGAAGGAAACATCCATTAAGAGCCATGGCGTGTAAATTGGTGTAAATTGTTCTTAATGTTTTTTTTTTATTTATTAATTTAGTACTGCCCTTAAAGACATTAACATGTAAAAGAAAATAAGAAAAATGTTCACATCACCATCTTCTTGCTCAAACGTTTACCCCTGGCTCTTAATGCATCGGGTTGAATTCTTGAGCATTACCTTGCAGATTCTGAATAATGTGACCAGTCATAATGCAGATATACACCATTTTTGTCTGACAAACAAACCAAATCAGTCAGTGGACTTGAACTTGAAAAATGGTGTGTACTGACATCTTTTTGCAGTTCTAATGTTCATTCATGTTTAATTCGTGCAATAACTAAAATTGATGATCAGTTCACATGCTGCTTGAACTAAAGCGCTATACATTAAAGCGTCACAAAATGGTATTTATTGTTTGAATTTCACAAAAAATTACACAATTTTAAAGCTGAGACTTTATTTTATACCAAAAGGAACCTGCTCTGTCTTGTCTGTTGGCGCACAATCAGTGTCCTCTTTGCTCCGCAATATATTTTTCACTGTGTGAGAACATGATGTGTGGAGTGAGAGCTGAAAGGCTTGTCAGACGTAGCAACAGTAACTAACTCGGCCGGACTCGACTCTGACTTGGATGTTAAGGATTCGGACTCAAGTCCGACTCAGCCCCCTTTGGACTCGGACTTGATTGGTAAGGACTTGGACTCGACTCGGACTCGACAAAGATGAACTCGGACCCAACACTATTAATGTCGTAAACTCAGTCAGTGGGTGACAGTAACCATACAGTAAAGAGTGATGTTCACTAATTAGCAAGTGGCTTATCAGGACAGTGAATTTATGATGCCACTGATTGGCTGATGATATCACAAGAAAAGAAACGTTTCGCATCCTCACTAATGGCTTTCCTGAGCTGGGGAATTAAAAACAGTATAGGCATTTACTGTAAAATTACAAAATGTTGGGAATTTAAAATATATTTTGTCAGGAAACACTATTTGAATGGCTGTCAATGGAGAAATATATTGTTTAAACCATATAGTGTAGTTATGACATCTATCAACAGGGGTTAGTGGGGTTAATATGACATCTACCAGCAGGGGCTAACGGAGTTAATATGACATTTACCAGCAGGGGTTAATGGGGTTAATATGACATCTATCAACAGGGGTTAGTGGGGTTAATATGACATCTACCAGCAGGGGTTAACAGAGTTAATATGACATTTACCAGCAGGGGTTAATGGGGTTATTATGACAGCTACTAGCAGGGGTTAATGGGGTTATTATGACATCTACCAGCAGGGGTTAATGGGGTTAATATGACATCTACCAGCAGGGGTTAATGGGGTTAATATGACATCTATCAGCAGGGGTTAGTGGGGTTAATATGACATCTACCAGCAGGGGTTAACGGAGTTAATATGACATTTACCAGCAGGGGTTAATGGGGTTATTATGACAGCTACCAGCAGGGGTTAATGGGGTTATTATGACATCTACCAGCAGGGGTTAATGGAGTTAATATGACATCTACCAGCAGGGGTTAATGGGGTTAATATGACAGCTACCAGCAGGGGTTAATGGGGTTATTATGACATCTACCAGCAGGGGTTAATGGGTTAATATGACATCTACCAGCAGGGGTTGGACACTCCAATGTCATGAAATATATCGTATTCAAACAAAAGAGATCTACAAATATTATATTCAGTGCATGCAGTTTAATCAAGTGTGGAAAAAACAATGCATGTATTTTTAAATCCATATTTGAGGTGATTGTAGTGAGTTTACTGCTAGACACGAGAGGAACACTGTCTCACGTCTGACCTGTAACTACTGTATACACTGTAAAAAAATTCTAACCACCCTAACTCAAACTTTTCTAACATATCAATTTTTCAATTGGCCCAAGTGAAATTCTGTAAATTCTAAAATTAAACTTACAGAATTTCACTTGGGCCAATTGAAAAATTTTGATGTTATCAGTTACTAGAAAATTTTGAGTTAGGGAGATTAGAAATTTTTTACAGTTTAGTGAAACATCACATATGAGCTCTTTTAAGATCCTGTGTAGAGAGACAGAAGGGGAAGGAAATGTTGATATTAGTTGCTAATACTGCATGTCGTTTATTCAGTACGGAAGAGAACGACAGTAACGTTTGTCACACAGAATTTGGTCTTTTATTTAAGCGAAACGCTTGTCAAATTTCATCATGTTGGACGTCCTGCTGCTCTTTTCCAGCATCTGTACAGGTGAGTTTGAGACTCTCAGCTCTTTTACACAGAGTTTGACATCTTCTCTTGTTTTTCCTCTGTTATCACATGATCATCAGACTCATATGGATGATATTTGTCAGTTATTATTCTGGCCTGCTTATGTCTCTTGCTCACACATAACAGCTCTATATAATGATATTTGTGTTTTCAGCTGTTGTTGTTGGAGCTCCACAGACAATTACTGGATACAGAGGAGAGAGAGTTGAGATCAGATGCTCATATAAATCTGGATTTGAATCAAATTCAAAGTATTTTTGTAAAGGGAAGTGTTTATTGTTAAATATAAACATCATGGTTAAATCAGGATCTCCAGCTAAAGACGAGAGATTCTCTCTGACTGACGACACGACGGCCAGAGTTTTCACCGTCACCATCACTGATCTGAGAACAGAGGATGAAGGCCAATACTGGTGTGGTGTGGAAGGGATTTTGCCTGTGTCTTTGACTTTGCTTGATGACTTTTCAGAGATTTTGTTGCTGGTTAAGGAGAGTAAGTGAATAATGTGACACATTCATTGCAGAAATGTACATGAAAATGGGACAGCAGCTTCATATTATTATATAAAGGTCAATGTCCTGCTTAATTCATGGTTATATGCAGTTTTTAGATGAGTGTGTTAATATATAAATGTAATAACCAAATTCTGGTCTATCTTTTATTTCCACCTTCAGATAACAAGACCACTGAGGTTTCAACAATCAGCTCATTTTCAGTCACAAGAGAATCAGAAATGAATCCATCCAGCAGCGTCACAGATCATCAGATCTCCTCAACAGGTACTTCATCTTTTTCTTCTCAACATCTCTTCAGCCTTTAATATGCTTTATCTCTGGTTATTTCCTCACCTGATAATAACCAAATTCAGGCCGATTTTTCCTTTCCACCGTCAGGTAACAAGAGACAAGACCTCTAAGGTTTCAACAATCAGCTTACTTTCGGTGTATATATATATATATATATATATATATATATATATATATATATATATATATATATCAGTATATGTGTGTGTGTGTGTGTGTGTGTGTGTGTGTGTGTGTGTGTGTGTGTGTGTGTGTGTGTGTGTTGGACCAAAAAACACACCGTTCACATTTAAATTCATAATTTTCTATCTATAGTGAATCTCCATTTTTGTCTGTGTTAGACCCTCCCAGGAGCGTCTCAGTGTTGATAAGTGGATCTGGTGTAATAGTGGAGGGAGATTCAGTGACTCTGAACTGCATCAGTGACTCAAACCCTCCTGCTCTGAACTTCAGCTGGTTTAAGGAGAATGAAACCTCAGCTGTTGGATCTGGACAGAGTTTCAGTGCACTACAGAGTGGACGCTTCTACTGTCAGGCTCACAGTCAACATGGATCTCAGAGATCAGACGCTGTAACTGTCACAGGTGAAGCTTTTATTAACACACTCCTGTATCTTCACATCATTCATCAGTTTGGAGAGTTAATCATGATGATCTTCCTCTTTCAGTTCATCGTTTTGCTGGTAGCAATGTGATTGTGATCACAGCGGCATCTGGAGGATTATTCATCATCATCATCATCATAATATTATCATTTATTATGTAAATAAAAGTCTATCAATAAAGAGTACATAAATATATTTTCAAACTAATTCATAAATATATTTGATTATTAATTGTATATGAAACAATTAAATAACTTTGTTGTGTTTTTGACAGTCAAAAGAAGAGAATAAACAGAAGATATGCTATAAATGAGGTGAGATGATTAAAGAACCACAGAATAATATCATTAAAGTAATAAAAGTGTTTTATGCTTTTTTGTATAATTAGAGATGTTGTTTATGGCTTGTCCAACTTGTGATCAAGTCAGTTTACATCATATGTTGTGAAATTATCAGACTGCTCAAACATCTCGCAACAAACTGACAAACTCTGATTGAGACATGAACTCACAATGTTTAAAATCTCTTCTTCTTTTTTGTGCTGTAAATTTCTTCTCTCTGTTTCCCTGTAGAGCGATGATCCCAGTGCAGGCTCATATGCAGCTCTTGAGCTCACGTCCAGATCACCTGACCTCTACGCCACACTCACAGTAAGAGAAATGTTGAAAACTATATGTGCAAAACAGTTTGTTCATTCAAAAGTCAGATACAGTAATAATCAATGAGTCTTTCACACAGTCTGTCCATCCCAGACCTGCTGTTCACCAGTCCGGCTCTTCTGAATATGAGAATCTGACTCTTCAGTAGCTCTTCAAGTCTTCTCAAGAAGAAACTCTCATCACTCTTACTCAATAGATACTAAACAGTCCTTACATTCATTCTTTTCAATCTATATTATATGAGCAATCTCACCAACAGTAATCGATTTTTTTACATTTGTGAGAACGATTATTTATACTATTGTAGTGTTGGCTTTTTTCGTGTGTTTTTTTTTTTTTTTTTTTTTTATGTTTGCAGACTTGAGCAAATGTGTCTTCCTTAACAATAACAATACATGCCAAGACACCACGCTAAGATGAGGCACAGGTTAAACTTTACTCAACTTTTGTTGCTTCATTGAACACGTCCACATCACAACTACCAATGAAAATGAACACATACAACACATGCTGCAAATGGAATTTCTGTATTTGGTTGCGTTGTGAGTATTCACAAGCATTTCATTTGCAGCACAATTCTGTATTTGATTGTGTTGTGAGTATTTGTAGCGTGTTTCTGTATTTGGTTGCGTTGTGAGTATTTGCAGCGTGTTTCTGTATTTGGTTGCGTTGTAAGTATTTGCAGCATGTTACTGTATTTGGTTGCGTTGTGAGTATTTGCAGCATGTTATTGTATTTGGTTGCGTTGTGAGTATTTGCAGCATGTTATTGTATTTGGTTGCATTGTGAGTATTTGCAGCATGTTATTGTATTTGGTTGCATTGTGAGTATTTGCAGCATGTTATTATATTTGGTTGCATTGTGAGTATTTGCAGCACGTTTCTGTATCTGGTTGCGTCGTGAGTATTTGCAGCATGTTATTGTATTTGGTTGCATTGTGAGTATTTGCAGCATGTTATTGTATTTGGTTGCGTTGTGAGTATTTGCAGCATGTTATTGTATTTGGTTGCGTCGTGAGTATTTGCAGCACGTTTCCGTATTTGGTTGTATTGTGAGTATTTTCAGTACGTTTCTGTATTTGGTTGCGTTGTGAATATTTGCAGCACGTTTGCATTGTGAGTGTGACAAACAGGACAAGGCTGGTGGCGTGATTGCTGATAAAAGGAGGAGCGACCACAGTGAAGGACAAGAGAGGACCAGGCCTGGATTTTATGTTGTGTTTTGTTTATGTTTTATTATGTGTCTGTGCCCCTCATGGACGACTGCCGCCCACAGATAATAAAACATAAACAAAACACAACATAAAATCCAGGCCTAGTCCTCTCTCGTCCTTTACTGTCGTCGCTCATCAGCTATCTCGTTCTGTCACGGCCCTCGGCCTCGTCCTGCTCGCCACAAACATATGGCACAGATTTTTTTTTAAGGCCCCTAAAAGCAACTGTCACTGAGATGCTGTTGCACACATGCATGTTTTAGTTCTATTGTACAAGCTTTCCATGACAATAAAAAAAGTTTAAACTTCAATAACATTTATTTAGTGACTAAAATAATAGACCATGTAGTAATTTGCACATTTACTGTAAATATCAAAGATAAAAGTAAATCATGAGAGCAGTTTCATTAAAAAAAGAAGTTTTATTCACACACAAGGAAAAGCCGAGACATACTGTATATGACATAATTAGCAAAAACAATTCTATTTAAAGGGATTCTGGAGACGTTTTTGTGAGAAAACTTTACTTCCGCATTTGAAAACAGCCAAACCGGAAGTGACGAAATGGGAGGGAGTGCGGTCAAAGTAAACAATAGGAAAGCAATGGATCACAATGACAGTTCGGACGCTGAGGACATTGTAGCCTTAAAGTTTACTCGTATGACGGACCTCAGCCATATAATTATGACCCTGCCATGCAGTCAAGAGAGCAGGGACAGGCCAGGATTAGACAAAACAAGGGTCAGAGGAGACACACTGAGTTATGGTGCAAGGAGAACAGGGCAGGGGTCTTGCTTAGAGACCAGTGTTAGCTTATAGATATATTCACGTTTGCCGATGATATGTATAACATTATGCTCACATATTCACAATATTGTACAGATTATTATATAAAGCAATAGCAAAACTAGTGTTGGACGCTCACCTGCATGTGTTGTGTGTGTTAGCCATTAGGAGACAGTTTCCATAGAACGAGAGACTTTATAAAGGCTTTGAATGGCCCCATTTGGCGACAATGAATAAAAAATAATTACAATCACAGCTGTCTTACTGTATAAAAACTTTATATGTAGAAACAGCCAACACAAACATTAACCCTCTGAGGTCTGAGGTGTTTTCTGGGCCCTGGAGGTGTTCTGACATGCTCTGACATTTGTGCTTATTTCTGTTACTTGTGACATTTTCATGGCTAAAGTCTAATTACACTGTATTCAGCACAAACTCTGCTATAATAATATATCAGCAGCATGTGTGTAAAAGTTTGTAGTTTTGAGATAATGTCATTTATGCGTGGTTTGTGAAAATACAAAAAAAAATTCTCACTGAAATAAGGTCATGAAACCCATACTGATTATTTCTTCACAAGACTTTTGAAAATTGTATGGCGTAGCCTAGAATATTTGCTCCAAAACTATGTGAAAATCACCCTGACTGCTCATTCAGAGAAGACAATATATTGATTTAAAATTTTTACGACGTGTTTTGTGTGAAAAAGCAATATGCGAAGGGGCGGATCATCTCATTAATATGTAAGGCTTTTTACACCTGAGAAAGACAAAGACACTCCCTAATGGCCCTAATAGGAGCTTATCAGGGCCCATCATTCTGACCAACCTTGCACAAAGAATGAGGAGATTTAAAAAAGAATGGCTTTTAAAATTATTTGGATTTATTTACAACACAACATAATCCAAAGATACACAACAAAAAAGCACTTATTGATAACAATGATCCAAAGAAAGAGACCTTTGTGCCATTCCTAAAAACATTGTACATACCTTTCATTTCCAAGGTGTTTGATTTTCACTTTACCATGTTCATGTACAGAGACATGTACTGTGAATGTTGAAGTCAGCAGGACTCAGTGGCATCTGGGTCCTGAAAAAAAAAAAAAAAGTGAACATACTGATATCAAGAGAAAGGCCTGCACGATTTTGGGAATACATTTTTGATTTTTCTGGTTAAAATTGCTTTTTAAAATTCACAGAATACACACACTCACACAAATGTTTCCAACAATATATTATATAATGAACACAGGTTTGTTGTGCCTTGTAGGTATAGGCTATGCGCAGTGCTGCATAAAATAATAACAATATAGCAGCCTATATAAATCTTCCAAAAGATTTCAGTAACAACTAAGCTAGAGAAAAATATATTGATTATCATGTTACTTCAAATGTTTCCATTCGTTATGATGATATGAAATGAGATAATAGTAAAAGCCGTTTGGAGCGTTTTGCTTTTCCAAAATATGATACATTCAAACGCGATCGCGATCAAAAATATGATACATTCAAACGCGATCGCGATCCAAAATGTGATACATTCAAACGCGATCGCGATCCAAAATGTGATACATTCAAACGCGATCGCGATCCAAAATATGATACATTCAAACGCGATCGCGATCCAAAATGTGATACATTCAAACGCGATCGCGATCCAAAATGTGATACATTCAAACGCGATCGCGATGCAAAATGTGATACATTCAAACGCGATCGCGCTCAAATATAAAACATTATGGTTACCATATATACATATCTACGTTTGAGCAGATATCCACAAACACAGTAACAGTAAACACGGATCTAAATATGATAATATTCACCATATATCTAGCAACAGTTCAACTGCAATGTGAAATTTATGCAACAATAACAAACTAATATGTAAGAATTTCTTACCTTATCTTCAAATCGCGTTCTTCTTCTGGGGTAAAGCCAATGTAAGCTCAGGACGCGTCTCTCAATCTCGACGAAAAGCAGAGACTGATGAAGTGTTTTGGTGTTTTGTTTCTGAGGTAATGAGCGCGTTCGCGTTCCATGTGGAGATTTGCATGTGAATATCTTTTGCGCGAGTAGGCGTGGTCAAATTAAAACTAATTAGGAAGCGTTTGAGAAGCTGGACATCTTGTTGGTTTTATACAGATTACTTAAACAGAGAATATTTGTTTTCAGTTTGAATCCGATCATTTAAAAGTACACACTTAAATGTTTATAAAGGTATATGGTTCATAAATGTGTGACAAGTATTCGCTGAGTTTTGTTTCAGTTTATAGACGTGCTCAAGAAAAAAAAGTTCACCGCGACTGAGAGGCAGAACGCACACCCTGTTTATTTTCTTTATTTTTCAAAAGCACAATGTTTTGATTTGATTGTAAGTGGACACATACAAAAGTAGAAATATCACAGATTCTTTTTTTATATTTCTTTTTTCTGTATGACCATAAATGACGGAGTAATTTAAGTTTAAAGTGCTACAATGTGAAGAAAATCCAGCAAAACGCGTGGGCGCGTTTGCCGACCTCAGAGGGTTAAAGGAACACTCCACCGTTTTTTGAAATAGGGCTTATTCATATTCTTTCATACATTTAGATAGGTGGGTAAATGCATTTTTGTCTCAGTGCATGCATTGTTTTAGTTTGACAGGGTCGGCGCTAGCTTAGCTTAGCACAATGAATGGAATCCTTTGTTGCCAGCTAGCATGTCCTGAGTAAAAGTGCTAAAAAAAGTTAAAAAAAACCCCATGTAATTACTTCTTGTGGCCTGCGTATTCACAACGAGTACAAATAGCGATGCAGATTAACACTAGGTGATTTCTTAGGCAGATATTGACTTGGGACTATATTATGGGGAAGCACAGGCGAAGCACGGCTACTTAGGCGAAGCACTGCTACTTGGGCGCAGAGATATCACGCAACACATGAAATCCCACGACTTCTGTCAACATACCGGTGTGCAACGAGTCAAAACACAGAAGAACAACACGCGTGACCTGCACCGAGTGTCTTCGCTTTTGGATTGTTTATTTTGAGAAGTTACAGTTACAGCAAACATGGTAATTATCTGCGTAGCAAAAGGTTGTGAGAACAAGCAAAGGACATACACGAATGTAATGTTTCACAGAATTACATCGAATGTGGAACTGAGAAATAAATGGCTAGCTGCTCTGGAGATCTGTACTTCAACGCCTCTCTACAAAATCAAACAGTATCGTGTTTGCAAAGAGCATTTTGCACCGGAGGACTAAGTTACTTTGAAAAAATGGAATATGGGCCCAGAAAGACAGTACTACGTCTAAAACATACGGCTGTCCCATCCCATCTATTTTCAAAGCACAGGCAGAACAAAGTGCACATGTAAGTTGTCTTTTATTACTCTTCCTTATGTTAATCTGTGTCTTTATTCGGTTATAAGATAGATGCTGAGAAGCTGTATATAGACTACGGTTCAAATAATGTTAGCCTCCTCTAGTATAACCTCATGTTGAATTCAACCTGTTTAGCATGAACAACCAAACTAAAATAAAAATCGCTGTTATCGTTACCTGTAAAATGAAATGACTGAGGGCTAAGATAGCTATATTTCTCTCACCGAGTTAGCCTGGTTCTTTTGACTCAGGAGTTTTAGTATAACTACTAGAGAGGAGAAGGCTACAAGCAGTTTACTATACATGTGTCATGTTTAAAATAATCACTTACTCTGTGGACAGCTGTCCATTTGGTCTATTCGGCGTGGGGCGTTTTTTCCAGTTCACTTTATCACACCAAAAAAAAAATAAAAAAAAATAAAAGAGTACTGCCGGATGAATCAACGCCGTGAAATCCGCGGTAAAGTTAGCTGTGACACAACTGCGGGCACGCTCATCTTGATCTGACACGTTGAGCCTGGTTATCGATGGCAGAAACTTGTCCCACTCGCCACAGCACAGACACTCTATTTCAGTCGGCATATTCTCCGACATTCACACCACCAGTTCGTGTTGGCTCTCATCCTCACGTCCTCGGGCTGTTGAGCGATCGCAACCTCCTCCTGTCGTTCTATTTCCACTCATTTTCTGTAAACTCTTGTATATTGGTATGGTTCTGGCTCACACAAAATCAGCCATGTTCATCGCCATTCATGTACTGTTGGGAAAATAGCCAGACAGCTACTATTCACACCGGTATGTTGACAGAAGTCGTGGGATTTCATGTGTTGCGTGATATCTCTGCGCCCAAGTAGCCGTGCTTCGCCTAAGTAGCCGTGCTTCGCCTGTGCTTCCCCATAATATAGTCCCAAGTCAATATCTGCCTAAGAAATCACCTAGTGTTAATCTGCATCGCTATTTGTACTCGTTGTGAATACGCAGGCCACAAGAAGTAATTACGTGTTTTTTTTGTGATAACTTTTACTCAGGACATGCTAGCTGGCAACAAAGGATTCCATTCATTGTGCTAAGCTAAGCTAGCGCCGACCCTGTCAAACTAAAACAATGCATGCACTGAGACAAAAATGCATTTACCCACCTATCTAAATGTATGAAAGAATGTGAATAAGCCTTATTTCAAAAAACGGTGGAGTGTTCCTTTAAAGTGTTTTTGTACAGATTGAAATTGAATTATAGAACTTTATATATTATATTTATAATAACAATAAGTTTTGGCTGCAGACTAATAACAAAAACATAAATGCATTACATTACAAGTTTATGTAGGATATGTTAAAGCTGCAGTCTGTGGCTTTTCCTCTTTGTCGCCATTTCTGTTTGAAATCTGCAATTGCAGTCATTCGCGGAGTTATCAACTTTACGTGAGTTGTGCCTTGACACAGCACAGCGCGAATGAACATAATGTTTTGAGGAGAATGTGTGTCTCTCCATCACCGCGCCAGTGTGGATACTGTCATTCAGAATCACAAATTATACTTTTGGAAGTATGACCAACATAAGAGTTTTCACCGGAAAATGTCATCTGAACAAGTAACATCCACTTTTGTTCTGACCAACTAAGGGGAAAAAAGCATTGCAGTAAATCGTGCTGATTAAATCTAACGATCGCTTATCATATCAATAATAATTGTTGTCATCATCACCAGCCCGGCCAGCCAAGAGGTCCCGTAACCCCCAGCATCAACCAGCACCCCCAGCTACACAGCAGCCAGCTCCACTGTCTTGGAAGACGGAAAGAGACCCAGACATCGCTCCCCCTGTCTCCAGGTTTCAACCAGCTCGAACACCAGGGCCACAGCTCAGCTCCACTTCCACATATACACCCCTCGACCTCTTCAAACTTTTCTTCCCTGTACAAACCGTACAAACACTGTGCCAAAACACAAACAAGCAGGCTGCTAAACAAATGGCACAGGGAAAGAAATATAAATGGTTAGATGTGAACATTGGGGAGTTTTACAAGTACATTGGACTGCTTCTGTACATGGCCATGGTGAAACTCGACAGCATTGCAGATTACTGGAGACAGAATCACTTCTTTGCCACTTCCAGTACAGATCATGCCACGGGACAGATACAGAACACTTTCTTGGAACCTTCACCTTAGCGACCCTGAAGAGGATGTCCAGAACGACAAAAAAAGGGCACAGTCGACCATGACAAACTTTTCAGACTGAAACCCCTGATGAAATGCCTGCAAGTCTTTTTATCATCCTCACAGAGATGTGGCTGTGGATGAAAGAATGGTTGCATCAAAGGCCAAAACTGGGATGACGCAGTACATGAAGGCAAACCGATAAAGATTCAAGTTGTTTGTCTTGGCAGACTCACGGACTGGCTATACAGTGGACTTTTCCGTTTACACCAGCAAAAGTGACATCCCCTCTGGACATGGCCTTTCCTATGATGTTGTGATGTCCCTGGTACAACCAGGTTACCTTGGCACGGGCTACCACATTTACATGGACAATTTTTACTCTAGCCCCAAGCTCTTCAGGGCTCTCCATGAGCAACAATTTGCTGCCTGTGGGACCTACAGGAGAACCGCAAGGACTGCCCTCGGACAACAAATAACGCCCTCACAAAGAAATCAGAAAGAGGCTCCATAAGATGGATCCAGGACGGCCCCCTCATCTATGTGAAATGGATGGACATGAGGGAAGTATTAGTCTGCTCCACACTAGGGCTGAACGATACATATCATTTTCATCATCATCGCGATATGAACTCGCACGATGAACACATCGCAACAGACAGCCTGACACGATGAATAAGGGAAAGCAGTTTATTACATGCACCAAGCGCATGTAATAAACGTTTGACCTATCACGTTTAGCCCTGAAGACATGGTTGGCGCATTCATGCTATTTGGCCAATCAGGTGAAGCCCCAGGAAGTGTCAGCTACGCTCAGATTGATTTGTGAGGTGTCAATTTAGTTGCAACACTGTGCCGTTAGCAAATACGATGGCGGAGGAAGAAGAGAAGAGTGAGGAAAATGTGGTGGCTGACGAAGACCTTGTGGTGAAAAAGAACAGCACTTCAGCTATATGGAATTATTTTGGATTTAGGAGAGATGACGCGTTACAAACACAGGTAACGTAGACTCACCATGTTCCGTACACAACGATATTCCGCACAGATGACCTTTTCCCGCCGATCGCTGAATAAATATGAGCCATTACAGTTATTTTAAATGGCCATTTTTATTTATATTTATTTATTTGAGTATAAAAGTTATTTTCCCCACATTTGTTTTATTCAAAGATTTGTTGAGTTTACAAGAAAATATTTTAAAAGGAGCAGGGGAAATTGAACGTTAATTTCTTATAGTTATAATGCCTCATTTATGTGTAATTTGTTCAATAAAAGCATGTCAAAAATGATCTATTTGATTTCTTTATTCAGTGGGAATAGGCTATTCAATGTTTAGGTTTGCAAAGAACCTACTAAAGACATGGGAACATTATAGCTAACATTCACATTTGAATATTTATCGCAAGTCATATCGTCATCGCAATATTAAACAATGTTATCGCACATCGCAGCTTTTCCTCATATCGTGCAGCCCTACTCCACACTTCACACAGCACACTCTGGTAACGCTGTGCAGAGGAGGGTGAAACAACAAGATGGCTCTTGGACAAAGACATCAATCCCCTGTCCCCAAACCAGTTATGGAGTACAATGAACACATGGGTGGAGTTGATCATTCAGACCAGCTCATTCAGTATTACTCTGCACAACACAAAACAATGCGCTGGTACAGACACCTGTTTTACCATTTTCTGGACATTGCCACCACCAACAGCTACATCCTCCACAAGGAACTCTGTCTGGCCCAGCAAACAACACCCATGACACACAGAGCTTTCATGGAGGAGCTGACTGTTGAACTCTGTGGTAAGCCTCTCCACACTGCTCCGGTCCCGGTACCTGCAGGTCATATTCCTGTGCCAATTGCGGTTCATGCAGCAGATTCTTCCACAAAAGCCACCACAGGTCGCAGCAGGTGTGAGCATTGCCAAAGCCAAGGCCAGAGAAAGGACACACCTTGGAAATGCAGGGAGTGTGATGTTGCGCTTTGCATGCAGCTGGACAGAAACTGTTTTGCAGCATGGCATGACAGCTGAAAAACTGAAACATGAAAACATGCACATTGTGTAAATATTGTAAATAGTGGTGGGTTTCTTTGTTATTTCTAATATATAGTTCATCTTTGGTTTGACATTTTTTTTTGAAAAGTTGACATGTAATGTAGACAAGAAAACATGAAAATGTGTACATTTTGTGAATATTGTTAGTAGTGAGTTTTTTTCACAAAGTAAACATTTTGCTTGAAAGAAAGTTATTTTAGTCCTATTTTATCTCAGTCCCTCTAACATTTGGTGAAGGTAGAGTCACAGACAAAACTTGTACTTAAAAACGATTTTTCAAAATGTCACTTTAGACTATTTTATTCATATATTACACTACTTTTGTGACCCTAAGACTTTCGGAAACCCATTTCAAGGACCAAAATAATTCGTCCACATGAGTAATGATATGTTTCCACAAGAGATTTGAAGAATTTCAAAAATCTGACTTATATTTTTCACCTTTTAGAGCCAAATGATCCCTCTTCTCTCTTTACACAATGCTCTAGGACAAGTGGTGAGCTCATCAGTAAGAGAGCTGGGTTTTCTCTGCACATTTTGATATAAAACACATGGGATTATGTTATGTAATTGCCTTTAAAAGGTGAATTTATTAAGATATGTAAAATCGAAGAAAATGTGAAAAAATGCCCTTAGACCTCAGAGGGTTAAAGGCAGATTTTTGCTCCTAAGTGAAAGTTGTAGAAACCAGAGCGTTAATTGTGGTTCTCTTACGAGAGGTCTCTCGTACTGCGTAAGATATCTTACGCTAGGGGGAAAATCCTTTTCCGCGAGATATTGAAGCCAAAAATTATCCTTAATTTTGTAATAATGCAAAACGCGTTGCAGCAGCAATGCAGACATAGGCGAGACAGCTCGCGCGCCTATTGGCTGCTCTGCGGCAACTGCAGCAGCCTATCGAGCGAGGCCTGGTGTGACGTCAGACCCAATCAGGGCACTTCGCGCCCGCTGCGTCACGTCCCGCCGAAATGGGCGTGGTCTAGGCCTATAAATATCGCTCGCAGGCAGCTATTATCTGATTTTTCATCCTTCAAGCGAAGCACACGCATCGCTGGAGCTGGATTAGAAGCCGCGCCGTCGAGAGAGAGCACCTTCAGCGGGACGAGTCACTGAAGTCGCTGGCCGCGCCGCCTTCCTGCCTTCCTGCTGCGCTTTCCGGCGCTTATATCCTTCTCTTTTATTTACACTGTATTTCTGTGTGTGTGTGTCGCCGCCGCCAACCCTCCCTCAGCCGCCAAAGCTCGCCGGTTCGCCCGCTTGCTTCCCCGGCTTCTTCTGTTTCGCTTCCTGACGGACAGCGGCCGCCGTCTGCCGCCGCTTCCGTTGATATCGCGGATGAGGAAGCCCTGCTGGGAGAGGATGATTCCTGCTCTATCCTGGCGTCAGGCAGTGAGGATTGGGCGGGCTCTGAGGACCCCGCACCCCCTGCCCGCACATCGTCAGGCAAGAGAGCTTCCATTGAGACGGAACTCATGCGAGTACTCGCACAGGCCGCGGCGAGCCTCGGCCTCGAGTGGTCTTCGCCTGAGCAGCCCGCTCACAACCGGCTGGATGGATTTTTCCTGCCTGGGGAGCGCGCTTCGCCTGCGTCCAGACCGGCGCCCTTTCTTCCTGAGTTACACGAAGAAGTCGCCAAGTCCTGGAGCGCCCCCTATTCTGCTAGAGTGCGTCCTGCTGTTTCTTTGGCATTCTCCGCCGTTGACGATGCCAAGAACAAAGGATACCTCTCGCTGCCGCCGGTTGAAGAGGCGATAGCGGCCCACTTATGCCCGCCCTCCGCTGGACGGCGCGCTAAGCCGGCCCTACCCTCTAAAGCTTGCCGCACGACGTCAAGCTTGCTCCACCGCGCTTTCTCCGCCGCCGGGCAAGCTGCGTCAGCGTTGCACACCATGGCAACGCTCCAGATCTTCCAGGCCGATCTCCTCCGTAAGCTGGACGAGGAAGGACCTGACGCGATCTGCGTGCCGGACTTAAGGAGTGCCACGGACCTCGCTCTTCGTGCTACTAAGTCCGCAGCACAAGCCATTGGACGGACTATGGCTTCTCTCACCTTGTCTGAGAGACATCTCTGGCTGACGCTCTCGGAAATGGCCGAGTCTGAACGCACCGCGTTCCTCGACGCCCCGCTTTCCGCTACAGGCCTCTTTGGATCCTCCGTCAAGGATTTCGCGGAGAGATTCGCAGAGGTACAGAAAGCGTCTCAGGCTATGAAGCACTTCCTCCCGAAGCGCTCCAGCTCTGCAGCAGGCCGTGCGAAACCGTCTGCTCAGAGCTCACAGCCACAGCCACCGTCCACTGCCTCCACTTCACAGCGCCGCCAGGCCAGAAGCGCGAGACCGCGCTCCCGCTCATCCGGTCGCCGCCCCGCAGGACGCGGCTCGCGACCTAGGATCACGGTGAAGCCCGAGGCCCCGAAGACGTCCTAGCACAGCTAGAAAACGACGGTGTTCCAGTCCCGCTGCGGCCGGACTCACACCAAAGCTATTCGCTCGTCCAGTTCCAGAAAATGTGACTGTTCCAGTGTTTTCTGCAGCCAACAAGTCGGTTCTGTCACCCGCTTGCCTGCACACAAATGCCGTTTTCACGGCTACCCAGATAAATCCCCAAAAGAGTGTATTTTCTGGTGTCCCGGCCACGGCCGATGGTGTTTCGTGTGTAGTAAGAATGCCCAGTGCCCATCCCTACACATAAGCACAGCCTGTCACACAGGGCTCACGCACATAAAACCGACTCAGATCGGTTGCGCTTCAAACATGGTGAACGTGCCCACTACCCAGTGCCCACTAACACCACGTTATGCATGTCTCACGGTTTCTGTAAAAACGAAACCAACGTGCACTCGCTTCACGCAAGCGAACGATGCTTTCGGTGTGATAAATGTGCCCGCTGTCCCGCGCCCACATCCACACATAGACATGACAGTTCCCACGGGAACCGCCCAGCCCTCCCCCTCGCGGTTAACCACCGCAGAGGAGTCGAGCGCAGGCAATCTGCCCGCTGTCATCAGCGCGCCCCATGCCTCAAATGTCACGAGCGACACGCTTGTGTTACAGCACACCGAAGCTTCTCCATCGCTGAGCGAGCGGAGCGCGCTTCGTATTCGACCCCTAGCTATCCATGCAGACGCATGGGCAAAGCTACCCGGGGTCTCGAAGTGGGTGCTGAACATTATAGAAAGAGGCTATTCGCTGCAGTTTCGCCGACGCCCTCGCCGCTATGTGGCGCGCGTCGAGACCACGGTAAAAACAGAAGTAGCACATCTACTTCGAGCCGAAGTGACGAAACTATTGAGCAAAGGGGCCATAGAACCTCTCTCTCAAGATCAGAGCGAGGGAGGGCTATACAGCAGATACTTCCTGGTACCGAAAAAAGACGGGGGTCTCAGACCCATACTAGATCTAAGGCAACTGAACAAAGTGCTTGTGAAGCGACAGTTCAGGATGCTCACGACCAGGCAAATCCTTGTGCAGATTCGCCAAGGAGATTGGTTTGTGTCAATAGATCTGAAAGACGCGTATTTTCAAATACAGATAGCGTCACGTCACAGGCGATATTTGAGATTCGCCTTCGAGGGCCAGGCATATCAGTACACAGTCCTGCCGTTCGGTTTGTCCCTAGCACCCCGTACATTTACGAAGTGCATGGATGCGGCGCTCGCACCCCTCAGAATGAGAGGCATGCGAGTGCTGAACTATTTGGACGATTGGCTGATTCTAGCGCAATCTCGCGCAGTGCTCATAGAACACACGACCATTTTACTCGATCACCTCGAGGATTTGGGTCTGAGTGTCAATTGGGCAAAGAGCTCCCTGTCACCCAGTCAGAAAATATCTTTCCTGGGCACAGAACTGGACTCACTATCCATGATAGCGCGACTATCACAACAGCGCGCAGTAGACATTCGACGCACAGCGAACTCTTTTCGCTGCGGCGCGTTTGTCCCGCTCAAGAAATTTCAGAAGATGCTAGGTCTCATGGCCTCAGCATCGTCAGTGCTCCAGCTGGGTCTGCTCCGCATGCGCCCGCTGCAGTTTTGGCTGAAAGCGCGAGTCCCACGCGAAGCGTGGGCACCCGGTTTGCTTCGCCTCAGGGTCAATCAGAAATGCGTTACAGCTCTGTAATGCTGTAACGCGTTTAAATGCGTTAAAGCGAACGACTGGTACCAATCAGGTGTAAGCCTGGGGACTTCCTCGAGGGTGAAAGTGGTGTCCACGGACGCGTCCACCTCGGGATGGGGAGCGCTGCTCGAGGGCAGACCGTTCTTCGGCCAGTGGTCAGAACGGGAGAAGCTCCTGCACATAAACTGCCTCGAAATGCTGGCAGTAGACAACGCGCTGACGCGTTTTTGTCCCCAAATAAAAGGTCACCACGTCTTGGTCCGTTCGGACAACATGTCTGTGGTGTCCTACATAAATCGCCAGGGCGGCATCAGGCTCTATGCTTTTCCCCCCGTCTCTCTCCTGCCTCAGGTGATAGAACGGATCAGGGAAGAAGGATGCTCAGTACTGCTGGTAGCACCGTTCTGGAAAAACCAACCTTGGTTTCCAGCCGTGATGCAGTTAGCAAGTACTGCCCCGTGGCCAGTACCAGTGAGGAGAGATCTCCTCTCACAGGCCCGCGGCTCGATCTGGCATCCTCACCCGGAACTATGGTCCCTTCATGTCTGGGCCATCAACGGGTACATGTTGGACTCCCTAAAGGAGTATTAAACACGATCACGCAGGCTAGAGCTCCGTCTACAAGACGACTCTATTCTTCGAAATGGTCAGTGTTTTCGGGCTGGTGCACAGCCCGTGGTGTGTCACCCACAAACTGTGATGTGACGGAGGTGCTTTCCTTCCTACAAGAGCTGTTGGATGGGGGCAGGGCCCCCTCCACGCTCAAAGTTTATGTGGCGGCTATAGCAGCGTTCTCAGAAACAACGCTTGGTCAGTCAATAGGAAGGAACGATTTAGTCATCCGCTTCCTTAGAGGGGCTAAGAGACTGAATCCTCCCAGACCTCCCTCAGTCCCCGTATGGGACCTTTCTACGGTTCTGGAAGCCATGAAAGGTGCGCCATTTGAGCCTTTACAGTCAATCGATTTGAAACACCTGTCTTTCAAAACGGTGTTTTTGCTGGCTCTCGCTTCAGTGAAGCGCATAGGGGATCTGCACGCGCTCTCTGTGAGCACGGCGTGCATGGAGTTTGGGCCCAATGACTCAAAAGTTATACTCAAACCTAAGCACGGTTATGTTCCAAAATCCCTCAACACACCGTTTAGGGCACAGATTATCTCTCTGTCAGCCCTGCCGGTCCCTGATGAGGAAAGAGACGCGAGCCTCCTTTGCCCAGTCAGGGCATTACGAGCTTATGTGTCTCGCTCGTCTGTTTTCAGACAGACGGAACAGCTCTTTGTTTCGTTTAGCGGACGTTCTAAGGGACTAGCCGCGTCGAAACAGAGCCTATCCAGATGGATAGTTGATGCTATAGCGCTGGCATACGCCTCCAAGGGCATGCAGTGCCCTTTGGGTGTCAGAGCGCACTCCACGAGAGGCATGGCCTCTTCGTGGGCCTGGTCAAGTGGGATTGCCTTGCAAGATATTTGTATGGCGGCAGGCTGGGCCTCCCCGTCTACATTTATAAGGTTTTATAACCTAGAGGTTCCCGCCCTGCAGGCCAGGCTGCTGTCGGTCTAAACTACCAGTATTATCTGACCTGATGCGTTCAGCTCAGAATGCTGCGTTTGCTGAGCACAAGCTCAGCGTTCGACAGTATAAAGCTGGGCAAACTATGTAAGACCCACATTTTTCCCCATCAGTTCAGGCCGTACCCCGCCCTGTCTGTATGATGAAATTCGCGTCCCATCGACGCTACTTTATGTGGAAAAGTGAGGCTGCACCCCTCCTTCTTCCCGGACTCCCTGTGAGTTCACTGAGTGATTGTGCACTATATGTACCCCGGGCTTTCGCCCTTGGGTCTTTGGTGTCAGATCTCAGCATGCACGGCGTTTTACATTGGGTCCCCTAGCGTAAGATATCTTACGCAGTACGAGAGACCTCTCGTAAGAGAATGTACTCGGTTACTAACGTAACCTCGGTTCTCTCTAGAAGAGGGAACGAGTACTGCGTATCTTGCCGTGCATGCACACGCTCTGGTTGCTTCGATGATGAAAAACCAGATAATAGCTGCCTGCGAGCGATATTTATAGGCCTAGACCACGCCCATTTCGGCGGGACGTGACGCAGCGGGCGAGAAGTGCCCTGATTGGGTCTGACGTCACGCCAGGCCTCGCTCGATAGGCTGCTGCAGTTGCCGCAGAGCAGCCAATAGGCGCGCGAGCTGTCTCGCCTATGTCTGCATTGCTGCTGCAACGCGTTTTGCATTATTACAAAATTAAGGATAATTTTTGGCTTCAATATCTCGCGGAAAAGGATTTTCCCCCTAGCGTAAGATATCTTACGCAGTACTCGTTCCCTCTTCTAGAGAGAACCGAGGTTACGTTAGTAACCGAGTACGTTTTCAACTACTCATTATTGTCAGAACATATCATGACAAACACTTGCCAAACAGGTGAACATTTCACAAATCTGAGGTAGAACATTCAAGCATTTGTCATTTTTTTCTTAACAAAATAAATGTCATTTATATTTGCTATATAAAATTAATTTCTTAGTTTCTGCATGTGCTAATGGATATTGTTTCAAGTCTTGAAACAGGTTTGCGTTGCCTGACTTTGATGGCACGCATCTTCAGCACAGTTTGCAGAGCAGGCTGCAATATTAAAATTACATGTTTTGTCTCGAAACGCATATTTGACAGGGAATTGACAGTAGTATTAGCTTGAGTTAGAATGCAGATTTACTGTTAAATGTCTGTTCATTAGCAAAAACAGTAACATCTGTTAAAAAAAATGCAACAATCTCATTTTTATTTGGTAAAATGTAATATTCTGACTGTTGAATTTTATTAAAATGAACCATTGGTCATCGAGTATAATGCATTTAGATCATGATAACCACAGATAAACCCAGGCATAGCCTATAGCACCTCACTATCATGGCAAAATAACTTTATGCTTTCTATGGTATTTATTTGTATGAAAAACAGTAGCCGAAATACATTATTAAATACTGTCATTGTATCCCATTAGTCCTTTAAAACATTGTCTACATTAATAATATAATACAATTCAATATGTATATCCCACATTTCATGGTGCAGTATATTACTAGGCTAACGTTACAGTAAATCCATGGTAAATGATGGGAATTTGTAGACGGAAAAGCCTTCTGACTGTATCGTTGTGCACAGTGTTTCTCCTGTTTGTCAGCGCTGTTTCATCTGCCTTTAAACTGGTTTAAATCACGGAGACATGTGTGTTCTTCGCTGAACTCAAGCGCTTCTCACTGGATCTCGTGACTGCCACCGATCAGAGTAAACGCATCGGCTCTAGTGAGCTCGCGCTGCAGTCTGGACTTTGAGCCGAGCGGATGGTCCATGTGGCGCGCGGTTCAAATGAGTTTCGCTGCGCTTTTGGGGAATAAACATTATCGAACATTTATCGAAAAAAGGGGGTCAAAAAAGGGGTTGGGGTGACAGTTAGGGAGTTCACTTAACACATGACACAGGACACTCGTGAATGTTCATGTAAGCTCCGCCCAGTGACACTATATAATATTTATATTCTGAATATTTCAGAACACCAGCGCGCAATCGGGACAAGAGGTTCAGTTGTGCTATCCTTCGCGGTCCGGGGAAGAAAGAGAAACTAAAGAAGAGAGAGGACGCATTCGAAGGATCTTCACATTGGGACAGACTTCGTCGCGCAGCTGTGACGCAATCGGCCTTCAAAGGGTGTGTCCACAAAGAAAAAAGAAAACAAAGAAAGAAAGAGAAAAGAAAAGCAAGATGAAGCTCTGAATCGGAACACAACTACAGTCACTGAACAGAAACAGTAGAGTTTGACATGTCAGATGAGCAACAAGCGTATTATTTTCCTCTCCACATATAGATGAGAGCAGTATTATTGCTGTTGGAGTTTCAGAGAGTCGTGTGAGGAACTACTGAGAGTTTCAGACTGATTTTCTGAATTGAACTGATGAAGAAATGAAGTTTCCACTGATAGTTTGTGTGTTTCTGCTGACGGGTAAGAGCTGAAGATCTCTACTAAAAGTGTTTATTATCTAACATTATGGTGTATGTTATCAGTGTACATGAGTAAAGCAGTGTGTGTGTGTGTGTGTGTGTGTGTGTGTGTGTGTGTGTGTGTGTGTAGTGAGCAGTTCACTGTCTGAGAACATTACAGTGAGTGGAACAGAGGGACGAGGAGTGAGCATTACCTGCCCTTATCCAGAAGGAATTATACATGCTTACAGTTACAAGTACTTCTACAGAGGAGTTTACGGAGAACGTGTCCTTATACTAGAATCTGATGGAATGGAGACTTATGCGATCAAAGGCAGATTCTCACTGAAGAATAATCCTAAAACCAGATCATTTACAGTGACCATCAGTTACCTGAAGATGGATGATGCTGGACCGTACGGATGTAGATCTGGACATGACTATGAAAACTACCATCAAGTGGAGCTTATTGTGAACAGAGGTGCCTGATATTCAATACTGAACACCAATCTGCTTCATCGTTCATGTTCATTGTTTTATGAATATATTTATTATGGCGTGACGGCTTTTCTTCATTTCTCAGCTCCAGAGACAACGACACGTGTCCAGATCTCAACAACCAGCATTAGTCCGTATAGCAGCACTGAACACACCAGTACAGGTACACACACACACACACACACACTGAACCCACTGATATCTGTACTCACATGTGTGTTGATGAAAATATTGTTAATGTGAAGTTATTGTCTTTTCAGAACTTAACTTCCATCAAAATATTAATGGTTAGTGTGGTTATAGTGAATACAGAGATATCAAAGCTTCTAAACACAGTTCTGATGCTGCGTTCAAGTTCACGATTTAATTCCTGTAATTACGTGTTTCCAGCTCGTTCTGACAAGATAATTTGTGTCTTACATAAACTTACAGCAACTTGGAAACTGAATTTCATCAAAACTTCTGTGAAAAATAAACCACAATTGCAACATTTAGAGGTTGTGATGTTCCTCAACACTTGAATCAAATGTACAACTGAATGTTTGATGCATCATTTTACAGATCTTCTACAGGTAAAGATTTACAGTCGAACTCTATCAGCCAAACACACAAACTACACTACCCATAATGCAACTGCAGCCTTATTGATCACATGATCACTCTTTGAAATTAAATTGGTTTGTAAATTTTTTGAGACACATTTTATCTACTGTATAAACAAAATGGTGCACATATCAGCTTCCGATTAATTTGGTTTGACATCAACCATAAAGAGAAGTGTTGAGGTTTACCATTGCAGTGTCACTTCAGTTACACAATATAACAACTGTATATTTACAATATTACAATATATTTAATAGTACAATAATCAAAAGGATTAATATCTGTTTATTTAACAGTATAATCAGAATCAGTTTGTGTTTAGCATTGCCTTCAGATCTGGGTTCTGTTGCTGGCGGTCTGGGTTTGGTTCTGCTGGTTCTGACTCTGTGTTGTGGAACCTTCATCATCTGTAGAAAGAGGAAGAGGAAATCTAGGACAGGTAACAGTTTGTTATTAAAATATCCAGTTTTTTGTGTTTGAATTGATTTGATTTGATTTGTTACCAATCAACTTGATTTGCTCCATTCAGCTTTATTTCAGCAAAACATGCAGCACAATACAGAGGTGAGTGTTCAAATCTTTACCTGTAGAAGATCAGACATACATGTTAAATGATTGTTCATTGATCAACAGAGATGATTACATATGTAAACTATTAAATTATTGATGTATGTGTTGTTTTTCAGACTGAACGCATGTCTGAGGAGATTCCAAACACAGACTTCAACGTGGTGACATCTTCATCCAATCAGGCGCCTGCATTTCCATCCAATCAGACGCCTGCATTTTTGTCCAATCAGACGCCTGCATTTTCATCCAATCAGACGCCTGCATCACACCTCAACTACAATACAGAGGTGAGTGTTCAAATCTTTACCTGTAGAAGATCAGACATGCATGTTAAATGAGTGTTTATTGCTCAACAGAGAGATTTACATATGTAAATTATTAAATAATTGATTTATGTGTTATTTTTCAGAATGAACGCATGTCTGAGGAGATTCCAAACACAGACTTCAACGTGGTAACATTTTCTTCCAATCAGACGCCTGCATCTTCATCCAATCAGACGCCTGCATTTTCATCCAATCAGATGCCTGCATTTTCATCCAATCAGATGCCTGCATTTTCATCCAATCAGATGCCTGCATTTTCATCCAATCAGATGCCTGCATTTTCATCCAATCAGACGCCTGCATCACACCTCAACTACCTTACAAACCTCTCTACTCTTTACGCATCAGGAACCAATCAGCAGCCTGATTCAAACCCCAGTCACACCCACTCAACCAATCAGGTGACAGATACAGCCGGTGATTATAACTACCTAACAGCAACACATCCACCAAACTTCACAATAGACGATGATCCGCTTAAAGCTCCACAATTCTGTATAAATTGAGAGTCACGATTCTTTTGTGTAAACCGGAAATCATGATTCTCCCACCATTCTGGAGAAAAAAACCATCAGACAACAAAACTTCATTATTGGGTGAATCGGCGTTTGTGAATACATCTTTTAAATGAACAATTCAATGACCAAAACTTTTTTTTAAACACTCAGTTGTAATGATAAGCTATACAATACATTCAAATGTCAAAATACTTTTTAAAAGATGATTTACTCTTATTTTGATCAACACCGTGTTTATACCCAAACTATAGACTTTAATCCCCTGTTATTGAAGTGTTTGTAACACATAAATGCCGATGATATGTGGTTGAAAGACTGTTTGTTTGTGAAGCTGCAGATTTGAGTGTGGCAGTGATTGTACTTTCAAAGGTTAGCCATTCTTTGTTTTAAACCGTTTCACATCACAAGCGTCAGCGGAGCGTGAGCAGCTCGTGTTTCGTCACTGCCAATATCAAGCTGTGTCAATTAAAACCTTAACACCTTAAAACAAGAATAAAAGACATGGCATAATTACGGTCATTTATGAATAAGATCGCGTGGGTGTTTGAGTCGAGATCGCCATATTTTAACGATTAATCTGCTGCTCTAGGTCCGATATATTCACTGATCATCCATAAATGAAAAAGACTGTAAAAATCTAGTAAAATCTACATTTATTTAACTTTATATTAACTTTTTTTTTTTATTACTAACCAGAAAAGTAACCAACAACTAATTTTTTTATTTTAAATAAAATAAAAAAATTACACAAAATTCAATATTACCTCATCTAACAGTTCAATAAAGCTAATAAAAATGTAAAAAATAGCAGCAAGCAGCGATTATGAGGCAATACACACAAGAAGCAAAATTAGTGGCTAAGAAGTCTATTTAGACTATTTTGTAGTTATATGATGTAGTTTATGAACTCAATAGGATGTTATTACGAAACTTGGTTTGTGTGATCATGTCCTGAAGGAGCCTGAGAAGATATAAAGAGCTGTGTAGTGTTTTAAACAAAGCTACTGCCTTTTGCACTTAAACTTCATCATCGTGTTGCTCTGATTCTCCCCGAGCTTGAAATGTGGTTCAGGATTTTGGACATCGGACCTCATTTCCAAGTTAGCCTGTTTGTTATTTATCAGTGGAGACAGTTTTCAACATTTTTCACCCAGTCCTTCCAGTTGCATATTTCGCCGGTGCTAGGCTAGCGCGAGTCAACGGTATCTGCTAGCCTGCCATTAAAAACAGTTTTACCCACTCCACTAGGGTTGTGCCGATGGACGATATCATCGTCCATCGTGATGGCTGACCGACAGTCTCACGGCAGTTCGTGTTCGTGTGTACACCAGTGGTTGGGAACCTGGCTCTTAGGCAAAAATCATGTGGCTCGCAAGGTCTCTCACCCTTTACCAACGAACGATAAAAAAATTAAGACGTGCGTGTTCAGTGCTGTTCGCGAGTGTCACGAGTCACCACAGCAATCAACTAACCGCTTACGTTTCTGTGGTAACCTAACAGCTCCTGCACTGGGATTCAAAATGTAAAAGTAGGCTATATAAACTTTAATATATCCTTTTATTGAAACGGGTGCTTTACTGTTCAAAGAGACATTTCGAAACATTTCACCCGCTGGCCGCTGGTACTTTCACTTTAGCCGCAGAGACCCTTTATGTCCTATAAATGTGTCGTATTGTTGATAATCCGTGCAGATTTCAGTTGACGATTCTGTTTAAAGTTATTAATAATAAAACATGAATGAATGAGAAAGAAAAGAGCAGGATGTGCTTTATATTGAAAAGAAATATTAAAAGCGCGATAAGTCGCGAAAGAGAACTGAATTGTACTGAAAGCATGCTGTGCGCGCGCTCCGAGCGCAACACGGACAAGCATATCGTCTTTGTCTTCGGTTGCGAGCCTAAACGGCCAAATAAACATATAAATATTTAAAAATGCCAAGCCGAGTATTCCCGTGGCGTAAACACAGTAGAAGTGTACTCTCTCTCTTCGTGATGGTCAGCGCAATTCCGTAGCACCCCCCCCTGACGATATCATCGTCCATCGCGATGTTTTACTGTAAACATCGTCAACTGCCAATTTAGGGGACATCGCCCAACCCTACACTCCACAGTACACCAAACGCAAATCAATCATAACGCCAGACCATCCATGTAAATGTCTGTTGAGAGAATAATGTTAGAAATCAATCTTGAACCACCCGTTTAAACAAACCAGCCCTGATCGATACATTTACTTACTTAGCTGACATTATTAAATGAGTAGTTTATGCAGCTCTTCTGCATTAAATTAGTTGAGTTGACAGAATTAGTTGATAAACTATATGTAGGAGCTTTGCTTGTTCCTGTCACGGTTTTTAAGGTGATAATCCGTTATAAATATGAAGATTATATCTTGAAGATTGTATTGTGTTGTATTTTCTATTAAAAAGATTGAAGTTTTGTAAAAAAAAAAAAAAAATTATGTTGTAAAAAAATAAACAACTTATGTTCTGTTGAATGTGTTTTGAAAACTTTTTGTATGTTGTATAATTATACATCTAGGTAACGAAAATATATATATTTTGGAAGGGCGTCCTTGGTTCATTTTGCCTGGGGCCTGACCTTAATGTAGGGGAGAGCTGCGCAGGGCTAGTTGTAACACGCTTGTTTTAAGTACTTCCACACATGCTAGCAAGACGAAACTTAGTGTATTTACGTACTAGATGCCATATCAACACTATATAGAGAAAAAGATTGCGCCAAAATCCAGAAATCTTTGGAAGATATCACTGAACATGTATTTAACCATAGCTAAAGTAAATTTCTTACTTGTGTTCATTTTTCATCTCTATTGTTGGTGTTTATTTTAAATTAGACAAATCTGATATTATTTTAATCTCCAATCTGTTATTTAACAGTTGATATGGTTCTTTAATGCTTAGCTAACCAGCAGAAGACACTAGCCGGGTTTAAATCCCAGTTGTGCAGGCGGGGGCATGTTGTCACACTGCGTTACAATGAGCCCCTATTAGAACTGTGCTGTTCTATTCTATACTTTTATGAATTCTATTGAGAAAACATGAGAAAAAGGTGAATACAGACTCAGAATCAATGTTCAGAAATTATAAAAAAAATTGAGCTATACTGTATAGCTGTGTTTTCCTGTGTGTTCGTTGTCAAACTAAAAAAATATTTTATTTTTAATTATTAAAAAATGCCATTATTTTATATGAAAAAGTTAATAATTGTATTTTATTGAGGAAATATTTTTTATTAGATCAGATAGCATTTTAATCTGTAATATGGTCATGTTATAATGTACTCCACCTATGGGGCATGTTGTCACAGTTCACAGTTCATCAAGAAAAAAGTATCCACTGTTTTAATAAAACAAAACCACATAATTGTACGAGACATGTGGGAAATTAATGTGGGGAAAAAATAAATACTCTGAACCCTAAGTAGATTTACACAAACTGAGAAAGTCAAAAAGCATTCCCACAGGTTTGCCTCTGGTCGTGGGACCCTGGTGTAGTTCTAGCAACTGCATTTAGGCTTCACAATTCATAAAAGTTGTTCATATGTGATAATTATGTTGCAGGACAAAACATGTGTGTATCATAAACTTTTGTTGCGATAATCCAGAAGCCTATGGGAAAATCCTATTGAGTTTTTGTGGAGGGAATCAGTGTGATGTGAACTGCCGGCTGGACTACAAGTGTAAGACTCTTCTTTCTTATGACGATGAACACAGGAAGAGATCTGATACTGGAGAAGTTGTACTGTTACTAAAATACTACAGGATAATCATGTGTTTAAAACAATGACATTTATATAGTGTATTTTACATGAATACATCTTCATTAAACACATAACAGGGTCAACAACAATATTACCACCATATTTTATTTTGATCTCATCATTTATATTTAATATGTCCTAGAAGAGTTGTTCACTGGAACGCTGTGTGAAACGCTCATATTTTACACACTGTGTAAATGTCACAGATCCTCATTCCCTCTTATAATGAAGTGGATCATCTCTTCCTCACAGAGTAAAACACTGCTTATATATTTAATAAAGTTTGGTGAATCATCACTGATGTCGTGTAGAGCTGATGTGGTTAGAGAGACAGAAAGGGGAAGGAAATATATATTTCAGTTGCTGACACACATTGTTCTCTCAGTACGGAAGAGAACGACAGTAACGTTTGTCACACAGAATTTGGTCTTTTATTTAAGCGAAACGCTTGTCAAATTTCATCATGTTGGACGTCCTGCTGCTCTTTTCCAGCATCTGTACAGGTGAGTTTGAGACTCTCAGCTCTTTTACACAGAGTTTGACATCTTCTCTTGTTTTTCCTCTGTTATCACATGATCATCAGACTCATATGGATGATATTTGTCAGTTATTATTCTGGCCTGCTTATGTCTCTTGCTCACACATAACAGCTCTATATAATGATATTTGTGTTTTCAGCTGTTGTTGTTGGAGCTCCACAGACAATTACTGGATACAGAGGAGAGAGAGCTGAGATCATATGCTCATATGAATATGGATATGAATCATATTCAAAGTATTTTTGTAAAGGGGAGTGTAACTATGGAATAAATAAAAACATCATGGTTAAATCAGGATCTCCAGCTAAAGACGAGAGATTCTCTCTGACTGACGACACGACGGCCAGAGTTTTCACCGTCACCATCACTGATCTGAGAACAGAGGATGAAGGCCAATACTGGTGTGTTGTGAGCAGGACTTTTACTACTGATGTCTATTCCGAGATTTTGTTGCTGGTTAAAGAAGGTAAGTGATTCATTTGTTAATAGCAGAAATGAACTGCATGGAAACAAGCTGAGAGTGAGAGATCAAGTCATTAATCTTGTACAACCCCAGATCCAGAAAAGTTGGATAATTTTGTAAAATGCAATACAAATGAAGAATCTGTGATTTGTTAATTCTGTTTTAACTTTATTTTACTGACAAAAGTACAAAGAAAAGATTTCCCATGTTTTGGTCACACTTTATATCAGGGTCAATTGTCACTATAACTATGACTTGGTAGTGCGTTAAAGTGACTTTACTGGATTTCTTTGGCACAACAAGAAACAGAGTGATTAAAACAGAGATTGAATGAAAGATTGTATGTATTTTAAATGAACTTCAGTGTCAGTGTTTTAAGTTGATCTTTCCTGTGACCCTTCAGATAAAAAGACCACTGAAGTTTCAACCATCAGCCCTTCTTCAGAAACACCGTCATCTTTCAGTACAACAGAACTGAGTCCACAATCAGGTCAGTTCCTCTGTCTGTCGCTCTTTATGACTCTTATTTCTGGAATATTGTGCTTCTAAATGTACTTGAAGTCATTTATATATATCCCTCAGAGAGTCTTCGTTTAGCAGTCACACTGAGTGCCTTCCCGGTCAGAAGTGACCGGACACCTAAAAATGAAACTTCCTCCATCCCAGTAAAAACCAATGCAATTTATTTTTGTTCTATAATATTTATTCTTTTTAATTTAGTATTTTGAGACAATTTGATTGAACTTATTAATATTTATGCAATATATATAGTCCATTTTTTGCCATTGAAAATAATGTTTTTTTTAATTATTATTATTTTTTTTAATTTTTTTAATTTATGCGGTATTTTCGGTTAAAATAGAGACTAGGCTTTCAAAAAAAAAAAAAAATGTATTAAACATAAAATTAAATAAATCATGTTATTGCATGGGTTTACCACTAGATGCCTGTAATAGCTCTAAATGGAGATGCTTGTGAATTCTAGTTGTTTTTGGACCAAATTACTTACTTTTAAGATGTGGATTGAATGTATTTTTTTTTTAAATTCTCAAATAATACTTTTTGCCATTTTACATTTTATTAATTATTATTTTAATAATTTTAATAATTATTATATATATATATATATATATATATATATATATATATATATATATATATATATATATATATATATATATATATATGTATGTTAATTAATTAATTATAATTATTAATTATGTTATGTTTTTCACTCTTGATGTTTTAGAGCTTCACCCCTTCATTGCTGAGCACTTTTTTTCTACAACGTGGACGATTTGTAACGAATTTTTGTGTTTTTGTCAATTTCCCATTCATTTCCTATGGGGGTCATTTTTGACCGAAGACCATGAGTGTGACTATTTTTTTTACGACCACTTAGCATGCTCGGATCATGAACTAAATTTTTTTGTGTAAAAATTAAAAACAGATGTTTTGTAATCTGAATTTATTGGTGTGTATGTGTATAAAAGTGTGTTTGTATGTGTGTGTGTGGGTGGGTGTGAATTTTTTTGCACTCTTGATGTTGTAGAGTGTCACCCCTTTACTGCGGTGTACTTTTTTTTAGAATCGTGGCCGATTTGTAGATTGTACAGACAAAAATTCAGAGAATTTTTGTGTTTTTATCAATTTCCCATTCATTTCCTATGGGTCGTCATTTTTGACCGAAGACACTGAGTGTGACTATATTTTTTACGACCACTTAGCATGCTCGGATCATGACCTCAATTTTTTTTTTGTATTCACATACCTAATGCCATAAAAGTCACCAAGTATCATAACCTTCCGATGAAGCTGTGATTTTTAAAAATTCAAAACAGAAAATTATTCGGTCAGAAGTGACCGAGGACTCTCTGAGGGATATTAGATGATTCCTTTGAGATTAAATGTGTTAAAGTTGTAGAAGACTGAAGGTTCAGTCCTCAGATGTTTGCTCCCAGTTATTAAAAAAGCACAAATTGCTTTTGGATAAGACTATCTTTAGAATGAACATTACAATATTTTCAGTTGAAAGTAATCAGTGTAAATCAATAAACGTTTGTTCATATTCACATGATGTGAATGGTTTGTGTGTGAATGTAGAGCTTTAGAGTTTGTATGTGTTCATGTTCTCACTGCATGATTCACAGTCACTGGTGTTTCTCTCTGTCAGCGACTCATCAAATAGAAACTGAAACAACAAGAACAACAACAGGAAATACTACAATTCAACTCTATCAGACAAAGACTTGTAAGCACACAAACTTGAAACAAACCTTGTTGTATTATTTTAATTTAATACTGTGAAGCTGCTTTGATACAATCTGCAAAGCGCTATACAAATATACTTGACTTGACTTGACAAACTACACTACCCATAATGCAACTCTCTGATCACATGATCACTCTTTGAAAGGAAATTGGTTTGTACATTTGTAGAGGCACGTACTCGACATCAACCACAGACAGAAGCGTTTCCTTCTGAAGAGTTGAGGTTTACCATTGCAGTTTCACGTCGGTTGCACAATATAATATTCTATTGTACTATAATACAAATTATTTATATAAATGATAAGAATGTTATTGTTCACTTAACAGTAATATCAGAATCAGCATTGTGTTTTATACAATATAATATGTTCAGATCTGGCTTCTGTTGCTGGCGGTCTGGGTTCGGTTCTGCTGGTTCTGACTCTGTGTTCTGGAACCTTCATCATCCTGAAGAAGAGGAAGAGGAAATCTGGGACAGGTAACAGTTTATTTGTGATTATTAGTGTTATTATTTAGTTCTATTTTAGTGTGTAAATTGACTGACTCTCTATTTTCATGCAGCTTTATTTCAGCAAAACATGCAGCACAATACAGAGGTGAGTGTTCAAATCTTTACCTGTAGAAGATCAAACATGTTAAATGATTGTTTATTGATCAACAGAGAGAATTATCTACATAAATTATTCAATTATTAATGTATGTGTTGTTTTTCAGACTGAACGCATGTATGAGGAGATTCCAAACACAGACGTCACCGTGGTAACATCTTCATCCAATCAGACGCCTGCATCAGACCACAACAACTGTACAGAAGTCTCTACTCTTTACGCCACAGTAACCTATCGCCAGCCTGATTCAAACCCCAGTCACACCCACTCGACCAATCAGGTGACAGAAACAGCCGGTGATTATTATGCCAATATAAAGTCTCCTAAAGCAACACAGGACAGCGGGACAGAACTGATCTACGTAACAGCAACACATCCACAAAACATCTCAACAAACGAGGGTCAAACGATATATTCAGTGATCAACCATAAATGAAAAAGACTCTCAAAATTTGGTAAAATCTACATTGTTTTAATTATTCAATCTTTTGTCACACTTTTATGTACAAAACACAGTTTATAAAGTGTATAATGTATAAATAAAGTTAATATATAACTTCATATATAACAAACAATAAAGAAACATTGTTTGAATGGCCGTCAATGCAGAAAGATGCTGTTGAAGCCGTATAGTGTAGTTTCAACATCTACCAGCAGGGGTTAATGGGGTTAATATGACATCTACCAGCAGGGGTTAATGGAGTTAATATGACATCTACCAGCAGGGGTTAATGGAGTTAATATGACAACTACCAGCAGGGGTTAATGGGGTTAATATGACATCTACCAGCAGGGGTTAATGTGGTTAATATGACATCTACCAGCAGGGGTTAATGGAGTTAATATGACATCTACCAGCAGGGGTTAATGGAGTTAATATGACATCTACCAGCAGGGGTTAATGGAGTTAATATGACATCTACCAGCAGGGGTTAATGGAGTTAATATGACATCTACCAGCAGGGGTTAATGGAGTTAATATGACATTCTACCAGCAGGGGTTAATGGGGTTAATATGACATCTACCAGCAGGGGTTAATGGAGTTAACATGACATCTACCAGCAGGGGTTAATGGGGTTAATATGACATTATGTTTATCAAAGCTTTGAGGCTTCAGCTAAACACACTACATTTCCCACAATGCAACTCTTCTCAGAGCTTATATGATGGAGAAACAGTGTTTGGCAACGATTGTTTCCTTAAAATGTTTTACTTTTTTTTTTTCATAAGAGCTTAACATGTAATTAACATGTTTTGAAATTGGTGTATAAGAAAACAAAAAGTATGCTTGTGACTATTATGATTTTTTTTTATGGTTATTTTGCAGGATTAATCCTTTGAAATATATTATTCTTGTATTAATACATTTATGAATAATCTTTTTTGTCTATTGAATCTTTTGATATAATATACTCATATATCCTATTTAAACCAGACCTCCGCTTTGACAGAGTACATGTCTACATTCTGCTGTCACTTCTCTATAAAGTGAGACATGTTCCCCTGTAAAGTCTGGTATCCGGTGTAATATTAGCTGTCGCATGAGTTTAGCAGAAAGTCCAGACATTATGAAAATACTTATTTGTCTCTCGCTGCTTCTATAGTGTTAAAACCACAATGTTTAGCTACGCTTGCAGAATATAAAACCAAGAGGCCAGAGCTGATTCTTAGAATATATATTTTTGACATGATTAAAATACTCTTCCTGATCTGATCTGAACTTTGGTATAAATGTTGGCAAAGCTCATGCATTGCTCTCTCTCTCTCTCTCTCTCTCTCTCTCTCTCTCTCTCTCTCTCTCTCTCTCTCTCTCTCTCTCTCTCTTCTTCTCTTCATTTGCTCTCCTGGCCATTTTGTCCATTTTTGATTCATTACTTCTCCGTCTCACTGGATCTCACTGCATAAAAAACAAAAAAAACAATGTGATTTAGTAATATAAAAAGAACAACAGAAAGCATTCAAACATATTAAAGACAGAACAGAAACAGAGAGGACAGGAAACTGGTTGTGATTCGTGAATTCAGAATTAATTTCCTGGTCAAAACTGAGAGGCGTTTTCACACCTAACACCACATGGAAACACAGACACACAGTCAGTGAACAGTATGAGTTTGACTCTCAACACGACAGATGAGAAACAAGTGTATTATTTTACTCTCCACATATAGATGAGAGCAGTATTATTGCTGTTGGAGTTTCAGAGAGTCGTGTGAGGAACTACTGAGAGTTTCAGACTGATTTTCTGAACTGAACTGATGAAGAAATGAAGTTTCCACTGATAGTTTGTGTGTTTCTGCTGACGGGTAAGAGCTGAAGATCTCTACTAAAAGTGTTTATTATCTAACATTATGGTGTATGTTATCAGTGTACATGAGTAAAGCAGTGTGTGTGTGTGTGTGTGTGTGTGTGTGTGTGTGTGTGTGTGTGTGTGTGTGTAGTGAGCAGTTCACTGTCTGTGGACATTACAGTGAGAGGAACAGAGGGACGACGAGTGATCATTACGTGCCCTTATCCAGAAGGATATGAAAACTCTTACAAATACTTCTACAGAGGAGTTTACAGAGACAGTGTCCTTATACTTGAGTCTGATGGAGGAGAGTCCTCAGTGATCAAGGGCAGATTCTCACTGAAGGATAATCCTCAGACCAGGTGCCTCATTTATAACCGTTGCGTACGCACAAAACAGGCCCTGAGAGAGGCGTACGCCACTTCCGACGCACAAGTTGTGATTTATAAAAACAAACTTGACGGGAAAATTTGCGCACCTGCACGCAAACTCTGACCCATGCGTACGAACGTTTTGGAGATGGAGCAGTTTGGCGACGTTAAATGTCTTTTTGGTCAGTTTTAGACAGAATACATACAGAAAGATAATACAAAATATAATTTCACTCACCAAGCCTGTCACTTGAAGCAAATATCCATCCCTTCTTAAATGTCCACGCCAGCGAGCACGCTGGGCCGTTTAGTGAAACTGATGCAAATAACAGTAAATTTTAAATAAATAAAATAATGATTTAAACTATGTTTTACTTCTGATATAAACATTTAGATTAAATATGCCATTCAAATTAATGGAGTTTAACACTTAAACGTGAAATCATTTCTGAGAAGTAAAAAAAAAAAAATTCTATTCAATCAATAGAAATATTTGTTGTGGATGCGATGCTTCTGAACACTTTTCCTGTGGCGTGCTGTTTTAATGTTTTAACCACAGAGAGAATTGCTTATCATGATATTAATACCAGATTGTCTGAGAAAATAGTTTCTTAAGGCCTATATCTGTTTCCATTAAAAACATAAATCAATTAAAAATACAATTCGGCCAGTGGAAAAGATTGAGAAAAACTTTCTCTGAAATGTTTTTTACACTATTTGATTTATGTATTCAAAAACAAGGCAAGATATAGGCAACTACTTGATTTTTATTAATGTAATGTGTCTTGTACCGTTAATAAACGTTTTCACGTGGATGAATAATCATATGCAAATGATATGCAGATGAGGATCTGTATAGTAAAACTAGGCGTTGTAAGCTCCATATATGGTTATTTCGGGGAGGAGACGCATGTGCGCACAATCTTCCGCTGACTGGGATTTATAAAGTGAATTCTGCGCAGGTTCTGGCGTACGAACGGTTTTATAAGTCTGAATATTTTTTTCCTGTACGCCTTTTTGGTTTTCAGGTGCACGTACAATTTTAGTAAGGATCCTACACACAGTTTTATAAATGAGACCCCAGATCATTTACAGTGACCATCAGTAACCTGAAGATGCTGGACCGTACAGATGTGGAGCTGGATGGACACACTACACAGATATCCAGCTAAATGTGATCAGAGGTGCCTGATATTCAACACTTAAATCTGCAGTCCGTAACTTTTTGCTTTTTAGAGGTTAATAATACTGGATCACTGGATTACTCCTGATTAAAGTAGTCCCAGTATAAACACTTATTATAGGTATTATACTGTAGGGATTCAGGAGAAGACAAAAAACTCCTGAACAGGCGCTCTAGAGGTTAATAAACTGCTGCGTCTGAAGAACATTGAGCCGGAGCTCCTTCTCTCTGTTTGTGTCTATAAATTTAGTACATTTTGAACACAAAAAAAGTTACGGACTGCAGCTTTAACACCAATCTGCTTCATCACTCATGTTTATTGTTTTATGAATATATTTATTATGGTGTGACGGCTCTTCTTCATTTCTCAGCTCCAGAGACAACGACACGTGTCCAGATCTCAACATCCAGCATTAGACCGTATAGCAGCACTGAACACACCAGCACAGGTACACACACAAACACACACACACACACACACACACACACACACTGACATCTGCACTCACATGTGTTTTGATTGTGTTTTCATAACTTTTTTCAGAGCTTAACTTCCATCAAAACATTAATAGTTAGTCTGATTATAGTGAACACAGAGATATCAAAGCTTCTAAACACAATTTTAATGCTGCATTCAAGATCATTCATGTCTTACACAAACTTGCATCAACTTGGAAACTTGAAAGCTTCAACGTCTGTGAAAAATAAACCAAAATTGCATCACACTGAACATTTAGAGGTTGTGATGTTCCTCAACACTCGAATCAAATGTACAACAACTGAATGTTTGACGCATCATTTGACAGTCAGTGTTTTCATGGTTCTGCAGTTTCTGAGTAAAATCATCTCATAATGACAGTAATAACACGAGTCCAGCTTTACGAGGGTTTGACAGAGACTTTTATCCAAAGTGACTGTATCAGTTCAGATAATAAAGTGTCTTCTAAATGAACATTTATACAGTATAATGTGATTATCAGTATTCAGTGATATGAACAGAAAACACAACATTTGTTCATATGCAGCAATAGCAAACAGTGTTAAGTGTGTTTGTCTATTATTATTATGTGTTGTTATATCACTGTATGAGCGACACATTCACAGTCACTGGTGTTTCTCTCTGTCAGCGACTCATCAAACAGAAACTGAAACAACAAGAACAACAACAGGAAATACTACAGTTCAACTCTATCAGACAAACACTAGTAAGAACACAAACTACACTACCCATAATGCAACTCTCTGATCACATGATCACTCTTTGAAAGGAAATTGATTTGAACATTTGTGGAGACATATTTTATCTACTGTATAAATATAAATGATGCACATATCAGATTTCATGTGGTTAATTTGGTTTGACATCAGCCGTAAAGAGAAGTGTTTTCTTCTGAAGAGTCGAGGTTTACCATTGCAGTTTCACTTCACTTACACAATAACACCTGAATATTTACAATATTACAATATTCCTAATGGTTCAATAATCAAAGTAATTTATATTAGTTATTAGAATGTTATTGTTGATTTTCCAGTATAATCAGAATCAGTTTGTGTTTCATCATGTAAATATCATGTGTTTAGCGTTGCCTTCAGATCTGGCTTCTGTTGCTGGCGGTCTGGGTTCGGTTCTGCTGGTTCTGACTCTGTGTTCTGGAACCTTCATCATCCTGAAGAAGAGGAAGAGGAAATCTGGGACAGGTAACAGTTTGTTTGTGATTATAAAGTCCTGTTTTTAGTGTTGAAATTGATTTGTTGTTTTTCTCTATTGATGCTCCATTCAGCTTTATTTCAGCAAAACATGCAGCACAATACAGAGGTGAGTGTTCAAATTTTTACCTGTAGAAGATCAGACATACATGTTAAATGATTGTTTATTGATCAACAGAGAGAATTATCTATGTTAACTAGATTATTAATGTATGTGTTGTTTTTCAGACTGACCGCATGTATGAGGAGATTCCAAACAGTGATGTCGCCATGGTAACATCTTCCTCCAATCAGACGCCTGCATCTTCACGCAATCAGACGCCTGCATCTTCATCCAATCAGACGCCTGCATCACACCTCAACACCCGCCCAAAAGTCTCTACTGTTTACGCCACAGTAACCAATCAGCAGCTTGATTCAAACCCCAGTCACACCCACTCGACCAATCAGGTGACAGATACAGCCGGTGATTATTATGCCAATATAAAGTCTCCTGAAGCAACACAGGACAGCGGGACAGAACTGATCTACGTAACAGCAACACATCCACAAAACATCTCAACAAACGAGGGTCTGATATATTCAGTGATCAATGATGAATGAAAAAGACTGCCCACAGACATTGTCACGAATCAAGCCTCTGTGGTTCCTCCTACTCGCCTCCAGAGGGCTCCCTCTCCCGAATATTGACATTATCCATTTAATCTCCATTCCCCATGACCCGTGCCTGGTACTCGTTATCTGCACACCTGCCGCTCATCATTCAGACTATTTATTCAGTCTCTCTCCACTCCATCATTGTGAAGTCTTGTTCTGCCCTGGCTGACGTTTCTGAGTGTTTTCCCTGTTTCCATTGTTTCCTCGTTATTGGCCCTGGACTGGTTTCACCGGATCGACCCTTTGCTTATTGCCTTTGTGACTCTGCTTTGTTTGCCTGGAGACTCGCTACTCTGTTCACTGCCCTGAAACTCTGCCTGCCTTTGCATTATTAATAACAGTAACATACTGTAAAGATTACAATGAAGAACTGTAAATTCACAGCTGCTCTTGTTTTGCTGCTTTTACAGGTGTGCTGTATAATTGTAGTTTATGATTTACAGTACTCTTGTACATTTACAGGCTTTACAACCAAAATTGCCAGTAAGTTGCTGTCAATTTTACAGCAATTTTTTACCGTGTTCGTTTGTGTTCAGCCTTGGATATCTCTTTTGCTGGTGTTTGATCCCTGCCTGTTTGTTCTACGTTTACTGCTGATAATATATATATATTTTACTGTTATCAGTTTATAAAGTGTATATACTAACCAGAAATGTTACTAACAACTAAAAAAGAAATGTAAATAAAATGTAAAAATGACACAAAATTCAATATTCTTTGGTACACCTCATCTACATCTACAGCCTTTGGTGTGAGAGACCCGGGTTCGAATCCACTGTGAGACACCAATGTGTCCCTGAGCAAGACACTTAACCCCTAGTTGCTCCAGAGGCATGCGACCTCTGACATATATAGTAATTGTAAGTTGCTTTGGATAAAAGTGTCAGCTAAATTAAAATGTAAATATTAAACTATTGATGGTCAAAATATTTATAGGCTAAAATATCAATTTTCCATTATCCGCCAACACTAGGTGGCGCTGTGCTGAAACTCCTCACGTTCCCTCAGGGTAAGATGGCTGTAGAGGTGCAGGTCTGACATCAGTTTGTAGGCCAAATCTTGGAAGCGAGTTGCATTTTAGCACTTCTGGTTTCATCGTCCCGAAGTCAATGGGTTTTTGAAATGGGTTTTGGTGAAATGGCTGAAATAAGGTCTGTGGTGAACACAAGCTCAAGACACGCTTTATTCTACCACATAAAATACATCAGTATTTCCCCACTCGTGATTTATTGAAGCTGTTACTTGTCTTGAAAAAAAGGCGGTTGCTAACAAGTGTCTAAATGTGACGACAGAGTCAGTCGAGGAGATTAAACGTCATCAGCCGAACATGTAAACTCAGTCGCTTTTAGACCATCGATAAGCTTATAATTGAGATTTTATAAACTACTCTAACTCAAACCTTCAGGGAAAATGTTTCTAGATCAAAACTGAAAGAGTTTTCAGAAGTTTAGTGATGGTGACGTTGAAGTCATGTGACCGTGATGTAGTTCGTTTATAGCTTACCTTTAGCTTTTCACTTCTGGCGACTGCATTTAGGCTTCAATATTCATAAAAGTTGTGTTCATCTGAAACGTGTGTATCATGAACTTTTGTTGATCATAAAGCTTGTTATTTGCGATAATCCAGAAGCCTGTGGGAAAATCCTATTGTGTTTTTGTGGAGGGAATCAGTGTGATGTGAACTGCCGGCTGGACTACAAGTGTAAGACTCTTCTTTCTTATGACGATGAACACAGGAAGAGAACTGATACTTGAGAAGTTGTTATATATTTTAATATTTTATTTTGATCTCATCATTTATATTTAATATGTCCTAGAAGAGTTGTTCACTGGAACGCTGTGTGAAACACTCATATTTTACACACTGTGTAAATGTCACAGATCCTCATTCCCTCTTATAATGAAGTGGATCATCTCTTCCTCACAGAGTAAAACACTGCTTATATATTTAATAAAGTTTGGTGAATCATCACTGATGTCCTGTAGAGCTGGATGTGGTTAGAGAGACAGAAAGGGGAAGGAAATATATATTTCAGTTGCTGACGCACATTGTTCACTCAGTACGGAAGAGAACGACAGTAACGTTTGTCACACAGAATTTGGTCTTTTATTGAAGCGAAACGCTTGTCAAATTTCATCATGTTGGACGTCCTGCTGCTCTTTTCCAGCATCTGTACAGGTGAGTTTGAGACTCTCAGCTCTTTTACACAGAGTTTGACATCTTCTCTTGTTTTTCCTCTGTTATCACATGATCATCAGACTCATATGGATGATATTTGTCAGTTATTATTCTGGCCTGCTTATGTCTCTTGCTCACACATAACAGCTCTATATAATGATATTTGTGTTTTCAGCTGTTGTTGTTGGAGCTCCACAGACAATTACTGGATACAGAGGAGAGAGAGTTGAGATCAGATGCTCATATGAATCTGGATATGAATCAAAATCAAAGTATTTTTGTAAAGGGGAGTGTAACTATGGATTTAGAAACATCATGGTTAAATCAGGATCTCCAGCTAAAGACGAGAGATTCTCTCTGACTGACAACACGACGGCCAGAGTTTTCACCGTCACCATCACTGATCCGAGAACAGAGGATGAAGGCCAATACTGGTGTGCTGTGGAGAAGACTTTTACTTCAGATTTTTTTTTTACTGATGTCTATTCAGAGATTGTGTTGCTGGTTAAAGAAGGTAAGTGATTCATTTGTTAATAGCAGAAATGAACTGCATGGAAACAAGCTGAGAGTGAGAGATCAAGTCATTAATCTTGTACAACCCCAGATCCAGAAAAGTTGGATAATTTTGTAAAATGCGATACAAATGAATAATCTGTGATTTGTTAATTCTGTTTCAACTTTATTTAACTGACAAAAGTACAAAGAAAAGATTTCCCATGTTTTGGTCACACTTTATATTAGGGTCCAATTGTCACTATAACTATGACTTGGTAGTGCGTTAAAGTGACTTTACTGGATTTCTTTGGCACAACAAGAAACAGAGTGATTAAAACAGAGATTGAATGAGAGATTGTATGTATTTTAAATGAACTTCAGTGTCAGTGTTTTAAGTTGATCTTTCCTGTGACCCTTCAGATAAAAAGACCACTGAAGTTTCAACCATCAGCCCTTCTTCAGAAACACCGTCATCTTTCAGTACAACAGAACTGAGTCCACAATCAGGTCAGTTCCTCTGTCTGTCGCTCTTTATGACTCTTATTTCTGGAATATTGTGCTTCTAAATGTACTTGAAGTCATTTATATATATTAGATGATTCCTTTGAGATTAAATGTGTTAAAGTTGTTGAAGACTGAAGGTTCAGTCCTCAGATGTTTGCTCACGGTTATTAAAAATGCACAAATTGCTTTGGATAAGAGTGTCTTTATAATGAACATTAACATATTTTCAGTTGAAAGTAATCAGTGTAAATCAATAAACGTTTGTTCATATTCACGTGATGTTAATGGTTTGTGTGTGAATGTAGAGCTTTAGAGTTTATATGTGTTCATGTTCTCACTGCATGATTCAGTCACTGGTGTTTCTCTCTGTCAGCGACTCATCAAATAGAAACTGAAACAACAAGAACAACAACAGGAAATACTACAGTTCAACTCTATCAGACAAACACTCGTAAGCACACAAACTACACTACCCATAATGCAACTCTCTGATCACATGATCAATCTTAGAAAGGAAATTGGTTTGAACATTTGTAGAGGCACGTACTCGTGTGGTTAACTTGCTTTGACATCAACCACAGAGACAGAGGCATTTCCTTCTGAAGAGTTGAGGTTTACCATTGCAGTTTCACGTCTATTGTACTATAATACAAATTATTTATATAAATGATAAGAATGTTACTGTTCACTTAACAGTAATATCAGAATCAGTATTGTGTTTTATACAATATAATATGTTCAGATCTGTCTTCTGTTGCTGGCGGTCTGGGTTCGGTTCTGCTGGTTCTGACTCTGTGTTCTGGAACCTTCATCATCCTGAAGAAGAGGAAGAAGAAATCTGGGACAGGTAACAGTTTGTTTGTGATTATTAGTGTTATTATTTAGTTATATTTTAGTGTGTAAATTGACTGACTCTCTATTTTCATTCAGCTTTATTTCTGCAAAACATGCAGCACAATACAGAGGTGAGTGTTCCAATCTTTACCTGTAGAAGATCAGACATGTTAAATGATTGTTTATTGATCAACAGAGAGAATTATCTACATAAACTATTCAATTATTGATGTATGTGTTGTTTTTCAGACAGAAGGCATGTATGAGGAGATTCCAAACACAGACGTCACCGTGGTAACATCTTCATCCAATCAGACGCCTGCATCTTCATCCAATCAGACGCCTGCATCACACCTCAACAACTGTACAGAAGTCTCTACTCTTTTCGCCACAGTAACCAATCGCCAGCCTGATTCAAACCCCAGTCACACCCACTCGACCAATCAGGTGACAGATACAGCCGGTGATTGTTATGCCAATATAAAGTCTCCTAAAGCAACACAGGACAGCGGGACAGAACTGATCTACATAACAGTAACACATCCACAAAACATCTCAACAAACGAAGGTCCGATATATTCAGTGATCAACCGTAAATGAAAAAGACTGTCCACAGACATTGTCACGAATCAAGCCTCTGTGGTTCCTCGTACTCGCCTCCAGAGGGCTCCCTCTCCCGAATATTGACATTATCCATTTAAACTCCATTTCCCATGACCCGTGCCTGGTACTGGTTATCTGCACACCTGCCGCTCATCATTCAGACTATTTATTCAGTCTCTCTCCACTCCATCATTGTGAAGTATTGTTCTGCCCTGGCTGACGTTTCTGAGTGTTTTCCCTGTTTCCATTGTTTCCTGGTTATTGACCCTGGACTGGTTTCACCGGATCGACCCTTTGCTTATTGCCTTTGTGACTCTGCTTTGTTTGCCTGGAGACTCGCTACTCTGTTTGCTGCCTGCCCTGAAACTCTGCCTGCCTTTGCATTATTAATAACAGTAACATACTGTAAAGATTACATTGAAGAACTGTACATTCACAGCTGCTCTTGTTTTGCTGCTTTTACAGGTGTGCTGTATAATTGTAGTTTATGATTTACAGTACTCTTGTACATTTACAGGCTTTACAACCAAAATTGCCAGTAAGTTGCTGTAAATTTTACAGCAATTTTTTACCGTGTTCGTTTGTGTTCAGCCTTGGATATCTCTTTTATTGGTGTTTGATCCCTGCCTGTTTGTTCTACGTTTACTGCTGATAATATATATCTATATTTTTTACTGTTATCAGTTTATAAAGTGTATATACTAACCAGAAATGTTACTAACAACTTAAAAAAAAAAAAGTAAATAAAATGTAAAAATGACACAAAATTCAATATTCTTTGGTACACCTCATCTACAGTTCAATAAAGCTATTAAAAATGTAAAATACAGCAGAAACCAGCGATTATGAGGCAATTCACACAAGAGGCAACATTAAGAAAGCAGAGAATCAGAGCAATGATGAAGTTTAAGTGCAAAAGGCAGTAGCTTTGACAAGATATTGTGTAAAACACTACACGGGTCTTTATATCTTCTCAGGCTCCTTCAGGACATGATCACACAAACCAAGTTTCATAATAACATCCTATTGAGTTCATAAAATACATCATATTACTACAAAATAGTAAATGGCCAACATGGGAAAGTTGGGTGTCGTTCAGCTTGATATTAAACTATTGAAGGTCAAAATATTTATAGGCTAAAATATCAATTGTCCATTATCCGCCAACACTAGGTGGCGCTGTGCCGAAACTCCTCACGTTCCCTCAGGGTAAGATGGCTGTAGAGGTGCAGGTTTGACATCAGTTTGGAGCCCAAATCTTGGAAGCGAGTTGCATTTTAGCACTTCTGGTTTCATGGTCCCAAAGTCAATGGGTTTTTGAAATGGGTTTTGGTTAAATGGCTGAAATAAGGTCTGTGGTGAACACAAGCTCAAGACACGCTTTATTCTACCACATAAAATACATCAGTATTTCCCCACTCGTGATTTATTGAAGCTGTTACTTACTGTATGTGACGACAGAGTCAGTCGAGGAGATTAAACGTCATCAGCCGAACATGTAAACTCAGTCGCTTTTACAGCATCGATATGCTATAATTGAGATTTTATAAACTTATAAACTACTCTAACTCAAACCTAGACACAGACACACAGTCAGTGAACAGTATGAGTTTGACTCTCAACACGTGAAGGAAATGTTAATATTAGTTGCTGACGCACATTGTTCTCTCAGTACAGAAGAGAACGACAGTAACGTTTGTCACACAGAATTTGGTCTTTTATTTAAGCGAAACGCTTGTCAAATTTCATCATGTTGGACGTCCTGCTGCTCTTTTCCAGCATCTGTACAGGTGAGTTTGAGACTCTCAGCTCTTTTACACAGAGTTTGACATCTTCTCTTGTTTTTCCTCTGTTATCACATGATCATCAGACTCATATGGATGATATTTGTAAGTTATTATTCTGGCCTGCTTATGTCTCTTGCTCACACATAACAGCTCTATACACTCTTAAGAAATGTCTGTTTATTAACAGTTGTATTACTGTATATTTTTACAGAAATTGTCCATAGAATGTCATTTACGGGTGTATTTCTGTTTATTTACGTTTCGAATTGCATTATGGGACCAACTGCCGTGGCCAGAGACGGACGTTTTAAGCAGAACGTCAAATAATTTGCAATGGTCTGCGTTTCAGCGGTAAGTAATTTTTTCGGAAAAATGTACGTTATCCAAGTGACTGTTTTATTTGCAGTAGTTTTAAATGTTATATTGTCTGGGTTCATCGTGTGTATACCATTTTGAATTTCCGTTGGCTATTGCTAACTTTAACGTTAGCTAACGTTCGTGAGCTGCTGTCATTAACCAGCGCTTGGTTAGGGAGATTAAAGAGCTGTTTTTTCTCAGAAGATTTAAAACTGACCAGGTTTGTGTGAGTTGTTTTTTGTAATATTAGGTCAGAGTAAATTATCATCCCTTATTTGGTCATGTCCCGCTTCTCCATTCTTTGCGGCAGTGGGTCTGTTAATTTACGGAACTATTGTCAGTATTTTTATTTGCAGCGGGAGATTTTGACTGCTGTTCACCGCGTCTCCTCTATATGTGAACAAGCTGGCTGTGAACGAGCAAAAGCTTCATCTCCAGCTCCACTTTAAGTGTAAAAGGTAATTTTGAAATGTCATAGAACTTAACGTTAGTGTTTTCTTGGTATTGTAAGATGCAAACGTTAACTGTTAAATGTTCGGTCGTGGTTAAGACAGTGTTAGTTAATGTTAACGTGTTTATGTGCGACATCTTTTTGGGAGCTGAACGTTAAATGAAGGCTCTCTAACGTAATTCTGGGCCATTTTGAGTGAGCGAAAACCCTAACTTAATCCAACATTAACGTTCGTTAGTAAGGTTAAATTAACTGTTACTTGCTGCAGGCAGGTCTGCCATATCTGCGTCACATTCCCGCTGTTTTTTAAGTTTACTTCAATATTTTACTACTAAATCCTAATCTAATCATGTCAAACTATATATCGTTGGAAAGGTCTAAGACTCAAGAATACATATTTGTTGATGATTTTGCAGAAAAATATATGTTGGAAGAGTAATGGATTAATATATGACAAGAGTGCGCATAAAAAAAAATCTGTATCATTACAGGAGTTTGAAACTTGTGAACCAAATTGAGGAGAAGGGCAAATCCATCACAGAGTTTCTTGTGAGCAAGGGAATCACAGGAGTTACTACAGATCCAATAAAACTCCTCCAGGGCCTGATGGAGTACTTTGCGGAGGAGCCAAAGGTGCTGCTGCTAAACGAAGAAGTAAGCACACAGCATAAAAACTCACAATTTTATTGGAATTTGGTTTAGTAGGTAGGGAAGGTAGTGACGCACTGATACCAATGTTACCACTGCCAATACAGAGTCCTGAGCATTGCAGGGAAATTCCACAGAAAAACAACATTTTGTGATTCAGATGTCTGTGTCTTCACCTCTCACAGGACGCTTTAGCAGAACTGCCAAGCAACCCGTGCATCATAGTTGTGGGTAAGGATATTCATGTCTGCTCTTAAATATTTGAAAGTGCTGTATATTTGTTTCATTGATTTAAAAAATGTATTGACGTTATTTACATGTTTTGCAGATGAAGGAAGATACAAAATAGCCTCTTCTATGTGCTGAACATCATGTACTCCAAGGGAGCAGCCCTGACTCTGGAATTTATCCATAGGTAGGCCTATGTTTTGACAAAGTTCTTTGTCCATTTTATAGTATACTTAGTTTTGCAATGCCATGCCAAAGTGACATGATTTGTGTTGCCACAGGAGCCTGCTGGGTATCAATCCAGAACGTGGGTCTAAAGCAGAAAAAAAGGGCACAAAACAGTACAACATTCCACCAGAACTGCTTCGATTCCTGTCGGACCTGAGTGACTTCCAGAATCCTTGGAAGATTTAAAGGTCATTACACAAACTCCTTTGTTACTCACACTTCTTATTCTTATTCGTCTTATTCTGTTGAAATCTTGTACATTTGGCACAACTCTGTAAACTCAGCTGCTGGCTGAGACAAACCGGCCGCTCCTCTCTACCAGGTAACGTTACCTGCAGGCAGGAAATAACAGCAGAGAGAGAGGAGGAGGAAGGACTGATGCCCGAGTTCTTCATTCTTTTGCAAATGTTGCCCAGTATTGTGATGTCAGATATTGAGTTTGTATAGTGACTGCTGTTGTAAACTGTATTGTTGCTGCTCTAGCAAGTTATAATTAAAATATTAAATTCTAGTCCTATTCTGAATTTAAAAACAACCACGGAGCTAATATGCACACCTTAGTGTTTGCTTATTTATGGCAAGTCAAATTGTCATCTCAATATATCAATGTTATCGCACATCGCAGATTTTCCTTATATCATGCAGGCTATCCTTACAACCTTGCTTGCTTCATTTCTCATTTGGTCAGTTGGTTGTGTGCTAGGATGGCTGAATGTGCGATGCAGTGAAAGGCTTGGCTTAATTTCACTAAAGTCAAAGATAAGGAGGAAGTGAAATGCCATTTATGTAAGTTAATTTCTTGGGATACATGTTCATTAAAGCACCTCAGCAAGATCCATTTGCTAATTAATATTTTGTTTTTGTTTTACAGCCATAGAAGTAGCATCTGGAACGGAGAGAAAGGAGTGAGGTGTGTTTGTGTGTTTTTGGCAGCATATTGATTATTTTTCACTTTTTCTCGCTTAATCTGCACTCTGTTCCTGAACTGGGTTGGGTTCTCTTACGAGAGGTTCTCTCGTATTGCGTAAGCTAGCTTACGCTGCGGGAAAGTCTCCTTTCACGAGATACTGAAGCCAAAAATTATCCTAATTTTTATAAAACTTGTCAACGCAGTGCGGCAGCCTGCAGACCTAGGGCAAGCGAGTCGCGTGCCCATTGGCTGCTCTGCGGCAACTGCAGCAGCCTATGGCTGAGCCTTGCGCGTGACGTCACGTCCAATGAGCGCGCTTGGCGCGCTTAGTGCGTCACAGCCCGTCATAGGGGTGTGGCTTAGCGTATATAAGCAAGGAACAGAGGCTGCTTCGCTGATTTCTGTCTCTTCAGCGAAGCTCTTCGCATCGCTGATCTCCGAGGAAGCCGCCGTTGAATCCAGCGACCAGCACGCCGAGGATATCAGCCTGAGGACGCCGGCCGCTCGCCGCCTTCAGCCTTCCCTGCCTGCTGCGCCATCCGGCACTTATATCCTTTTCTGCTCTGTGTTGTGTGTGTGTGTGTCCGCCGCGACACACTTGCATCTAAAAGAGCGCGAGGCGTTGTTGCTAATGCCTCGCACATCCTGTGGCTCGTGCAGAGCCTCGCTCAGCGACGGAGACCGCCACGTGCTGTGCGCTCTCTGCCTGGGTTTTGACCACGCTGTTCGCGCTCTCTCCGAGGGCGGCTGCGAACAGTGTGAAGAGTTACCGATGTCGACCCTACGGGCTCGACTCGCTAAACTGGAAGAAACTCCATCTTCTCCGGCCGCTTCTTCCGGGCCACGTAAGAAGAAACGTCGCTCTCAAAGGCCGCCGGAACTGGACGCTTCAGCTGAGCGCTCGCCGGAACCTCTCCCGCGAGCCTCGCTCTCTCCTTCCCCCCCACCCTTCTCCGACGCGCAGCGGCCGGCCACTGCCCGCACTGCCGTCGCCCTGGGGGACGATGCAGATGATGCCGCTGACAGCTGCTCTCTGCTCGCGTCTGACAGCGAGGAGTGGTCGGGCTCTCACCGCTCCGCCCCCTCGACTCTGGAGTCCTCTCGAACCCGCGCTAGTGTTGACGCAGAGCTTCTCCGCCTCCTCACTTTAGCGGTCGAGAGAATGGGACTGGATTGGTCCCCACCTAAGGAGCCGGAGCCCAATCGCCTCGACGGGTTTTTTCTGCCTAGCCGCCGCCCTGCGCCTGCCTCTAGGTCAGCACCCTTCCTGCCTGAGCTCCACGCTGAGCTCTCTAAATCCTGGAACGCTCCGTTCTCCACCAGACTCCGCTCGCCTGTCTCTTCGGCTCTCTCCCAGGTGGACAGAGCCGCCGAGAACGGCTATAACGGCATCCCCGCCGTTGAGGATGCTGTGGCAACGCACCTTTGCCCGCCGTCTGCTAGATGGCGCTCAAAGTCTGCCCTGCCGTCTAAAGCCTGCAGGACCACCTCAGCTCTCGCCGGCCGCGCTTTCGCCGCCTCCGGCCAGGCTGCTTCCGCCCTGCACTCAATGGCTATTCTCCAGATCCTTCAAGCCGACCTCCTCCGTGAACTGGACGAGAAGGGCTCGGATCAGTCTGCCTTTACCGATCTGCGCAGCGCTACGGATCTCGCGCTGCGCGCTACCAAGACTGCTGCTCAAGCCATCGGCAGATCCATGGCCGCGCTCACCGTCATCGACAGACATCTCTGGTTGACGCTCGCGGACATGAGTGAGTCAGAGCGCGCTGTGTTTCTCAACGCACCACTCTCGCCCACCGGCCTTTTTGGCCCTGCGGTCAGCGGAATTGTGGATCGGTTCTCGGAAGTACAAAAGGCTTCGCAGGCGATGGACCTCTTCCTGCCCCGCCGTTCGAGCTCAGCCACAGGCCGCTCTCAAACTCAGCCTCCTGTGCGCGGCTCTAACCAGCGCTCTTCCAAGCCTCCCAGCGCTTCGCAGCGACGCCAGGGCAATCGCCCCAGGTCGCGCTCGACCAGCCGTCACAGACCGCCGCCCCCACGGGGCCCGCGGTCCAAGATCGTGTTGAAGCCCGAGCCCGCGAAGTCCTCCTAGCATCCGCAAGGAGGAAAAGATGGTTGAGTCCCGCTACGGCCGGACCGCCATCAAAACGCACAGCTCTGTCAGTCCCCTATGTTCAGGCTACTGCAGCAGCACACACCGCAGCCAACGAGCCAGTATTAACACTCGCTCGCCTGCACACAAACGCCGTTTTCACGGCGACCCAGATAAATCTCAAAAAGAGTATAAGTGCTTTAAGTGTAGAAAATGTGCCCACACCCATGTGCTCACTGCTTCACACAAGTACAATCCCCATGGTAACGCACCCAGAGCGCTCTCTCATAAAGCGGCCACACACCGCTCGAGTTCTAAATGTAGTAAAAGTGCCCACACTTCCGTGCTCACAACTACTCGCTGCTCGCTCTGTCACTCAGTTACCTCAATTCGCCACGGCTCAAGCCGCAGGGGTATTGAGTATAGGAAAAGTGCCCACTCCCGCGTGTTCACTGCCTCACACAGACCAGGTTCCCATGGCAACGCGTCCAGAGCGCTATCTCATAAAGCGGAGACTTTCCGCTCGAGCATCAAGTGTAGGAAATGTGCCCACAGCCCTGTGCTCACACCTGCCCACTGCCCGCTCTGCCAGACAGGTTGCAAACCTCATAAAACCCCCAAACACTGGCCGTGTCATAAGTGCAAATCCCGCGCCAGCTCACGAGCACGCGCGCCCACTTTCAGACACCATAATCCCCACGCCGCTCTCGCGCCTGGGATGTTTGGCAGCAGTTCATGCTCCATCATCCGAGATCGAGCTACTAAATTCTGCTCAGTCGGCCAGCCCTGTTCTTCTGCCCTCGTGTCCGAGCATCGGCGGCGCGCGCGCCGCCCCGCCTTCTCTGATACAGGTTCCCCATCCCGCGCAACGCGGCGATCTGAACCCAGAGACCATTCGACCCCTAGCCATGCATGCAAAAGCATGGGAGGCTATTCAGGGCGCGTCAGAATGGGTGCTCAACACCATAAGACACGGTTATTCGCTCCAATTTGCTCGTCGCCCTCCGCGCTTTCTAGCGCAGACGGAAACAAAAGTAAGTTTGGACACAGCACATCTGCTTCAAGCAGAGATAACAAAGCTGCTGCGAAAAGGGGCCATAGAACAAGTACATCCTTCCCTGAGCGAGTCAGGCTTTTACAGCCGTTACTTCCTCGTTCCCAAGAAGGACGGAGCATTAAGACCTATTTTAGATCTGAGACATCTGAACAAGGCTCTCATGAGACGGCCGTTCAGGATGATTACAACCAGACAGATCCTCGCGCAAATTCGCCCAGGAGACTGGTTTATCTCTCTCGATCTGAAAGACGCTTATTTCCAGATCCAGATAACTCCCCGTCACAGGCCATTTTTGAGATTCGCCTTCGACGGTCGAGCTTATCAATACACAGTCCTGCCGTTCGGCCTGTCTTTAGCACCCCGTACATTTACGAAATGCATGGACACGGCTCTCGCTCCCCTGAGGAGTCAGGGAATGCGAATTCTGAACTACTTGGACGATTGGCTCGTTCTAGCGCAGTCAGAGACAGAACTGGTGTCTCACAGAACAGCGTTACTCGACCACCTCGAGGGTCTGGGTCTAGCGGTCAACTGGACCAAGAGCTCGCTCTCGCCCCGGCAGTCGATTTCCTTTCTCGGAATAGAACTGGACTCGGTGGCGATGACGGCCAGATTGTCGGAGCAGCGCGCGCGCCGCATTCAGCGCCTCGCTGCATCCTTCAAAGAAGGCAACCGGGTTCCCCTGAAGGCATTCCAGCGCATTCTGGGGCATATGGCCTCAGCTGCAGCGGTTCTTCAGCTGGGTTTACTGCGCATGCGCCCGCTTCAACGCTGGCTGAGAACGCGCGTATCCCATCGAGCCTGGGCGACCGGCGGCTCGCTAATCAGAGTGACTCAGGTCTGTGTCTCAGCCCTGCAGCCCTGGCTAGCAGCCGAATGGTATCACACAGGAGTGAATATGGGAGTGGTTTCACACCGGAAAGTTGTCTCGACAGACGCGTCCAACCTAGGTTGGGGAGCGCTCTTCGAAGGCAGACCGGTCTTTGGCCACTGGTCAGACCAGGAGAATCTCCTACACATAAACTGTCTAGAGATGCTCGCGGTCGAGAAAGCGCTCATGCACTTCCTCCCTTTCCTCCATGGTCACCATGTTCTAGTCCGCACGGACAACACTTCAGTAGTGGCCTATGTGAACCGCCAGGGCGGTGTCAGATCAAAGCAACTCTGCGCCCTGACGGAACGCCTCCTCGTATGGGCTCAGCACTCTCTGCGCTCTCTGAGAGCATCGCATGTGCCTGGCCATCTGAACGAGGGCCCCGACAGACTGTCCAGGGACAACGTTCCCCCTGGGGAGTGGTCTCTACACCCCCAAACAGTCCAGTCGCTGTGGCGCCGCTTTGGCAGAGCGAAAGTCGACCTCTTTGCGTCAAAAGACAATGCGCACTGCCCAGCGTTCTTTTCAAAGAGCGAGGACGCGCTGGCCCAGCCTTGGCCCAGCGGCCCGCTATATGCCTTTCCACCAGTCTCTCTGCTGCCTCAGGTTATCGAGAGAGTCAGGAAAGCGCGCCACACAGTGCTCCTCATAGCCCCGTTCTGGGAGAACCAAGCTTGGTTCCCGGAACTCATACAATTGGCAGACTCAGCCCCTTGGCCGATTCCGGTGCGGAGAGACCTTCTCTCTCAAGCCCGCGGCTCGATTTGGCATCCCCACCCAGAGCACTGGTCTCTGCATGCGTGGAGCCTCAACAATTACATGCTGATCTACCAGAAGGGGTGATGAACACGATCATACAATCTAGAGCCCCCTCCACGAGGCGGCTCTACACGTCTAAATGGTCTGTGTTTAACAAATGGTGCACTACCAAAGGGCTCAATCCACAGACATGTGGGGTCTCGCACGTATTGTGCTTCCTTCAAGAGCTACTGGACGCGGGCAGGTCCCCCTCCACGCTCAAAGTCTATGTCGCGGCCATTTCAGCGCTCTCTGTTTCAGAGCCGGGCCGCGCATTAGGAAGGAACGAGTTTGTCATCCGCTTCCTTAGAGGAGCGAGGAGGATGAACCCCCCGCGACCCCCTTCGGTTCCTATGTGGGATCTTTCACTGGTCTTAGACGCACTGAAAGCACATCCCTTTGAACCCTTAGAAACTGTGGATATGAAATACCTCACGCTCAAAACCGTTTTTCTGATAGCACTGTCTTCAGTAAAACGTGTGGGAGACCTTCACGCGTTATCCACTAACGCTGCGTGCCTCGAGTTCGGACCCAATGACTCTAAAGTTATTCTCAGACCGAGGCATGGGTACGTCCCAAAAATTTTGGGCACTCCCTTCAGAGCGCAGGTCATTTCCCTTTCAGCCCTGCCGAATACTGGCTGCGAGGCAGATAGTCACCTCCTCTGCCCAGTTAGGGCGCTGAGAAGCTATGTTTCGCGCTCCGCCGCTTTCAGGCGTTCAGAGCAGCTTTTTGTTTCGTTTGGTGGGCGCACCAAGGGTCTCGCCGCCTCGAAACACACTCTGTCCAGATGGATAGTCGATGCTATCGCAGCTGCCTACGCATCTAAAAACCTGCAGTGCCCCTTGGGCATTCGGGCACACTCCACCAGAGGCATGGCCTCATCGTGGGCGTGGTCCAGTGGGATTCCCATTCATGACATTTGTGCAGCGGCAGGCTGGGCCTCCCCCTCCACATTTGTTAGGTTTTACAACCTGGAAGTTCCCGCCTTGCAGGCCAAAGTGCTATCAGTCTAAGTCTCGCGTAAGCCAGCCCACTATCTGTGCGCGGGCTACGTTGCTGATTTAGCTCTACTGGTTGAGCTGCATTATATGGAAGTGTTAGTTGGACCGGCTGTGCCGCTCCCTGCCCCATATTACGTGCTTGTGTACTGTGGTATCTTGGCCGCCCAGCTCCGCTTCGCGTTCCCTGGGCTCCCCACGGGACTCTTTCAGGATGCTGGGCGCGCGCACGGCGTTGACAAAGGTGTTCCCGCAGCGTAAGCTAGCTTACGCAATACGAGAGAACCTCTCGTAAGAGAACGTACTCGGTTACTAACGTAACCTCGGTTCTCTCTAGAGAGGGAACGAGTATTGCGTAACCCGCCGTGCTCTCGCCACGAGCTCGTTTTCGCTTCATGCGACAGAAACCAGCGAAGCAGCCTCTGTTCCTTGCTTATATACGCTAAGCCACACCCCTATGACGGGCTGTGACGCACTAAGCGCGCCAAGCGCGCTCATTGGACGTGACGTCACGCGCAAGGCTCAGCCATAGGCTGCTGCAGTTGCCGCAGAGCAGCCAATGGGCACGCGACTCGCTTGCCCTAGGTCTGCAGGCTGCCGCACTGCGTTGACAAGTTTTATAAAAATTAGGATAATTTTTGGCTTCAGTATCTCGTGAAAGGAGACTTTCCCGCAGCGTAAGCTAGCTTACGCAATACTCGTTCCCTCTCTAGAGAGAACCGAGGTTACGTTAGTAACCGAGTACGTTTGTTTAATTGCTATTCTTGAGAGAGATGTCCCAATGTTGTTTTATCTACACTATTTTACTGTTTAATGCAAAAGTGGTTTGACAAAATATTGGATATGAATAAATAATAAAAACTGAATCCATATTTACCATTTTATGTAAGAGCATTTATTTCAGCTTAGAGAACAAAATATCACTGTGTCTATGACCAAACTGTCCGAACAAGCCCTCCGTATTGCATTACATCTCCAAGATGACACCAAGAGCTTTAGAAGGCCAACCCCTCACCTCCAGGGAAATGGGTCTATATTTCTGTTTGGAATGTTTTCAACAAGAGTTATCATTATAGGTACACTGTTATAGAACAGAAAAGTAAAATTTCTATTTGCTGTAGGTATATTGCCTAAATTCATAAGTTTTATTTTTACTGTAGGAAAAGTACAGTGCAGTTTTATCTGTTTTTTTTTACTATAGATACAACATTAAATGACAGAAAGTGTCCTGTTTTTTTTTTTACTATAGATACATCATTAAATAACAGACGATTTCTGTTTTATCTACTGTGGGCACACTGTGAATTAACAGAAAATTTCCGTTTTTTAATTACGGGACAAAGTCCGGGTAATGAGCTGCCAGTACTTTTTCTGTTATTTTACGGATTTATTTCTTAGACATTTATATAATGATATTTGTGTTTTCAGCTGTTGTTGTTGGAGCTCCACAGACAATTGCTGGATACAGAGGAGAGAGAGTTGAGATCAGATGCTCATATGAATCTGGATATGAATCAAATGCAAAGTATTTTTGTAAAGGGGAGTGTAACTATGGATTTAGAAACATCATGGTTGAATCAGGATCTCCAGCTAAAGACGAGATATTCTCTCTGACTGACGACACGACGGCCAGATTTGTTAATTCTGTTATAACTTTATTTTACTGACAAAAGTACAAAGAAAAGATTTCCCATGTTTTGGTCACACTTTATATCAGGGTCCAACTGTCACTATAACTAAGGCCGTTAAAGCCCGTTAAGATCTTACATGAGCTTCTTACCTCCAGTGTTTCTGATCCCAGTGTTCCTCGTTATCCTCCCTTGTTACTCCTGAGAATCTCCAGTCCTTCATCCATCTCCATCGTTCACTCAGTTTCTCACCTGGACTGAGGATCGTGAGCTTCCCCACAGTCTGGATTCAGCCGATCACAATCTCACAGCCAACCTGTAAAGATAAGACACTGATCAGATGATTTGATCAAACTGTTCAACCTGCTGAAAGTCATATTCACTGACCTGTTAGTGTGTGTCCTCTGCTGCATTTCAATAAATGGTTAAACGCCATCTGTGCTTCTCTTCTCTGAGTTTACTTACCGTTACAATATAATATAATATACCAAACCGTCTTCATCCTCATCATTTTCATCGTGTTACTGAACATGCTTCATAATCAAGCTTGTCTTCTCTGTTCATTATAGAGTTCAGAAAGATCAGATTCATCTTCTTGAATCCAGTATTTGGTGTTTTGTGTTTTTATTGTAATTATCATTAATGTGGCAGTTTGACTTTTGACTCTGTTTACAGCTGACGTTCACAAATATGTATAATACAATTTTTTTTTTTTTTTTTTTTTTTAAAGCTGAATGTGTCTCATTAAATACTTGAATGGACAAATTAAACCATGTTATTCTTGATTGCAAGTGAAGCATGTTTTATCTCATTATTATTATATTGTGAGTCTGTAGTTATTAATGTGAATATGGTTTCCTTGTTGGATGTTCAGTTCAAGGTTTGTCTGTTTTCATCGGTTCACTCCTGCTGGCTGATGTTGAAACTGCACCATTCAAAAGTAGATGAATATCCGTATAAATCATTGCAAGCAACATATAAATGGCACAGATTAGTTTGGTGCGATTGAGATGCTTAAGAAAAGCTTCATCATTATAATATTAGGAGGCCTTTAGCTTCAGTTAAACATGTGATGTCTTCGGCTCACACTTGCCAAACAGGAAGTGAAACTACAGCCACAGGAAGAGCTTTGAGGCTTCAGCTAAACACACTACGTTTCCCACAATGCAACTCTTCTCCCAGAGCTCATATGATGGAGAGAGTGATTTTAATGTTCAAGAAATATTCTGTATTATTTATAGTTTCTGTAAACAACAGTGTTTCTCCATGCTGTCGATTACCACAGAAAATACCCCTAACACACATTTCTTCTTCATCTCATGTCTTTTTCATTCAGAGTTTGGCAAGGATTGTTTCCTTAAAATGTTTGACATTTCTTCCTATGAGTGGATGATGCTTAACATGTAATTAACATGTCTTGAAAATATATTAAAACATTCAGAAGTAGAAAAAAGAGCAACAGAAAACACTCAAACATGTTAAAGACAGACAGAAACAGGTTGTGGTTGATGAATTCACAGTTCATTTCCTGATCAAAACTGAGAGGCGTTTTCACACCTAACGCCACATGAAAACACAGACACACAGTCAGTGAACAGTATGAGTTTGACTCTCAACACGTGAAGGAAATGTTAATATTAGTTGCTGACGCACATTGTTCACTCAGTACAGAAGAGAACGACAGTAACGTTTGTCACACAGAATTTGGTCTTTTATTTAAGCGAAACGCTTGTCAAATTTCATCATGTTGGACGTCCTGCTGCTCTTTTCCAGCATCTGTACAGGTGAGTTTGAGACTCTCAGCTCTTTTACACAGAGTTTGACATCTTCTCTTGTTTTTCCTCTGTTATCACATGATCATCAGACTCATATGGATGATATTTGTCAGTTATTATTCTGGCCTGCTTATGTCTCTTGCTCACACATAACAGCTCTATATAATGATATTTGTGTTTTCAGCTGTTGTTGTTGGAGCTCCACAGACAATTACTGGATCCAGAGGAGAGAGAGTTGAGATCAGATGCTCATATGAATCTGGATTTGAATCATATTCAAAGTATTTTTGTAAAGGGGAGTGTAACTATGGAAATAAAAACATCATGGTTGAATCAGGATCTCCAGCTAAAGACGAGAGATTCTCTCTGACTGACGACACGACGGCCAGAGCTTTCACCGTCACCATCACTGATCTGAGAACAGAGGATGAAGGCCAATACTGGTGTGTTGTGAGGAGGACTGTGCCTTTGCCTGATGTCTATTCAGAGATTGTGTTGCTGGTTAAAGAAGGTAAGTGATTCATTTGTTAATAGCAGAAATGAACTGCATGGAAACAAGCTGAGAGTGAGAGATCAAGTCATTAATCTTGTACAACCCCAGATCCAGAAAAGTTGGATAATTTTGTAAAATGCGATACTTGCACCGACGAGTGTCTTTAGAATGAACATTAAAATATTATATTAAATATTTTCAGTTGAGAGTACACACACTGACATCTGCACTCTCTCACAAACACACACACACACACACACACACACACACACACACACACACACACACACACACACACACACACACACACACACACACACACACACACACACTGACATCTGCACTCTCACACACACACACACACACACACACACACACACACACACACACAGACACAGACACCAAAAGTGAAGAGGTGGTCTCGGTACGCTTTGAAACGAACTCTGGAGCGGTTCGTTTGTGGTGAGAATGTGATCCGACCTCGAACAGAACCAACTGCCAAAGAACTGCGCATTTTTGGACTAAGCCAGTTGCCGTAGTCGCTGTGCTGTGCATTATGGGATGAGGAGAAATGTTTGTTGACAGTTTGCAGCTCGCGGATAAACTTGGAGTTGTGAGGAGGTGCGGAGCCTGATAGAAATTATTAACATTATTTTCGAGCCGCATCCTCGCTTCATTCTCAAATATTATTATTTGTCTAAAGTGGTCTAGACAAACTATAGGATAAAATATGACCAAGGATACAATCAGCCCACGCAGTTGTCTCTCCATAGTAAACAGCGGTGTGTTGTCTGCCGGATTTTCCACCTCTTCGTTTACTTCCGGGAGTTCTGTTGGAATTTTCACGCAACATAATTCTGACCAATCGAAGTGCAGTTATGGAAATGCGTTCAAGACACATCTGGCCAACGAGTGATGTGGATGTTGTCACGTTACTGCATTTTGGTTCATTTTATCATCTCATAAACTGATTCGGACCAGAGCGATCAGTGTGGTGTGAAAAGGAACCAAAACGCCTGAAAAATGCTACAAAGACCAAATGAACCGAACTACAGATGTGAAAGCACCCTAAGATAACTTTAGGAATATAGAAATAAAACCCTCGGACACGGACGAGTTCTTCTTTAGCTTCTTTCTCTTTTATTAACTTTTCTCTTCACCCTTTCCTTCCGCTCTTCTCTCTATACCTTCGTCATGATAGAAGTCCTCACAACAACATCCACTTTAAAGGTCCCATATTGTCAAAACTGAAATTTCCTGGCTTTTTTCATGATAGCAGAGGTCTAGAAGCTGTGTAATACCATATAAGTTTCACAACAGTCGATCCACAGACTCATGCACACAGCCTGCATAAAGTAGCTGTGCCTTTTCACGAGCCGTTGTGACTTCTGTATAAATGTGACGTCAGAACTACTCAGTCACCTCCTTCAGTCTCACCCGAACACTGCCCACCGTCACTGCACAGGCTTCCGGACAACATTAATACAAGAGACCAGTGGCTAATGTTTATTTATTCGGAAATACCACAGCAATGATCGACATAAACCGTCTGTTCTGCTCATTTCACGAATGACTGCTTCATCAATCAGGCACAGTTAATGCCGGTTTCTCAAAGAAGATACTCATCAAAGATGATGCAGTCCTTACATTGTTCGGTCCGACCTCAAATTCACAGCCCGTAAATAAACGTCTAACACATTTTATGTTACATTATGGAGCCAGCATAACCTGATATAGTTTGTAAACAGATATGCAACACCAACATGTTGCTAAATTGATGCCGATGTTGTCTTGTACAGTTTCTGCCACAAGCTTTGATAGAATATCTGTTGGAAACAAGACAAAATACGTTGTGTGTTTTCCTAAGTTACAGACACCGGCCCTGTTGAGTTAAAGACGGTGAGATTGAGTTCACTCAGTGTCTGTGTCTTTTGTTTCTGCTAGAAACTAACGTTTAGTGTACTTGCATGGGTAACGTTATTTCAGGCGCTGTAACTGTCACATGTGAAGCTTTTATTAACACACTCCTGTATCTTCACATCATTCATCAGTTTGGAGAGTTAATCATGATGATCTTCCTCTTTCAGTTCATCATGTGATTGTGATCACAGCGGCATCTGGAGGATTATTCATCATCATCATCGTCATCATCATCGTCATATTATTAATATTATTTTTAATGTAAATAAAAATCCATCAATAAGGAGTACATAAATATATATATTGAACTAATTCATAAATATATTTGATTATTCATTGTATATGAAACAATTAAATTAATTGTTTGTGTTTTTGACAGTCAGAAGAAAAGAATAAACAGAAGATCTGCTATAAATGAGGTGAGATGATAAAAAATAAGAGATGTTGTTTATGGCTTGTCCAACTTGTGATCAAGTCAGATTACATCATATGTTGTGAAATTATCGGACTGCTCAAACATCTCATGACAAACTGACAAACTCTGATTGAGACATGAACTCACAATGTTTAAAATCTCTTCTTCTTTTTTTGTGCTGTAAATTTCTTCTCTCTGTTTCCCTGTAGAGCGATGATCCCAGTGCAGGCTCATATGCAGCTCTTGAGCTCAAGTCCAGATCATCTGACCTCTACGACACACTCACAGTAAGAGAAATATCAAAAACTACATGTGCAAAAGAGTTTGTGCATTAAAAAGCCAGATAATAATCAATGAGTCTTTCACACAGTCTGTCCATCCCAGACCTGCTGTTCACCAGTCCGGCTCTTCTGGATATGAGAATCTGACTCTTCAGTAGCTCTTCAAGTCTTCTCAAGAAGAAACTCTCATCACTCTTACTCAATAGATACTAAACAGTCCTTACATTCATTCTTTTCAATCTATATTATATGAGCAATCTCACCAACAGTAATACAATTTTTTTAAATGTCGTGTCAATTGACCCAGAAAGGTGTACTTCCATGATAAACTCCCTAGACAAAGAAAAAAATGTACCAAGTAAACTTGAGAATTTTATGGATGATTTGATTGTAGAAAATCTGCAAAGGAAACAAGACAAAAATATAAAGAAGGAACGAAGACGGAGGAAAGGAAAATCCTCATAAGAAGAAAATCATCCCCAAAGAAAGAGAGATGAAGCGAATAATTAGGCAGCATTAGAGATGAAATAAAACAGTTAATAGGAGGAAAGCATCGTGAAGAAATTTGTTTAAAATATGAAATGGAGAAACGAACAGAGAGAGTTGATCTTCTTTTTACTGAAAAAAGAGAAACATCAACGCTGTCTGTTAGAGACGCAGCCCTGTCATTGTCTAAAGTGATGATACATACATTTGCTGTAAAGAAACGGAGCTTGAAACTGCAAACGTCCGTTATAGCTTTTAGTGCATATAGGTCAGAGTAAAGAGCAAAACAGCTCGCATCTACAAGAGACCAGAAAAGAGGAGCTTGTATACACAGTTATAGGAACTCGGGGCAGCCTAAACTGGGGTGTGTTTCCTGAACAACGACGTAACTCTCTGCTTAACTACCATAGTACGATGCATCGCTGAAGACATCAACTGGTCACGACTGTTTCCCGAAACCATATTGTTGCAAATTGGTCGTTCAACCACAGCCAAAAAATATTTCAAAAAATATATTAAAGTGCAAGTCAGTGATTGTGGTAGTGTTTAGGCCAGCAGAGAAGGCCTTGCTGGCTCTGACGGCCCACCACTGTTGAAATCCTTGAAAGTTTGTGAATCTGAAAAAAAAAAAAAAAAGTCAAGGCCCTGGAAAGTTTTTGAAAATAAACACACACAGATACAGGTCCTTGAAAGTGCTTGAATTTATTTTGTGCATATTATTCCCTCCGGTCCGCTAATGTGATATTTCACCAACACTTTGTGGCCTATGCACACTAGCTTGCTTGATTTACGTTAGTTATGCGCATTTACGCGTTACGTTAAGTGTTTCCCGCGTGAGGTAGGCTAATTTGTGTTGTTCGTTGCCGTGACGTTCACCCGCGCACGAAACTACTACAATGATACCTCAACGTTTCACAGACATTGCTAAAATAGGCGGAAACGTGATGCCTGGAAAATGCAAGTTTCAAGATATTTTGCTCACCAAAGAAGATTACAAAGAATGACTCGCCGCAGGGTTGCCACCCGTACCGTAAAATACAGAATCGTCCCGTAGGCATATTTAAAGGAAAAGTTATGTGTGCCGTATCAAATCAATGTGGGACGCGATTTGTCCCGTATTTTACATAGACCCACACATTCATTTGCAGGTGATTGCATGTTAGCGTCTTTGTTTCCATAGCGACGGAGTCTAGACAACATGCGCTGTAAACGGGCGTAATGGGCGTTTTTTAAACCATGTCGAGCTCACGTCCTCTTCAGATCTGAAAATAGGCATCAATGTCTGTCCAGTAACTAATGATGAACGTAAGGCGAACTGCACAGTTTCATTTGCTCACGCAGACTTCAGTGGACTTCTGTCTTAAAGCAACACTAACGAAAATTTTTTACCTTAAAATAAAGTTTCCAAAATCGTATCAGTGGTTCATCAAGTCGTAACAGGGTGAACGGCACTTCTGCATTCAATGCATAATCAGCCAAAGTCTGCATATTTATGCGGGGGGTGCATTTTTTCAAATACGCCGCACTTTCGCCACATAAATTGCCGATTTCCGCGCGCAAAATATGCGGGGCTTGCATGATTTCATAATACCCGCATTTTAGTTGCAAAAAAGTCACATATATCTCAGCAGAAAGTTGAAAAATGTTGTGTTTACTTCACACGAGAGCAGCCATTTTCCCCTGTTGCCATGGGAACGTTATGAAGTGACGTAATTACGCGACGTGAACATCATCGAAAAGCTGCAAACCCCGCGATGAAGCCATGATGAAGCAAATCAGTCTCATTTGCCAACAAAAATAAGTGCAAAAGACCGCGCAAAGCAGTTTCCCGGTGTGTGACATGACGCTGAGGAAGAGGGGATGGAGGATGAGGATGGCGAATGATTGGCCAGTGTTAGAGGCTACGCAGTTATAGTTTTCATTTTCACAGTGGACTGTTGTAGTTTCATTCAGGAGTGGATGCAACTTTACAGTTGTAAGATTGCACTTTATTGTTACCAGTGTGTTAAATCATACAGTGTCAAAAACCTTACAGTTGTAAGTATATTAGTAGTATGTAAATGTACGTTACAGTAAGAGATTGCACTTATTTTAACAGAAGATGTCTGTTTTGTAAAGCGACCTCTGTAAAACAGGAAGCACACATTTTATTTTTTTATATTTTATTTATTCATTTTTACAGAAGTTGTAGCATATTCCTTTTGTAAAGCTACAGAACTTGTTTGACTCATCAATGTTTTGTAAGTTTGAGTCATGTGTTTATTAAGGTCTGAAATAAAACAAGATGAGAACTTAAATATTCCCAGCACTTTCTGTGATGTATGCTTGCTTATCATAGGAAGGAATAAGAAAGGACTCTACATTAAGGTAGTAGCCGAGTGAGAACAGGGTGTTGGGGAATCACTTTTTTTTCTCTTTTTCATCAAACCGCAGTTTTTGCAAGTGTCATTTCATCACATAAAATTGCATAAATATCCCGCATATTCCTAGCCTGGTTAAAACCAGACCATTCTCAGTAGTAACTGAGTTATGGTCTGGCAAAGCTTCATTAATAACTCATTTCCAAAGGGGCGTCACCAATGGTTTTTTTAAGAAAATGTGCCACATAATCAAGGATTTTTGCCCGCATTTTTCTAGAAGGACTGTACATCATACTTAAGACTCTCAGCTCTTGTAGAAATCATGCAACATACTCTACCTTGTCTGTGGACATCGTTCATTCCAAAGCCGCTGCTGGATAAACAGCGAGTGTGTGTGTGACGGTAGGCTGCGGTAGGCTAAATTATTTACGACAGCGGTAATGGACAATTCCACTTCCAACCTGTAGGGGGACCGAAGAGGAACAGTTCCTTAGTGTTGCTTTAAAGCAGTGTACCGTGACAGACAAATCCCTGCTTTTAAAGGTATAGGCCTATTGGTTTTTTGTTCTTTTTTTTAAATTTGGATAATATAAAATTTGGATAATATAATAATATAAAATTAATCTTAATATAATATTCCATACATTGTCAGAGCTTGGTAGACAGATAACTTTTATATTTGTAGACGTTATTAGACAGATTAATTCATAGATTATAATTAATGTTATTTATTAATTTATCGTTTATAAATATTAATAACATGCATAATAAATGATGATCATATCTGTCATACACAATTTATGGCATTTAAAAAAAAAAAAGTTTTAAAAAGTGCTAAATTATTTTTTTTTTTAAATGGGTCAAATAATTACATAATAATGTCATAATTTAAGTAGTAAATAAATTAAATATGGAAAAAAATTATCCCATCCCTGCAGTATTGTCAAAAACATAATTACTGGTTCAGAATGACTGCTTAAGGCACACCAACATATACTGAAGAGTTATGTAGAAATACATAAAATAATCAAATGTAAAATTATAATGTGTGTTCTTTTGCAAGTTCACACTTGATCTCATGTTTTATTGCTGAGCTGTCAAGATTAAATAATCAGTTCCAAGACCTTGACACATTTTTATTTTATTAAATATTTGATTTGATTATTATCATTCTTTTTTTAATAGGATGTACCGAATATTCTTCAGTTTTATGCTAAACATAAATATGACAAATATAATATCAGATCTCTGTCATGTGGTGAAAGATAAATGCAAACAATATTTATTCATTAGATACTTTGATGGACAAATTAAACCATGTTATTCTTGATTGCAAGTGAAGCATATGTTTTATCTCATTATTATTATATTGTGAGTCTGTAGTTATTAATGTGAATATCGTTTCCTTGTTGGATGTTCAGTTCAAGGTTTGTCTGTTTTCATCGGTTCACTCCTGCTGGCTGATGTTGAAACTGCACCATTCAAAAGTAGATGAATATCCGTATAAATCACTGCAAGCAACATATAAATGGCACAGATTAGTTTGGTGCGATTGAGATGCTTAAGAAAAGCTTCATCATTATAATATTAGGAGGCCTTTAGCTTCAGTTAAACATGTGATGTCTTCGGCTCACACTTGCCAAACAGGAAGTGAAACTACAGCCACAGGAAGAGCTTTGAGGCTTCAGCTAAACACACTACGTTTCCCACAATGCAACTCTTCTCCCAGAGCTCATGCGATGGAGAGAGTGATTTTAATGTTCAAGCAATTTTCTGTATTTATAGTTTCTGTAAACAACAGTGTTTCTCCATGCTGTCGATTACCACAGAAAATACCCCTAACACACATTTCTTCTTCATCTCATGTCTTTTTCATTCAGAGTTTGGCAAGGATTGTTTCCTTAAAATGTTTGACATTTTTTCCTATGAGTGGATGATGCTTAACATGTAATTAACATGTCTTGAAAATATATTAAAACATTCAGAAGTAGAAAAAGAGCAAAAGAGCAACAGAAAGCACTCAAACATGTTAAAGACAGACAGAAACAGGTTGTGGTTGATGAATTCACAGTTCATTTCCTGGTCAAAACTGAGAGGCGTTTTCACACCTAACGCCACATGGAAACACAGACACACAGTCAGTGAACAGTATGAGTTTGACTCTCAACACGTGAAGGAAATGTTAATATTAGTTGCTGACGCACATTGTTCTCTCAGTACGGAAGAGAACGACAGTAACGTTTGTCACACAGAATTTGGTCTTTTATTTAAGCGAAACGCTTGTCAAATTTCATCATGTTGGACGTCCTGCTGCTCTTTTCCAGCATCTGTACAGGTGAGTTTGAGACTCTCAGCTCTTTTACACAGAGTTTGACATCTTCTCTTGTTTTTCCTCTGTTATCACATGATCATCAGACTCATATGGATGATATTTGTCAGTTATTATTCTGGCCTGCTTATGTCTCTTGCTCACCCATAACAGCTCTATATAATGATATTTGTGTTTTCAGCTGTTGTTGTTGGAGCTCCACAGACAATTACTGGATCCAGAGGAGGGAGAGTTGAGATCAGATGCTCATATGAATCTGGATATGAATCATATTCAAAGTATTTGTGTAAAGGGGAGTGTTACTATGGATTTAGAAACATCATGGTTGAATCAGGATCTCCAGCTAAAGACGAGAGATTCTCTCTGACTGACGACACGACGGCCAGAGTTTTCACCGTCACCATCACTGATCTGAGAACAGAGGATGAAGGCCCATACTGGTGTGGTGTGAGGAGGACTGTGCCTTGGACTGATGTCTATTCAGAGATTGTGTTGCTGGTTAAAGAAGGTAAGCGATTACATTTGTTAATAGCAGAAATGAACTGCATGGAAACAAGCTGAGAGTGAGAGATCAAGTCATTAATCTTGTACAACCCCAGATCCAGAAAAGAGTGATCATGTGAATGGTTTGTGTGTGAATGTAGAGCTTTAGAGTTTATATGTGTTCATGTTCTCACTGCATGATTCACAGTCATCTGCACTCTCTCTCACACACACACACACACACACACACACACACACACACACACACACACACACACACACACACACACACACACACACACACACACACACACACACACACACACACACACACACACACACACACACACACACACACACACACACACACACATCTGCACTCTCACTCACACACACACACACACACACACACACACACACACACACACACACACACACATCTGCACTCTCTCACTCACACACACACACACACACACACACACACACACACATCTGCACTCTCACACACACACACACACACACACACACACACACACACACACACACACACACACACACACACACACACACACACACACATCTGCACTCTCTCTCACACACACACACACACACACTGACATCTCCACACACACACACACACACACACACACACACACACACACACACACACACACACACACACACACACACACACACAAACTAACATCTGCACTCTCTCTCTCACACACACACACACACACACACACACACACACACACACACACACACACACACACACACACACACACACTGACATCTGCACTCACACACACACACACACACACACACACTGACATCTGCACTCACATGTGTTTTGATTGTGTTTTCAGAACTTTTCAGAACTTAACTTCCATCAAAGTATTAATAGTTAGTCTGATTATAGTGAATGCAGAGATATCAAAGCTTCTAAACACAATTTTAATGCTGCATTCAAGTATCCGGGTAAGTATTCATGTAATTCAAGATCATTCATGTCTTACACACACTTGCACCAACTTGGAAACTTGAAAGCTTCAACTTCTGTGAAAAATAACAGTCAGTGTTTTCTTTGTTCTGCAGTTTCTGAGTAAAATCATCTCATAATGACAGTAATAACACGAGTCCAGCTTTATGTGGGTTTGACAGAGACTTTTATCCAAAGTGACTCTGTATCAGTTCAGATAATAAAGTGTCTTCTAAATGAACATTTATATAATGTGATTATCAGTATTCAGTGATATGAACAGAAAACACAACACTTGTTCATATGCAGCAATAGCAAACAGTGTTAAGTGTGTTTGTCTATTATTATTATGTGTTATTATATCACTGCATGAGCGACACATTCACAGTCACTGGTGTTTCTCTCTGTCAGCGACTCATCAAACAGAAACTGAAACAACAAGAACAACAACAGGAAATACTACAGTTCAACTCTATCAGACAAACACTAGTAAGAACACAAACTACACTACCCATAATGCAACTCTCTGATCACATGATCACTCTTTGAAAGGAAATTGCTTTGAACATTTGTGGAGACATTTTGGTTTGACATCAGCCGTAAAGGGAAGTGTTTTCTTCTGAAGAGTCGAGGTTTACCATTGCAGTTTCACTTCAGTTACACAATATAACACCTGTATATTTACAATATTACAATATTCCTAATGGTACAATAATCAAAGGAATTTATATTAGTTATTAGAATGTTATTGTTGATTTTCCAGTATAATCAGAATCAGTTTGTGTTTCATCATGTAAATATCATGTGTTTAGCGTTGCCTTCAGATCTGGCTTCTGTTGCTGGCGGTCTGGGTTCGGTTCTGCTGGTTCTGACTCTGTGTTCTGGAACCTTCATCATCCTGAAGAAGAGGAAGAGGAAATCTGGGACAGGTAACAGTTTGTTTGTAATTATAAAGTCCTGTTTTTATAGGGTTTGAATTGATTTGTCTTTTTTCTCTATTCATGCTCCATTCAGCTTTATTTCAGCAAAACATGCAGCACAATACAGAGGTGAGTGTTCAAATCTTTACCTGTAGAAGATCAGACATACATGTTAAATGATTGTTTATTGATCAACAGAGAGAATTATCTATGTTAACCCTCTGGGGACCAAGCTGTTTTTGGGGTCCTTGAGATGTTCTGACATGCTCTGACATTTGTGCTTTTTTCAGTTATTTATAAACATGTTAATGGCAAAGGTGTAAATTCACTCTATATAGCACAAACAGGACTACCATAATATGCGAGCAACGTGTATGTAGATGTTTGTATTTTTAAGAGAATAATGTTTATGCGTGGTTATTGGAAAAAAATTAAATGAAAGTTGCTGAATTAAGACCACAAAACACATATTAAATATGTGTCCACAAGACTTTTGACTAATGGATGTTGTCCCTTTGAGTTCTAGCTTCAAAATTATGTGAAAATAGTCTTGCTTTATCGTTCACAAAAAAAAAAAAAACATTGATTTAAATCGTGTAAAACAGGTTTTGCTTGGAAAGCCAATATGCGAGGAGGAGGAGTAGTTTACACCTTAGATTACCCAGTCCCACCCACTCTGCATAATGACTCTGCATAATTAGCCATTCATTCAGGTGTGACACTGACTGAGCCACAATGCAAGGACAAAAGATGTATTTAGAAGACTTATATTGACCATTTAAGATTTCGCTTACATCTCTCTTGTAAATATGTTTAGCTATTTTATTAAAAATGTTACAATTACAACAATAATTACAATTTCAACAATATTTCAAGTGTACTCTTTCTTTGTAAAAAAGAAAAAAGATTATAGGCCTACATTGTATCATATGTATTCATTAGTTTGAATATAGCAAATATATATATATATATATAATATATATAATATATATAAATAATATAGTTATATATATATATATAAAATGTTAGATATGAGCAGAAATTGCTAAACAAAAGCTTATTTGATGTGGCAGTATATTCTACAGTAGCTTAAAAACTGTACCCAAATCTAGTCAACAAGTGACTGACTGTAACGTTGTTTTTATGAAATATTAGGGCATATAAATGCTAATTTGCAGTTTAATACGTTGCTTATACAAATACATTTTATTTCAACATATTCCAGTCGATTTTTACTCATCTAGTAGGCTATAGCAAAGCAGTTTATTCTTTCACACACAGACGCGCGATTCATATTTAGGCTAAACAGTCTTTACAAATATGTACCCTTCATTCATCTCACAGAAAGGCGAGTCATATTATAGAAATGCGATTCATCTTTTTGCGGTTTGCATAGGCCTACACTAACGTTATTCCATAACGTTATTCCACATCAACACTTGAGAAAAGAAAACAGCCTACCTCACTCCTCAGCGGGATCTGCTCCTCATATCAGGAGATATTGCTCCTCATATCAGCACTGTTCTGAGGAAACTTTTCTCCATAAGGTAGGCTATATTATGCCTCACTCGATTGTGACGCGCTTTGTTTACAGCTGATGTGGGGGCGTTTCAGACTGAAATGGTTCTCAGAATTTGCGTTTGAATAGCACGCGCTCTCCGGGGCGTGGTCAAATTACTTTTGAATGGCTCGTAATGAGCTCGACTGGAGTCGCTCTCTTTTTATACAGATTACAGAAGCTGACAATATTAGTTTTTTATATAAATTGCTTCATTTAAAAGCTGCGATCTCAAGCTTTATGCCCGTGGGTCTGTTTCCCTGTTTGACTGAATTTTCGCGGAGTTATAGATCATTTTCGAACGCGTTTCAAATGGGAGTTTACTGACAGAGAGAAGGCAGAAATAGCATCATGTTCATTTTTCTTTATTTGTCAAAAAGCAAAACACTTTATTTTTATTGTGAGTATACAGAAAAAAAATAGAAACTGAACAGGATCGATTGATGTATTACACGAAAATGAAAGATCAAAATTAACAGAGCATTTTGTGTTTATTTTCATTGCTAAAAAAAAAAAAACGAGCAAAACGCACGGGCGCGTTTTTGTTCCCCTGAGGGTTAACTAGATTATTACAGTTTTTATCGATTGTTTAAACACTATAACCAGGCTTTTGAACTAAAATTTCAAAACCATAACGCCATTTATCAAAAAGCACACCCATTTCCCTAAACTATAAACACTATTCCCTGTTTTGACACATGAGTCAGATTTGTTGAACTGTCACTGCAAAACTCTACACACAAATCCCTTCATTTCTCATTGCTTAGACCAGTGGTTCCCAATTCCAGTCCTCGGGACCCCTTGCTCTGCACATTTTGTAGGTCTCTCTTATCTGACACACTCAGTTCAGTTCATGGAGTCTCTCCTAATGAGCTGATGATCTGGTTCAGGTGTGTTAAATAAGGGAGACATACAAAATGTGCAGAGCAGTGGGTCACAAGGACTGGAATTGGGAACCACTGGCTTAGACCATGTTGTCATTTAGAAAGCACTAGCATTCAAATTGTTCACTCAAGTCAGCACAGCTTCAGCTCAGTTAGCACACAATTACCCAGGTGGAAACACTAAGAGTCAAAATTTAACACACATCAATCAGATCCTTCAATAGATAGATAAAAGGGCCCAAATCAGTTCATTGAGTTTTGGAACAATGGATCCAGAAAGACATGAAGGAAGAGATGGAGGAGGGATAAGGAGGAAGAGGAGGAAGGGCAAGAAGACAAGCAGTCTCAGATGAAATTCAAGCCACTCTAGTTGCCCATGTCTTTATCAATGGTATGACTATGAGGGAGGCTGGGCTACGAGTAAGGCCAAATCTGAGTCGCTTCACCGTCACCTCGAGAACCTTCAGGGAGGAGTGGTGGTAAACAAAATTTTATCACTGAATAAAAGACAAACATTTCCAATAGTCTTTGATGAGGTTTATTTTCTTGCAAGAAAAGGCCAGCAGTCACACATAGTAGCACAGAGTGTGACAGTGAAGGGAGGGCATCCTTTCCCCTTTATAGTCTTGACTCCCAGAATTTTATCTTTCTAGGCAAATGATGGTATTTCAACCATACTTGGAACATTCTTACACGTGTTCATCATATTGTCTCCTTGAGTGGATCGAGGCCCTCCTGTCACCTACTAACACTCTTTACCATTCCAATACAATTCCATATTAGAATATGGTTTGTGTGTGCTCTTTTACTGTCATATGATGGTCACACACATCTTACTGTAAGTAAATATAAAACATTTTTTAGAGGAGAGAATAAAAAATAAAAAAAGTAAAACAGGGAAAAAATGTTTGTTTTGTTTTGTGTGTGTGTGTGTTGTACTGTGTAGTACATGAATGAATAAAAATGTGCCAATGTATCCATTGGTTGTGTCTTTTGTGTTCATCATGTGAAAAGGTTTGTGAGGCGGGGAACCACAAGCAACATAACTTACCAGTTTTGGAAATGTTGTTTTGAATTTATTGCACCAGTGTGTTAGACTATGTTGTAGTGTGTGTGATTTTGAGGGCTTGTGTGTCCTGTCTGAGAGCAAAGTTTGGTTTTTCAGCAAGAGTGAATGGTTTTGAGTGTAGAGCTTCATTTTGACCTGAAAATAGGATGTTTGGGGAACTGGGTGAGACGTTATGGATTTGTGTTTTCTGTTTTGAGAATACGAGGCATATAGTTTCAAGAAATGTGTTTAAGCAATCGAGAAAAACTGTAATGTATGTGTTGTTTTTCAGACTGACCGCATGTATGAGGAGATTCCAAACAGTGATGTCGCCATGGTAACATCTTCCTCCAATCAGACGCCTGCATCTTCATCCAATCAGACGCCTGCATCTTCATCCAATCAGACGCCTGCATCTTCATCCAATCAGACGCCTGCATCTTCATCCAATCAGACGCCTGCATCACACCTCAACAACTGCATAGATGTCTGTCCTGTTTACACCACAGTAACCAATCGCCAGCCTGATTCAAACCCCAGTGACAGACACTCGACCAATCAGGTGACAGATACAGCCAGTGATTATTATGCCAATATAAAGTCTCCTGAAGCAACACAGGACAGCGGGACAGAACTGATCTACGTAACAGCAACACATCCACAAAACATCTCAATAAACGAGGGTCCGATATATTCAGTGATCAACGATAAATAAAAAAAGACTGTCCACAGACAGTGACTGATGTTACAAGTGAAAATAAAATCGGGTAAAATCTAAATTTCTTACACTGAATCACTTACTTTTTTTATTTACTATTATCAGTTTATAGAATAAATGAAAAAGACTGTCCACAGACATTGTCACGAATCAAGCCTCTGTGGTTCCTCGTACTCGCCTCCAGAGGGCTCCCTCTCCCGAATATTGACATTATCCATTTAAACTCCATTCCCCATGACCGGTGCCTGGTACTGGTTATCTGCACACCTGCCGTTCATCATTCAGACTATTTATTCAGTCTCTCTCCACTCCATCATTGCTAAGTCTTGTTCTGCCCAGACTCCCTGAAACTCTGCCTGCCTTTGCATTATAAATAACAGTAACATACTGTAAAGATTACATTGAAGAACTGTACATTCACAGCTGCTCTTGTTTTGCTGCTTTTACAGGTGTGCTGTATAATTGTAGTTTATGACTTACAGTACTCTTGTACATTTACAGGCTTTACAACCAAAATTGCCAGTAAGTTGCTGTAAATTTTACAGCAATTTTTTTTCCGTGTACGTTTGTGTTCAGCCTTGGATATCTCTTTTGCTGGTGTTTGATCCCTGCCTGTTTGTTCTACATTTACTGCTGATAATATATATATATATATATATATTTTTTTTTTATTATTATTTTTTATAAAGTGTATATATTAACCAGAAATGTTACTAACAACTAAATAAAATGTAAAAATGACACAAAATTTAATATTCTTTGGTACACCTCATCTACAGCTCAATAAAGCTATTCAAAATGTAAAATACAGCAGCAACCAGCGATTATGAGGCAATTCACACAAGAGGCAACATTAAAGGGTTACTTCAGGATTTAGCATTAAGCTTTGTATTAGTAGAAAACCTGTAGTATTTTAGAATTACCATGCTTTCCACCCTCATATCCCCCTGAGACAAGAGATTTATGTATTTTTTGTCTGGAAAAAATCCTCTGATGACGCAAAAATCGTCATTTTGCGTCATCGGAGGATTTTCTGGCCAGAGGCTAAAGACTACAGCCAGTAGATGGCATTGTTCTGCATGTTTTTAGCCCGCCCATACAGGGTGGGATCTCACTCACAGAATGTACACACAGTCAGCCGTGTTTCTTTGGAAGCTAAGCTAGAAGGCTCTTGTTCTGTGGAGAAAGCTGAATAGTAGGAGAAAGCTGAGTAAGTAACCATCCTCCTTTTCCCGGACTTGTCCGGCGGGCGAGATCGTTCAAAATGTACGGGATTCAGCTTTTGCTTTCTGCGGTCGCTATTCCTTGTTTACATGTACACCTTTTGTTTCAATCTAACTGAATTCATTCCGATTGGTGAATTTGAATGTAGTGTTTACATGAACGCTAAACAAGGGATCGGTTGATGTGCGTTTTACCATTGCTAAGAAAAATTCCCGCTCCTCCGTGAGAGATGCGAGACCCGGCGCGTCTCAGTAATCATGCCACCGGCCTCGCGCTGTTCTCCCGCGGCCATCAGCCTCGTCCTGCTCGCCACAGTAAACATGATGAATGGCGACTGTAGAACGCAAAAGCCGAATCCCGGACATTTTGGGCTATCTCTAAATCGCTCGCAAACTCATCACGTAGGCTAGCTTTGTTGTTTTAAACTGCGCACTCTTACCGGTAGGCGTGGCCTCCTAAGACAGCGAAGCAAGTGCATTCTGGGAGTTGTTGTCTTTCATCCACATAAGCCAAAAATACATTTTCTGGCTTTTCTCAGTCTAGAAAGCTCCAAATTCAAAAATTTCTTCACATTTCTTCTACTTAAATGACCTATTTTAAATACACATTCATCTTCCCAGAGGTGAAGTATCCCTTTAAGAAAGCAGAGAATCAGAGCAATGATGAAGTTTAAGTGCAAAAGGCAGTAGCTTTGACAAGATATTGTATAAAACACTACACAGCTCTTTATATCTTCTCAGGCTCCTTCAGGACATGATCACACAAACCAAGTTTCGTAATAACATCCTATTGAGTTCATAAAATACATCATATTACTACAAAATAGTAAATGGCCAACATGGGAAAGTTGGGTGTCGTTCAGCTTGATATTAAACTATTGAAGGTCAAAATATGTATAGGCTAAAATATCAATTGTCCATTATCCGCCAACACTAGGTGGCGCTGTGCTGAATCTCCTCACGTTCCCTCAGGGTAAGATGGCTGTAGAGGTGCAGGTTTGACATCAGTTTGGAGGCCAAATCTTGGAAGCGAGTTGCATTTTAGCACTTCTGGTTTCATCGTCCCGAAGTCAATGGGGTTTTGAAATGGGTTTTGGTTAAATGGCTGAAATAAGGTCTGTGGTGAACACAAGCTCAAGACACGCTTTATTCTACCACATAAAATACATCAGTATTTCCCCACTCGTGATTTATTGAAGCTGTTACTTGTCTTGAAAAAGGCGGTTGCTAACAAGTGTCTAAATGTGACGACAGAGTCAGTCGAGGAGATTAAACGTCATCAGCCGAACATGTAAACTCAGTCGCTTTTACAGCATCGATAAGCTTATAATTGAGATTGATAAACTATTCTAACTCAAACCTTCAGGGAAAATGTTTCTAGATAAAAACTGAAAGAGTTTTCAGAAGTTTAGTGATGGTGACGTTGAAGTCATGTGACTGTGATGTAGTTCGTTTATAGTGTACCTTTAGCTTTTCACTTCTGGCGACTGCATTTAGGCTTCAATATTCATAAAAGTTGTGTTCTTCTGAAACATGTGTGTATCATGAACTTTTGTTGATCACAGAGCTTGTTTTTTTCTTGCATAATCCAGAAGCCTATGGGAAAATCCTATTGTGTTTTTGTGGAGGGAATCAGTGTGATGTGAACTGCCGGCTGGACTACAAGTGTAAGACTCTTCTTTCTTATGACGATGAACACAGGAAGAGAACTGATACTTGAGAAGTTGTTATATATTTTAATATTTTATTTTGATCTCATCATTTATATTTAATATACCCTAGAAGAGTTGTTCACTGGAACGCTGTGTGAAACGCTCATATTTTACACACTGTGTAAATGTCACAGATCCTCATTCCCTCTTATAATGAAGTGGATCATCTCTTCCTCACAGAGTAAAACACTGCTTATATATTTAATAAAGTTTGGTGAATCATCACTGATGTCCTGTAGAGCTGGATGTGGTTAGAGAGACAGAAAGGGGAAGGAAATATATATTTCAGTTGCTGACACACATTGTTCTCTCAGTACGGAAGAGAACGACAGTAACGTTTGTCACACAGAATTTGGTCTTTTATTTAAGCGAAACGCTTGTCAAATTTCATCATGTTGGACGTCCTGCTGCTCTTTTCCAGCATCTGTACAGGTGAGTTTGAGACTCTCAGCTCTTTTACACAGAGTTTGACATCTTCTCTTGTTTTTCCTCTGTTATCACATGATCATCAGACTCATATGGATGATATTTGTCAGTTATTATTCTGGCCTGCTTATGTCTCTTGCTCACACATAACAGCTCTATATAATGATATCTGTGTTTTCAGCTGTTGTTGTTGGAGCTTCACAGACAATTACTGGATACAGAGGAGAGAGAGTTGAGATCAGATGCTCATATGAATCTGGATATGAATCATTTTCAAAGTATTTTTGTAAAGGGGAGTGTCGCATCATTGGATTTAAAAACATCATGGTTGAATCAGGATCTCCAGCTAAAGACGAGAGATTAACTCTGACTGACGACACGACGGCCAGAGTTTTCACCGTCACCATCACTGATCTGAGAACAGAGGATGAAGGCCAATACTGGTGTGCTGTGGAGAGGACTGTGCCTTTGCCTGATGTCTATTCAGAGATTGTGTTGCTGGTTAAAGAAGGTAAGTGATTACATTTGTTACAGTTTTTCTCGATTGCTTAAACACATTTCTTGAAACTATGCCTCGTATTCTCAAAACAGTAAACACAAATCCATAACGTCTCACCCAGTTCCCCAAACATCCTATTTTCTGGTCAAAATGAAGCTCTACACTCAAAACCATTCACTCTTGCTGAAAAACCAAACTTTGCCCTCACACTGGACACACAAGCCCTCAAAATCACACACACTACAACATAGTCTAACACACTGGTGCAATAAATTCAAAACAACATTTCCAAAACTGTTAAGTTATGTTGCTTGTGGTTTCCCCATCACAAACCTTTTCACATGATGAACACAAAAGACACAACCAGTGGATACACTGGCACATTTTTATTCATACACAGAAAACACACACATTTTTTTGTTCCTGTTTTACTCTTTTTTTTTTACTCTTTTTTTACTCTCTCCTCTAATTTTTTTTTTTTATATTTACTTACAGTATATGTGTGTGACCAACATATGACAGTAAAAGAGCACACACAAACCATATTCTAATATGGAATTCGAATTGTATTGGAATGGTAAAGAGTGTTGGTCGTGACAGGAGGGCCTCCACTCAAGGAGACAATATGATGGACACGTCTAAGAATGTTCCACATATGGTTGAAATACCATCATTTGCCTAGAAAGATAACATTCTGGGAGTCAAGACTATAAAGGAGAAAGGATGCCTTCACTGTCACTCTCTGCAGCTGCACTGTGTGACTGTACGACTGCTGGCCTTTTCTTGCAAGAAAATAAACCTCATCAAAGACTATTGGAAATGTTTGTCTCTTATTCAGTGATAGAATTTTGTTTGCCACGACACCTCCCTGAAGGTTCTCGAGGCGACGGTAAAGTGACTCAAATTTGGCCTTACTCGTAGCCCAGCCTCCCTCATAGTCATACCATTGATAAAGACATGGGCAACTAGAGTGGCTTGAGTTTCATCTGAGACTGCTTGTCTTCTTGCCCTTGCCCTTCCTCCTCCTCATTCTTATCCCTCTTTCTTCATGTCTTTCTGGATCCATTGTTCCAAAACGCAATTAACTGATTTGGGCCCTTTTATATATCTATTGAAGGTTCTGATTGATGTGTGTTAAATTTTGACTCTTAGTGTTTCCACCTGGGTAATTGTGTGCTAACTGAGCTGAAGCTGTGCTGACTTGAGTGAACAATTTTGAATGCTAGTGCTTTATACATGACAACATGGTCTAGGCAATGAGAAATGAAGGGATTTGTGTGTAGAGTTTTGCAGTGACAGTTCAACAAATCTGACTCATGTGTCAAAACAGGGAATAGTGTTTATAGTTCAGGGAAATGGGTGTGCTTTTTGATAAATGGCGTTATGGTTTTGAAATTTTAGTTCAAAAGCCTGGTTATAGTGTTTAAGCAATCGAGAAAAACTGTAATAGCAGAAATGAACTGCATGGAAACAAGCTGAGAGTGAGAGATCAAGTCATTAATCTTGTACAATCCCAGATCCAGAAAAGTTGGATAATTTTGTAAAATGCGATACAAATGAAGAATCTGTGATTTGTTAATTCTGTTATAACTTTATTTAACTGACAAAAGTACAAAGAAAAGATTTCCCATGTTTTAGTCACACTTTATATCAGGGTCCAGTTGTCACTATAACTATGACTTGGTAGTGCGTTAAAGTGACTTTACTGGATTTCTTTGGCACAACAAGAAACAAAGTGATTAAAACAGAGATTGAATGAAAGATTGTATGTATTTTAAATGAACTTCAGTGTCAGTGTTTTAAGTTGATCTTTCCTGTGACCCTTCAGAGAAAAAGACCACTGAAGTTTCAACCATCAGCCCTTCTTCAGAAACACCGTCATCTTTCAGTACAACAGAACTGAGTCCACAATCAGGTCAGTTCCTCTGTCTGTCGCTCTTTATGACTCTTATTTCTTGAATATTGTGCTTCTAAATGTACTTGAAGTCATTTATATATTAGATGATTCCTTTGAGATTAAATGTGTTAAAGTTGTTTGAGTTGCTTTGGATAAGAGTGTCTTTAGAATGAACATTAAAATATTTTTAGTTGAGAGTAATCAGTGTAATGAATAAAAGAATATACAACGTTTGTTCATATTCACATGATGTGAATGGTTTGTGTGTGAATGTAGAGCTTTATAGTTTATATGTGTTCATGTTCTCACTGCATGATTCAGTCACTGGTGTTTCTCTCTGTCAGCGACTCATCAAATAGAAACTGAAACAACAAGAACAACAACAGGAAATACTACAGTTCAACTCTATCAGGCAAACACTAGTAAGCACACAAACTACACTACCCATAATGCAACTCTCAGATCAGATAGAATAAGCTCATTTTGGAGAAAATAACATTTTGACATATTAAACACATTGAACATTTGTAGAGGCATGTACTCGTGTGGTTAACTTGCTTTGACATCAACCACAGACAGAAGCGTTTCCTTCTGAAGAGTTGAGGTTTACCATTGCAGTTTCACGTCGGTTGCACAATATTATATAGACTACACAGCAAAATCCCCAGTGTTAAATTAACACTGAAAAGTGTGAATTATATAAACTCTGAGCAGAGTGTTAAATGAACACTCAAGAGTGTGTGATGCAAATTTCTTTAATCTGACTATCTAAAATAAAACTGTTGCGTCTACTGTCGACACAGAGCGTCTACTAATCGACACTTAATAAATAAAACTGTTGCGTCTACTCATCGACACAGAGCGTCTACTAATCGACACTTAATAAGTAAAACTGTTGCGTCTACTCATCGACACAGAGCGTCTACTAATCGACACTTAATAAATAAAACTGTTGCGTCTACTCATCGACACAGAGCATCTACTAATCGACACTTAATAAATAAAACTGTTGCGTCTACTCATCGACACAGAGCATCTACTCATCGACACTTAATAACCTTTATACTCTAGCTCTTGCGTCTTCAGTCGACAACTGGCCGAGTCTACTAACCTAACTTCTTTGCTGCGCAGCATAAAAACAAATGAGACAGACTTCAGTAAATGTCCCTCAGATGGTTTATTCAAAACGGCCGGGAGTTCTCGAGCAATACTCAGAGATTCTCGGCCAGGGCTGGACTGGGACAAAAAATCGGCCCTGGCATTTTGGCCCAGACCGGCCCACTATATGATCATAAACACCACCCATCTTTGCACGCCCTTAATTATATGCATACCAACTCCTATTCATTAAAACCACTAATGCCATGTAATGAGTGAGTATAGGAACGAGTGAGAGTTTACAGATGAAATAAGTACAAATTTGACATTTATTAATACAGTCGAACTATACTCCACAGTGGTGAATCCTAAAACAAGCTATAAGCGGCTCTGGCATAGCAATACAAGTGTTTCTTACAGGATTTTTTGTTAAAACTGTGGTGGGTGGACCTTGGTTCTTCTAGGGGGGTTCGGGGGCATGCCCCCCCGTGAGAAAATTTTGTGCATTTTAATGTTAAATTCATCAATCTGGTGCACTTTGAGAGTTCAAAATTAAAAGCTCCAACCCATATTCAGTGTCCAAATTAAACAAAGAAAAATTCAAACCTCTTTTAGTTACAGTGTCTATTTACATTACACCTACTATATAATAGTTATAATATTAATCCAATGACAGTAATAGCCATATTTTGTAAAAACAAATGCACTAAAAAATAAAGGACACTTTCATAATTAGTTTTGTAACAATTTCTATACTTGAAAGAGATAAGCACATGATCTTTTATTTTGACGCAAACTGCATCAAGCTTTTATTTTGGCGGAAAACATGGTTTACAAACGCCTGTCATTAAATTTCTAGTGAATTGCGGTAATCGTCAACTATGCAGATGTGGAAATAATCTGTAACTGGGTTATGGGTTCCTACACTCATGACATAGCTTAAGTGTTTTGAAAGTAGTTCTGCTTACCGCAGGCTCTACACTCTCTCATCTCTCTCCTGATCCTCCGTCCTCACTATCATCATCTGCCACAGGAGCTGATGAAGGTCAGAAAACATATATTTTGACACATAAAGCGTCTGCTTTAAGGGCCTGGTTCTATTTTTTCACGCTATTTATCTGCACATTCCTTGCGTTTCTTCTCCATCTCGCAGACTATTCTGGCAGATATTACACACTGACACTGCTGCACGCTCGCTCACTCGTTTAAAGTTGTGATTGGGCCAGCCCAGTGTCAATCAAGGAAAGAACCAATGGGCCGCTGATCTACGTGTTTCATGGGCTGGTCTGTCAGAAAAAAAACTAACACTGACTTTTTTTGACCAATGCATTACACCGGCACAAACCCAAAACGCAAGCAAAACAAAACAAAACGAATGGCCCGCCGATTTACACATTTTATGGGCCGTAAAAAAAAATAATAATAATAAAAAAAAATTATGAGATGTATCGGCCCAAAAAGCACGTCGGCCCACCGGGCATTTGCCCGGTATGCCCAATGGCCAGTCCAGCCGTGTTCTCGGCCCAACACAAGAATACAATAGGCTTTATAGGGTAAAGCCAGACACATCAAAATAGAATCATCATGACTAACATGTCATGCGCTATCAATATGATTGGTTAAATTGTTTAAAGCAAGCCCCGTCCCCCCTCCCCCCCCGTCATTACCCTTTGTTAGCTACATCAGCAAAATATTAAAAACATTGTAAGGGATTAATATTTCAGTCAATCATTTCACAATACAGTCAAAATAAACAGGACATTGAGTCCTTTCTCAAAGTTCCATTCGACCAAGGTTACATTGAGTCAAAAGTTTGTTAGAAGGTTAGATCATATCGAAAGTTCGTCTGGTGGCTACATCCTAAATAAAAGGAAGTAAAAGTTATCCTGTTTTATTGTTAGATCTGGAATGGAAAGTTAGTCACCATCAGACATAGAAATGGGAAGTGTAATAAAAAGTTTATCATAAGATGAAAATCTAAGTTCAGATTTTCATGGTTAGTAACATAATTAATCTTATCTAATTAATTCCACTGCAAGTGTTAAAGTTAATGAGCTAATTAAGTGAATATTTGAGTGATGATTGATCATTATTGAAGACACCTGATGTTAACAAGCAGAATCACTGAAGGAGAAAATCACACATTGTAAGTTACCATTATGGTGATCGTTGTTTGCTTTAGTTGGGCTCTTGACACTTATATGTTTACTTTAGAATTTGTTTGTCTGCTGTTAGTGAGTTATAACAGTCAGATGAACAAAGAACTAATGTGATCTGATGGTGTTGGTTATGTTTAGACATAATCATGTTGTGATCTGAAAAATGAAGCTTTTTGAGATAATTACAGCAGCTCTGTGATTCTACAGCATATGATTTTCAGTATTTTTAATATAATCCAAAATAATTAATAAACATTGGTCTGATCAAAAGACTTTTAAACAAAATTATTTAGAAACAGACATCAATAATCTGCCTGTGAATCTTAACAATGGTGACAATAATAAAGCATGTTGCAGTGGCTGCCACCAATCACAACTCATTAATGGCTCCCATCATGCATTGCGGTATGAATAAATTATGAACTGAATTGTCTTAGTAATTTCCTTATCCTAATTGAATATTCTGCTCGTCACCATTGTTGAGATGCATTGACTGAATCTTGATGTCTGTGTGTGCCTAAAAGAAAGACTTTCTTTTTTTTAAATAGAAATCTTTTGTACTATATCTAAAATTCTAGATATGCAGAATCACAGTTATGCTGTAATCAACAACATAAATCTAAGTCAGAAATAAGACTTGTTCAAATGATGATTGTCATAACATTTAACATCAGATAACTTTTTTTCTTTGTTCATCTGACTGTTATAACTCACTAACAGCAGCCAAACAAAATCTGAAGTAAACATATAAGGGTCAAGAGTCCAACTAAAGCAAACACTGATCACCATAATGGTAACTTACAATGTGTGATTTTCTCCTTCAGTGATTCTGCTTGTTAACATCAGGTGTCTTCAATAATGGTCAATCATCAATAAATTAATCACTTAATTAGCTCATTAATGTTAACACTGCTTCAGTGTTCATTTAACACTCTGCTCAGAGTTTATATAATTCACACTTTTCAGTGTTAATTTAACACTGGGGATTTTGCTGTGTATTATTCACTAAACAGTATAATCAGAGTCAGCATTGTGTTGTTGTGTTATACATCTGTACAGTGAGCTGCCAAATCTCATGCATTCACTGTGAGACTCACACAATTGCACTTTTCACACACTCTCACATCCATTGACTTTCATTAATCCTCATATACGTCTCATTTCACGCATTAGTCTTTGATCTAGTCACCAATTTTTATTTTCTGATATTCTGATTCTTCTGGCTGTTTCTCTCTTGTTTTTTTCAGGTTCATTTGTGATTATCGTCTCTGCGGAGACTTTAGTTTTACTCCTGATAGCAGTTCCACTGATTATAGTGGCTGTGAGGAAGAAAAAGACTAAAGGTAATATTTCACAACAAATACTTGGTTGGGTTTGTGATGAAATGCATGAGAACTGAATAAAAGGATCTTATAATTATGAACTAACTATAAGAAAGAGAAAGACTAATGTGGATCTGTTGCTCAGGTCTGCTGTCGTCCACCATTGTTGTGTTTAATCCAGTGATTTATGAACAGGTGAGTCAGCAGAAACTGATGATTATGGTTATGTATTGAACTCAAGGTGGTTTACAGTAATTGTGTTCGCAGATCCATTGAAACACAATCAGATTTAATTTCTTGCTCAACGCTGTAATGATACTGAAACAGGACTGTGTGTTTATGATATTCAGACACTGAATCTCTGTCAGCTTGTGTGTGAATGATTATATTCATGTGTAAACACTAGAGATCATCTTTGATTGAGTTATTTTCTCTATTAACTTAATAACTCTCGTTCCTGTGGTTATAGATCAAAGACACTGGACGCTTCTGTAATCCAGAGGACAGAGACACAGAAACAACTGTATTTTACAGCTGTGTTTCATAAACTATAACGTCATATGAGACTCCAGCGCTCCTTCATAAACACAGATGAGTTCATTAAGCCTAAACCTCAGGCTGGACACACACTTGAAGATTTTAAACCCCAAGCGTTCGAGGCTCACGGCCCGATTCAATGCTTGTTGCAAATTACTTTTTGTCCGAAAACTCCTCAGTTGTGTGATGTCATTGTGATTATTTCACTTCTCCTGATCGCATCAGAGCTCGCATGATCCCAAACCGTAAATATGAAACATGTTTGATATTTCCGACTCCTGATTGGTCCGCCTCTGACGTTAAACCCGCGTTAGCCAATGAGAGCGAGCTTCACCAACCGGATGTTGTGTGTTTAGCTGAGACTCGGCAGCCACAAACATGCCATGAAAGTGGAGAATTGAGAAAGAAGATCATCCTTATTCTTTTTTTTTCTTTAGTTTTTCTTCCCGTAAAACAAAACTCAGGCCAGGAGAATCACTGATGACGTCAATCGTCCTCCAGTTTATTTCTCAAGTCACGTTTGATCTTGCGAGTCTCTGTGAGATCTCGTATCACTGTGAACATGTTACAATCGACAGGTGTGTGTCTCGCGGACCGGACGAATCTTCTAGTGTGTGTGTTCAGAGGATTATAATGCTGACATCGGCTGAAACAGCCTTTATGTCTGTGGTCTCACACAGTTTTAAAATCGATAAAGATTTGAAAATCGTCTAGTGTGTCCCAGGCCTCAGCTGCACACATTAGTCGTGTTTCCACTGTCACTGTCGGGGATCCTCAACGGCCAGTGTTTTTGGCCCACCGAATATCTCTTTCCAGAGAGGAGTGTCTTAAGATCTCGGCTTGAGGAGTGATCATGAACAGAGGAGGAGTTTATCTGAGTCTGGAGACGGCAGCGCCGGATGAGTCCATATACCAGCTAACATCAGCATTAAAGACTTTCAAAACCATTTTAGCTCTAACTCACTTTCAGAGACAGCAGCGAGTGTGTGAAATAACTTCAGTCTGTGATCCGATGTGGATTCTGATCACCGTATAATGCAGAAATATGTACATGCGATGCAAAAGACTATGTGTGCTAAACATTACCATAGTAAACATGGTAAATGTGACCGCTTGAAGAAATCAGACAAATCATGTCGGCTATCACAATCGTGTCTTTAATTCATCTGTCATTACTCGTCTCTTTATAACGGACTGTCTGATATCCATATTTAGTTCTGCATGTGTCATAAATAAAGCCACTTTTCAGGAGCTTCTCTGTTTCTCTGACTGAATATAACTGGACTGGACTGTCACTGGAGAGAGTGCTAAAGCTCCTCAGGTCATATTTGTAGAAATGATCATTCTTTCTAAATGTGATGTAAATATGTCCTGTAACTACCAAATAAACAGACATAACTGAATAAGTGTGTCCTCTTTCTTTTGTATAATATCTTTATTTCTGTGTGACTAATGTGTAGTCTGGACAGAAATTAATTCATTATGATCAATGCATCACTTTTTATTGTAAACCTGTGGTAAAATATCGATGCTTGGGTTTTAAATATTCAAGTAAACAACAGAAATATCAACAAACGGTCACTTTTATCATGTTTGTTTTGCGATCTCGCTAGTTTCCAGTGATTTCCTTCTGATTCGTTTTCTGATAAAACTTCCATTTGTTGGTGAAATGATGGTTTGTGTGACGTTGATCCAGAGAGGCGTGTTTTGGTGAAGCGCTGCGGATCTTCTGGCCCGACGGTGGAAACCCAGCATGGTTTTGGGCTGGTGTCACAGGTCTGAGGCTAATAGCCCGTTAAAGGTCCCCTATTATGCAAAATTCACTTTTGCATGCTGTTTGGACATAAATGTGTGTTGGCAGTGTGTGTACACAACCAGCCAATAGTGATAAAAATCCACTCACTCCTTTTCTTATTAATCCCCATAAATCATCAGCAGTGTCTCCCAACGACCTGTTTTCAGAATGCGGCTTTAGTGACGTCACAAAGCACAGGCCCCGCCCACAAGTGCTGACAGACACTGCCGTTAACTACTCGTTATTCTCCCTTGTTACTCCTGAGAATCTCCAGTCCTTCATCCATCTCCATCATTCACTCAGTTTCTCACCTGGACTGAGGATCGTGAGCTTCCCTACAGTCTGGATTCAGCCGATCATGATCTCACAGCCAACCTGTAAAGATAAGACACTGATCAGATGATTTGATCAAACTGTTCAACCTGCTGAAAGTCATATTCACTGACCTGTTAGTGTGTGTCCTCTGCTGCATTTCAATAAATGGTTAGATTAGATTAGATTAGATTAGATTCAACTTTATTGTCATTACACAAGTACAGGTACAAGGCAACGAAATGCAGTTTAGGTCTAACCAGAAGTGCAATAGCAGCAAGTGCAGGATATACAGTGGTTCATAAGTGCAGAACATGGATATGTACTGAATAAATATAGAGTTGAATACTATTATAAACAAAAATTTACAGATAGATTGTCCTATGAATATAATATACAGATAACTATTACTGTGAACAGAATTTACAGCTAGATATGTACTGAATATAATAATATACAGATGGCTATTACTATAAACAGAATGTTTACAGATAGATATGTACTGAATATAATATACAGATGGCTGTTACTATAAACATAATTTTACAGATAGATATGTACTATGAATATATATACAGATGGCTGTTACTATAAACAGAATGTGAGCATAATATACAGATGGATATTACTATAAACAGAATTTTACAAATAGATATATGTATAAGTTAGGCTAATGAGCAGTATAACAATGGATTTAAAGTAGTGCAAATAAAGTTTGGACAGAAGCTATCCGAGTGAGTGCAGTGGAAAGTAATTGCATATTACAGTTAAGGTACGATATTGCAATGTATATATAACAGTCGGTACTGTAAATAACAGTCGGCAGTGCAAATGAGCATATTCCAGTCAAGGTAGTAGTGCAAGATGCATATGTAAACAGTTGTTACTGTAATAACAGTCAGCAGTGCAAATGAACATTATAGTATTGCAAATAACAAAATGGAGGCAGGTGTGAGGAGGGAGAGGAGAGTCAATCAGTATATAAGGGGAGTGGGATCAATGAGGGTTAGAGTTTAATAAAGAGACAGCTCTGGGGAAAAAACTGTTCTTTAGTCTGCTGGTCCTGGTCCGGAGGCACCTGAAACGCCTGCCGGAGGGCAGGAGAGAAAACAGTCTGTGGGCTGGGTGAGAGGAGTCCTTAAGGATGCTGCGAGCTCGATGCAGACAGCGTTTCCTCTGGATGTGCTCGATGGCAGGTAGTGGAGTCCCAGTGATGCGCTGGGCGGTTTTCACCACCCGCTGCAGTGCCTTGCGCTCTGCAACAGAACAGCTCCCATACCACACTGTAGCACAGTTGGTCAGGATGCTTTCTATTGCACAGCGATAGAAGTTCACCAGGATAGTGGAGGAAAGCTGATTCTTCCTCAGTGTCCTCAGGAAGAAGAGGCGCTGGTGAGCCTTCTTGACCAGGCTGGAGGTGTTGGTTGTCCAGGTCATGTCCGCCGAGATGTGGGTCCCCAGGAACTTGAAACTGGAGACACGCTCAACAGCCATTCCATTGATGTGGATGGTGTCGTGTGTGCCTCTTGACACTTTCCTGAAGTCCACGATGAGCTCCTTCGTTTTGGTGGTGTTGAGGAGCTGGTTATTTTCGGTGCACCATGTGGCCAGGTGCTTGATCTCCTCCCTATAGGCAGTCTCATCGTTGTTGCTGATGAGACCAATCACCGTAGTGTCGTCCGCAAACTTGACGATGGAATTAGATCCGTACACAGGCTTGCAGTCGGAGGTGAAGAGGGAGTAGAGGAACGGGCTTAGCACACAGCCCTGTGGTACACCAGTGTTGAGTGTGATGGATGTGGAGCAGTTGGAGCCTGATCGAACATTCTGGGGTCTGTTGGTCAAGAAGTCCAAAATCCAGTTGCACATGGAGGTGTTGAAGCCCAGGTCTCCAAGTTTGGCTATTAACTTAGTTGGGATGACAGTGTTGAATGCTGAGCTGAAGTCAACAAACAGCATGCGTGCATAAGTGTTCTTATTGTCCAGATGTGTGAGCACAGAGTGCAGTGCCATGGAGACTGCATCCTCTGTGCTCCTATTGCTACGGTAGGCAAACTGGTGTGAGTCCAGTGTGGATGGTAGAGAGTCTTTTAGGTGTGCCAGGACCAGCCGCTCAAAGCACTTCATTACGATGGGTGTGAGTGCTACAGGGCGGTAGTCATTAAGGCACTTCGGGCTGGAGTGTTTTGGCACTGGCACAATGGAAGTGCATTTAAAGCATGTTGGTACAGTTGCTTGGGCAAGAGACAGGTTGAAAATGTCTGTAAAAACCCCAGCGAGCTGCTCCGCACATGCCCTGAGTACGCGTCCAGGGATGTTGTCTGGTCCAGCAGCCTTGTGCGCGCTGATCCTGCTCAGTGCATTGCAGACATCTGTGGAGGAGAGTGTGATCGGTGGGTGGTCAGCTGAGGATTTGAGCTTGGTGGCAGTTTCTCTGTTGTCTCTTTCAAAGCGAGCATAAAAGTCATTTAGCTCGTTCAGGAAGTTGACATCAGTGGCTGCGGGGGTGGAGTGAGAGGGTTTGTAGTCACTGATGGCCTGAATGCCCTGCCACATGCGCCGAGGGTCAGCGTTGGAAAAGTGTCCCTCTATCTTAAGCTTGTAGCAGTGCTTGGCCTCTTTGATGCCCCTTTTCAGATTTGCTCTGGATGTGCTATAGGCTTGTGCATCTCCTGATCTGAAGGCAGTATTGCGTGTCTTCAATAGGAGTCGCACTTCCCTGTTCATCCATGGCTTCTGATTTGGGTATGTGGTGATCTGCTTCTGGGTTGTAACACTGTCAATGGTGGTATTAATATAATCCAGTACAGAGGAGGTGTAGCAGTCAATGTCCGTGTGAGAGCCACTGGTGGCTTGAGAAGCAAACATACTCCAGTCTGTGTGTAGAAACCTTTCCTGGAGTGAGAAATCTGCCCCCGCAGGCCACACCTTGATGGTCTTCACTGATGGCTTCACGCGATTGATCAGAGGTGCATATTTGGGGGTGAGGAACAAAGAAAGGTGATCTGACTGTCCCAAGTGGGGGAGGGGTGTCGCGACGTAAGCTTCAGCCATGTTTGTGTAAACATGGTCTAAGGTTTTGTTTCCTCTGGTGTGACAGGAAACATGCTGGTGAAATTTCGGTAGCACTGACTTTAAGTTTGAATGATTAAAATCACCCGCAACAATAAACGCAGCTTCCGGGTGAACGGTCTGTTGTTTACTGATGGCTGCGTGAAGTTCTTTCATAGCAAACTTGGCATCAGCATCCGGGGGAATATAGGCTGCAGTTATAATAGTGGAAGTGAACTCCCGCGGTAGATAAAACGGTCTACATTTAACCATGAGAAACTCAAGGTTAGCTGAACAATGTCTCCCAACAATAGCAGAGTTTGTGCACCAAGCTTTGTTAATGTAAATGCACAATCCACCACCTCTGGTCTTACCGGAGCCATGTAATGTTCTATCCGCCCGGAATGTATGGCGTCCCGCTAGCTCAATAGCGTTGTCCGGTTAAACGCCATCTGTGCTTCTCTTCTCTGAGTTTACTTACACTGTAAAAAATTAAATCGTAAAAAAACAGTCAATGACTGTCAGCTACGGCTGCCAAACAAAAAACGTAAAAATAAAGTAAAATATCCTAATTTAAATTAAGTGCAAAAAACTTTTACAGAAATTTTCCTTAAATGTTTTACGGAAAAACTGTGTTATTTTACAGCTATTTCCTGAATTATTACGATCAAACACCTTCATTGTAAAAAAATCCCATAAAAAACAGTCAAATGACTGTCAGCAATGGCTGCCATACAAAAACCGTAAAATTAATGTAAAATATCCTAATTTAAATAAGTGGAAAATACTTTTACAGAAATCTTCATTAATCTTTTTTAACAGAAACACACAGTTAAAACACAGTTAATTCCACTGATCTATATAATGACTGGATAGCTCATGACGTTCTAAACTGCCACAAGGCAGTGAAGCCACCGGAAGTGTTCGAGCGGCCATCTTACGATTCCCTACCAGCAGAGGGATCCAACGCCCGTTATACAGAGATTGGTAGCTCCGACGGCACTTTTAAGATGACCCGATGTGCAGCATACAAGTGTAAGACGACGTTCACAAAGGGATGTAGAACAACTGCCCACAGGTTGTAATTCAAGCCCTATAAGTAGTAATTTATATGCAAAATTGTCGCTATGCCTGTGTTGTTTTCTCCGAGGCAAGAGTAATGCTGCTGCTTCTTCAAAAATCAACGATAAAACAGTCAACAGTAGCCTATAAGAAACCTCAGAGCAGCAATAATCACAATTAAGTGTCCAATAGCGACACCATTTGACAGCTTCAAAAGAGCTTCGTGCAGAGTCCGTTTACCGTTACATTAACCCATACAATTTGTATTAAGCATTTCCTGAACATGTAACTTGCTAATCAAACACTTTATATGAACAAACTACTAATCTATAAAACACAAATCGGTCTTCCGACCTTTTAATATTGTGTCAGTTGATGTTGATATGCGCGAGGGAGAGAGAGCAATACAGCGCTCGGGTTGTTTGAAGGCGCTGAGAGTGCGCGCGCGCGGCCGGGGCTCTCTCTGCACTGATCTAAATAATTCGTTGTTACGACGACTTGTTCCCTCGTTTTAATAAATCGTGGACACGTTTAACTAATTCCCTCCCTCATTTTGATTTAACGAATTACAACGTGGCCACAATATAATAAAACGAGGGAACAAATTAGTATTGTGCTGAGGTATTATTAATTCGTACGTGGCTACGAAACAATATTCACATGAATATTCACCAATTCAAAAAAATATAGGTCTTTAGCATTCACTATTTAATTAATAGTATCAAACTGTTTTTCTTACCTGTGAAGATAGCTTTTCAGTGAAGGCCGACTAGTGTTCTCGTACAGCTTTTAATTCCTTTTGCAAAGAAATTGCCGTTTTTTAATAAGCAGGAAAAATTTCCGACTTTAAACAAATACCCATTTAAATGCTAAGAGTGTTTGCGTTGTAAAAATGTGCAGGGAGACTTTATATTTTAAACCGGTGTCTCGTTAGGCAATGTTTTTTCAGTCAAATCATAAAATTTCCTATTGATTCAATAGAACGCATGAGCTCACTAGGGAATACCAATATGGCGGCGCGGTGGCTTCACTGTTCATGACGTCATGAGCTATCCAGTCATTCTATATAGATCAGTGGTTAATTCACATTTTTTCTGATTTTTTACTGAAAAACATGCAGTTAATTATATGCATGATTTGCTGTGACTATACGTCACTACATCAGCAACTACACAGTTACTGTCTGTTAAATAAAGCAACATGCAGCATTTCATCATGGTTTCTCTGCTCATCCTGGACTGAAGCTCAGGCTCTACTCTTCAACACAATGGTGACACACAAAACACACCATACAGAAACACTTTAAACCCCAACAGAACATTAAACACTATCAGGATCTCAGCATCTTCACTTATTACAATCCAGACTTTATTTCTTTCATACTAACATTCTTATTGAGAATTAACAGAGGTTTAGAAGTTGAAGCTTTATTGAAAAGAATAAAGTTTGATGTCACCATGATGGAGATTAGTGTTTGTTTTAGTTGGGCTCTTGACCTTTTAGCGTTTTACTTAAGTTATTCTCTGGCTGCTTTAATGTGTGTCTTTGATGCATATTAGTTATGGTAGGAATCCAAGAGAAACTCAGATCAGATGATGTTGGTCTCTTTTTAGTGTTAATAGTCATCATGTAGTGTCCTGCTTCATTGATACCACCTGAAGTGTAAATCTGATTAAGTAATTAAATATTAGTTAATTTTTGCATGACAAAACTGCTATAGAAGATCCTGCAGTCCTGTGATACTCAGATTTTATAATGTCATTATACAGAAGATGTTTTGACAGGATTATATAGACTCACTCAGACATCAATAATCAGCGTATGAATCACAACAATGGTGACAACGAAAAAAAATCTGAATTACTATAAAGTCACAAAAAGGCTTTGTTGGTTGTCACCATTGTTGAGATTCATATGTTGATTCTTGATGTCTATACTACTACTACTACAAAAAAAAAAATTAACCAGCTCAAAACTTTTTCCATATAATATATATCTTTTTAAATTTCAGATTATTACAATATTGTTGCCAAGAATCATGTGAGAAATTATGACATTATAGACTTTGTATAAAGCTAAATTCCATCTACATATTATGTAATCTAAACTAATATATTCAGAGATTTGGCTGTCATATCAGTGAATCAGATCATCACGATAACTGTAACATCACTGATGAATGACCAAGATCATCTGATATTTCTCCTGCATTTATTGCTATAACAAATGTGTATTAAATACACAGTTAAAGCAGCCAGAGAAAACTAATGTTAAAATCTCACGGGTCATGAGCCCAACTAAAGCAGACACTGATCTCAATCATGGTGATATCAAATTTATTTTAAAGCTGTCAGCTGCGGCTGTCAAACAAAAACCGTAAAAATAAAGTAAAATATCCTATTTTAGAAGTGCAAAAAACTTTTACAGAAATTTTCCTTAAATGTTTTACAGAAAAACACTGTTATTTTACAGCTATTTCCTGAATTATTACGATTGTAAAAAAATATATGCATGTGAGAAATTATGACATTATAGACTTTGTATAAAGCTAAATTCCATCTACATGTAATCTAAGCTAATATATTCATATTTTTGACTGTCATATCAGAGAATCAAGCCATCATATGATGACATCATCAAAGAATGACCAAAATCATCTGAAATTTTCTCCAGCTTTTATTGCTATAACAAATGTACATTAAATACACAGTTAAAGCAGCCAAAGAAAAACACAAGTTAAAAATTGAAGTCATGAGCCCAACTAAAGCAGACACTAATCTCAATCATGGTGACATCAAATTTATTTTAAAGTTTTTTACAATTTATTTAAATTACCATATTTTACTTTAATTTTATGGTTTTTGTTTGGCAGCCGCAGCTGCCAGTCATTTGACCCTTTTTAAAAAAAAAATTTACAATGAAGGTGTTTGATCATAATAATGCAGGAAATACCTGTAAAATAACAGTGTTTTTCAGTTTATTTAATTTAGGATGTTTTACAGGTTTTTGGGGAGCTGACAGTCATTTGACCATTTTATCATTTAACTGTTTTCTTTCTGTTAAATTACAGATTATATTTGTAATTTTACATACATTTTTATGTAATTTAAGAAAACAGAAAAAATACTGTATGAAAAATACAACAAATGTTCTGTATAAAAAATGTGAATTACTGTAATTTGTCATTAATGTCACAATACCTAAAATAAAAGCTGAATTTTTATTTTACAGATATTATTTGTAATTTTACAGTGTTTTGAGTACAATTTAAAATGAAAGAAAATGATTGTAAAAAAATCACAGTTATTTTCTGTAAAATTAGGATTTTTTTTTACAGTGTACCGTTACAATATAATTGTGTTCTTGCCAGCAGCCATATCACCCTGTAGCCCAAGACTGGTTGCTCACTAAAGCTAAGCAGGGTTGAGCCTGGTCAGTACCTGGATGGGAGACCTCCTGAGAAAACCAGGTTGCTGCTGGTAGATGTGTTGTGTTAGTGAGGCCAGCAGGGGGCTGTGGTCTGTGTGAGTCATAACGCTCCAGTGTAGTGATTGGGACACTATACTGTCAAAGAGCACCGTCCTTTGGATGAGACGTTAAACTGAGGTCCTGACTCTCTGTGGTCATTAAAAATCCGAAAAAGAGTAGGGGCCATATTTGCCCCTTGGTCTCTGTTCATCATGGCCTCCTATTCATCCCCATATACTGATTGGCTTCATCACTTTCTCCTCTCCACCAGTATGATAAGCTGGTGTGTGGTGGGCGTTCTGGCACAATATGGCTGCCGTCGCATCATCATTGGTGGTGGTTGAGGAGATTCCCCCTTCCATGTAAAGCGCTTTGAGCACCTAGAAAAGTGTTATATAAATGTAACGAATTATTATTATAATTATAATTATTATATGATATACCAAACTGTCCTCATCAATTTCATCGTTTTACTGAACATGCTTCATAATCAAGCTTGTCTTCTCTGTTCATTATAGAGTTCAGAAAGATCAGATTCATCTTCTTGAATCCAGTATTTGGTGTTTTGTGTTTTTATTGTAATTATCATTAATGTGGCAGTTTGACTTTTGACTCTGTTTACAGCTGACGTTCACAAATATGTATAATACAATTTTTTTTTTTTTTTTTTTTTTTAAAGCTGAATGTGTCTCATTAAATACTTGAATGGACAAATTAAACCATGTTATTCTTGATTGCAAGTGAAGCATGTTTTATCTCATTATTATTATATTGTGAGTCTGTAGTTATTAATGTGAATATGGTTTCCTTGTTGGATGTTCAGTTCAAGGTTTGTCTGTTTTCATCGGTTCACTCCTGCTGGCTGATGTTGAAACTGCACCATTCAAAAGTAGATGAATATCCGTATAAATCACTGCAAGCAACATATAAATGGCACAGATTAGTTTGGTGCGATTGAGATGCTTAAGAAAAGCTTCATCATTATAATATTAGGAGGCCTTTAGCTTCAGTTAAACATGTGATGTCTTCGGCTCACACTTGCCAAACAGGAAGTGAAACTACAGACACAGGAAGAGCTTTGAGGCTTCAGCTAAACACACTACGTTTCCCACAATGCAACTCTTCTCCCAGAGCTCATATGATGGAGAGAGTGATTTTAATGTTCAAGAAATATTCTGTATTATTTATAGTTTCTGTAAACAACAGTGTTTCTCCATGCTGTCGATTACCACAGAAAATACCCCTAACACACATTTCTTCTTCATCTCATGTCTTTTTCATTCAGAGTTTGGCAAGGATTGTTTCCTTAAAATGTTTGACATTTCTTCCTATGAGTGGATGATGCTTAACATGTAATTAACATGTCTTGAAAATATATTAAAACATTCAGAAGTAGAAAAAGAGCAACAGAAAACACTCAAACATGTTAAAGACAGACAGAAACAGGTTGTGGTTGATGATTTCACAGTTCATTTCCTGGTCAAAACTGAGAGGCGTTTTCACACCTAACGCCACATGGAAACACAGACACACAGTCAGTGAACAGTATGAGTTTGACTCTCAACACGTGAAGGAAATGTTAATATTAGTTGCTGACGCACATTGTTCACTCAGTACAGAAGAGAACGACAGTAACGTTTGTCACACAGAATTTGGTCTTTTATTGAAGCGAAACGCTTGTCAAATTTCATCATGTTGGACGTCCTGCTGCTCTTTTCCAGCATCTGTACAGGTGAGTTTGAGACTCTCAGCTCTTTTACACAGAGTTTGACATCTTCTCTTGTTTTTCCTCTGTTATCACATGATCATCAGACTCATATGGATGATATTTGTCAGTTATTATTCTGGCCTGCTTATGTCTCTTGCTCACACATAACATCTCTATATAATGATATTTGTGTTTTCAGCTGTTGTTGTTGGAGCTCCACAGACAATTACTGGATACAGAGGAGAGAGAGTTGAGATCAGATGCTCATATAAATCTGGATATGAATCAAATTCAAAGTATTTTTGTAAAGGGGAGTGTAACTATGGAAATAAAAACATCATGGTTGAATCAGGATCTCCAGCTAAAGACGAGAGATTCTCTCTGACTGACGACACGACGGCCAGAGTTTTCACCGTCACCATCACTGATCTGAGAACAGAGGATGAAGGCCAATACTGGTGTGTTGTGAGGAGGACTGTGCCTTTGCCTGATGTCTATTCAGAGATTGTGTTGCTGGTTAAAGAAGGTAAGTGATTCATTTGTTAATAGCAGAAATGAACTGCATGGAAACAAGCTGAGAGTGAGAGATCAAGTCATTAATCTTGTACAACCCCAGATCCAGAAAAGTTGGATAATTTTGTAAAATGCGATACTTGCACCGACGAGTGTCTTTAGAATGAACATTAAAATATTATATTAAATATTTTCAGTTGAGAGTACACACACTGACATCTGCACTCTCTCACAAACACACACACACACACACACACACACACACACACACACACACACACACACACACACACACACTCGCTCTCACACACACACACACACACACACACACACACACACACACACACAGACACAGACACCAAAAGTGAAGAGGTGGTCTCGGTACGCTTTGAAACGAACTCTGGAGCGGTTTGTTTGTGGTGAGAATGTGATCCGACCTCGAACAGAACCAACTGCCAAAGAACTGCGCATTTTTGGACTAAGCCAGTTGCCGTAGTCGCTGTGCTGTGCATTATGGGATGAGGAGAAATGTTTGTTGACAGTTTGCAGCTCGCGGATAAACTTGGAGTTGTGAGGAGGTGCGGAGCCTGATAGAAATTATTAACATTATTTTCGAGCCGCATCCTCGCTTCATTCTCAAATATTATTATTTGTCTAAAGTGGTCTAGACAAACTATAGGATAAAATATGACCAAGGATACAATCAGCCCACGCAGTTGTCTCTCCATAGTAAACAGCGGTGTGTTGTCTGCCGGATTTTCCACCTCTTCGTTTACTTCCGGGAGTTCTGTTGGAATTTTCACGCAACATAATTCTGACCAATCGAAGTGCAGTTATGGAAATGCGTTCAAGACACATCTGGCCAACGAGTGATGTGGATGTTGTCACGTGACTGCATTTTGGTTCATTTTATCAACTCATGAACTGATTCGGACCAGAGCGATCAGTGTGGTGTGAAAAGGAACCAAAACGCCTGAAAAATGCTACAAAGAGCAAATGAACCGAACTACAGATGTGAAAGCACCCTAAGATAACTTTAGGAATATAGAAATAAAACCCTCGGACACGGACAAGTTCTTCTTTAGCTTCTTTCTCTTTTATTAACTTTTCTCTTCACCCTTTCCTTCCGCTCTTCTCTCTATACCTTCGTCATAATAAAAGTCCTCACAACAACATCCACTTTAAAGGTCCCATATAGTCAAAACTGAAATTTCCAGTCTAGAAGCTGTGAAACTACCATATAAGTTTCACAACAGTCGATCCACAGACACATGCACACAGCCTGCATAAAGTAGCTGTGCCTTTTCACGAGCCGTTGTGACTTCTGTATAAATGTGACGTCAGAACTACTCAGTCACCGCCTTCAGTCTCACCCGAACACTGCCCACCGTCACTGCACAGGCTTCCAGACAACATTAATACAAGAGACCAGTGGCTAATGTTTATTTATTCGGAAATACCACAGCAATGTTCGACATAAACCGTCTGTTCTGCTCATTTCACGAATGTCTGCTTCATCAATCAGGCACAGTTAATGCCGGTTTCTCAAAGAAGATACTCATCAAAGATGATGCAGTCCTTACATTGTTCGGTCCGACCTCAAATTCACAGCCCGTAAATAAACGTCTAACACATTTTATGTAACATTATGGAGCCAGAATAACCTGATATAGTTTGTAAACGGATATGCAACACTAACATGTTGCTAAATTGATGCTGATGTTGTCTTGTACAGTTTCTGCCACAAGCTTTGATAGAATATCTGTTGGAAACAAGACAAAATACGTTGTGTGTTTTCCTAAGTTACAGACACCGGCCCTGTTGAGTTAAAGACGGTGAGATTGAGTTCACTCAGTGTCTGTGTCTTTTGTTTTTGCTAGAAACTAACGTTTAGTGTACTTGCATGGGTAACGTTATTTCAGGCGCTGTAACTGTCACATGTGAAGCTTTTATTAACACACTCCTGTATCTTCACATCATTCATCAGTTTGGAGAGTTAATCATGATGATCTTCCTCTTTCAGTTCAACATGTGATTGTGATCACAGCGGCATCTGGAGGATTATTCATCATCATCATCGTCATCATCATCGTCATATTATTAATATTATTTTTAATGTAAATAAAAATCCATCAATAAGGAGTACATAAATATATATATTGAACTAATTCATAAATATATTTGATTATTCATTGTATATGAAACAATTAAATTACTTGTTTGTGTTTTTGACAGTCAGAAGAAAAGAATAAACAGAAGATCTGCTATAAATGAGGTGAGATGATAAAAAATAAGAGATGTTGTTTATGGCTTGTCCAACTTGTGATCAAGTCAGATTACATCATATGTTGTGAAATTATCGGACTGCTCAAACATCTCATGACAAACTGACAAACTCTGATTGAGACATGAACTCACAATGTTTAAAATCTCTTCTTCTTTTTTTGTGCTGTAAATTCCTTCTCTCTGTTTCCCTGTAGAGCGATGATCCCAGTGCAGGCTCATATGCAGCTCTTGAGCTCAAGTCCAGATCACCTGACCTCTACGACACACTCACAGTAAGAGAAATATCAAAAACTACATGTGCAAAAGAGTTTGTGCATTAAAAAGCCAGATAATAATCAATGAGTCTTTCACACAGTCTGTCCATCCCAGACCTGCTGTTCACCAGTCCGGCTCTTCTGGATATGAGAATCTGACTCTTCAGTAGCTCTTCAAGTCTTCTCAAGAAGAAACTCTCATCACTCTTACTCAATAGATACTAAACAGTCCTTACATTCATTCTTTTCAATCTATATTATATGAGCAATCTCACCAACAGTAATACAATTTTTTTAAATGTCGTGTCAATTGACCCAGAAAGGTGTACTTCCATGATAAACTCCCTAGACAAAGAAAAAAATGTACCAAGTAAACTTGAGAATTTTATGGATGATTTGATTGTAGAAAATCTGCAAAGGAAACAAGACAAAAATATAAAGAAGGAACGAAGACGGAGGAAGGGAAAATCCTCATAAGAAGAAAATCATCCCCAAAGAAAGAGAGATGAAGCGAATAATTAGGCAGCAAGAGAGATGAAATAAAACAGTTAATAGGAGGAAAGCATCGTGAAGAAATTTGTTTAAAATATGAAATGGAGAAACGAACAGAGAGAGTTGATCATCTTTTTACTGAAAAAAGAGAAACATCAACGCTGTCTGTTAGAGACGCAGCCCTGTCATTGTCTAAAGTGTTGATACATACATTTGCTGTAAAGAAACGGAGCTTGAAACTGCAAACGTCCTTTATAGCTTTTAGTGCATATAGGTCAGAGTAAAGAGCGAAACAGCTCGCATCTACAAGAGACCAGAAAAGAGGAGCTTGTACACACAGTTATAGGAACTCAGGGCAGCCTAAACTGGGGTGTGTTTCCTGAACAACGACGTAACTCTCTGCTTAACTACCATAGTACGATGCATCGCTGAAGACATCAACTGGTCACGACTGTTTCCCGAAACCATATTGTTGCAAATTGGTCGTTCAACCGCAGCCAAAAAATATTTAAAAAAATATATTAAAGTGCAAGTCAGTGATTGTGGTAGTGTTTAGGCCAGCAGAGAAGGCCTTGCTGGCTCTGACGGCCCACCACTGTTGAAATCCTTGAAAGTTTGTGAATCTGAGAAAAAAAAAAAGTCAAGGCCCTGGAAAGTTTTTGAAAATAAACACACACAGATACAGGTCCTTGAAAGTGCTTGAATTTATTTTGTGCATATTATTCCCTCCGGTCCGCTAATGTGTTATTTCGCCAACACTTTGTGGCCTATGCACACTAGCTTGCTTGATTTACCTTAGTTACACGCATTTACGCGTTACGTTAAGTGTTTCCCGCGTGAGGTAGGCTACTTTGTGTTGTTCGTTGCCGTGACGTTCACCCGCGCACGAAACTACTACAATGGTACCTCAACGTTACACAGACATTGCTAAAATAGGCTGAAACGTGATGTCTGGAAAATGCAAGTTTCAAGATATTTTGCTCACCAAAGAAGATTACAAAGAATGACTCGCCGCAGGGTTGCCACCCGTCCCGTGAAATACAGAATCGTCCCGTAGGCCTATTTAAAGGAAAAGTTATGTGTGCCGTATCAAATCAATGCGAGATGCGATTTGTCCCGTATTTTTCATAGACCCACACATTCATTTGCAGGTGATTGCATGTTAGCGTCTTTGTTTCCATAGCGACGGAGTCTAGACAACATGCGCTGTAAACGGGCGTAATGGCATTTTTTTAAACCATGTCGAGCTCACGTCCTCTTCAGATCTGAAAATAGGCATCAATGTCTGTCCAGTAACTAATGATGAACGTAAGGCGAACTGCACAGTTTAATTTGCTCACGCAGACTTCGGTGGACTTCTGTCTTAAAGCAACACTAACGAAAACATTTTACCTTAAAATAATGTTTCCAAAATCGTATCAGTGGTTCATCAAGTCGTAACAGGGTGAAAGGCACTTCTGCATTCAATGCATAATCAGCATTTTTGCAGCATTTTTTCAAATACGCCGCACTTTCGCCACATAAATTGCAGATTTCCGCGCGCAAAATATGCGGGGCTTGCATGATTTCATAATCCCGCATTTTAGTTGCAAAAAAGTCACATATATCTCAGCAGAAAGTTGAAAAATGTTGCGTTTACTTCACACGAGAGCAGCCATTTTCCCCTGTTGCCATGGAAACGTTATGAAGTGACGTAATTACGCGACGTGAATATCATCGAAAAGCTGCAAACCCCGCGATGAAGCCATGATGAAGCAAATCAGTCTCATTTGCCAACAAAAATAAGCGCAAAAGACCGTGCAAAGCAGTTTCCCGGTGTGTTACATGACGCTGAGGAAGAGGGGATGGAGGATGAGGATGACGAATGATTGGCCAGTGTTAGAGGCTACGCAGTTATAGTTTTCATTTTCACAGTGGACTGTTGTAGTTTCATTCAGGAGTTGATGCAACTTTACAGTTGTAAGATTGCACTTTATTGTTACCAGTGGGTTAAATCATACAAGTGTCAAAAACCTCACAGTTGTAAGTATATTAGTAGTATGTAAATGTGCGTTACAGTAAGAGATTGCATTTATTTTAACAGAAGATGTCTGTTTTGTAAAGCTACCTCTGTAAAACAGGAAGCACACATTTTATTTTTTTATATTTTATTTATTCATTTTTACAGAAGTTGTAGCATATTCCTTTTGTAAAGCTACAGAACTTGTTTGACTCATCAATGTTTTGTAAGTTTGAGTCATGTGTTTATTAAGGTCTGAAATAAAACAAGATGAGAACTTAAATATTCCCAGCACTTTCTGTGATGTATGCTTGCTTATCATAGGAAGGAATAAGAAATGACTCTACATTAAGGTAGTAGCCTAGTGAGAACAGGGTGTTGGGGAATCACTTTTTTTTCTTTTTCATCAAACCGCAGTTTTTGCCAGTTTCATTTCATCACATAAAATTGCATAAATATCCCGCATATTCCTAGCCTGGTTAAAACCAGACCATTCTCAGTAGTAACTGAGTTATGGTCTGGCAAAGCTTCATTAATAACTCATTTCCAAAGGGGCGTCACCAATGGTTTTTTTAAGAAAATGTGCCACATAATCAAGGATTTTTGCCCGCATTTTTCTAGAAGGACTGTACATCATACTTAAGACTCTCAGCTCTTGTAGAAATCATGCAACATACTCTACCTTGTCTGTGGACATCGTTCATTCCAAAGCCGCTGCTGGATAAACAGCAAGTGTGTGTGTGACGGTAGGCTGCGGTAGGCTAAATTATTTACGACAGCGGTAATGGACAATTCCACTTCCAACCTGTAGGGGGACCGAAGAGGAAAAGTTCCTTAGTGTTGCTTTAAAGCAGTGAACCGTGACAGACAAATCCCTGCTTTTAAAGGTATAGGCCTATTGGTTTTTTGTTTTTGTTTTTAAATTTGGAAAATCTCTTAATATAATATTCCATACATTGTCAGAGCTTGGTAGACAGATAACTTTTATATTTGTAGACGTTATTAGACAGATTAATTCATAGATTATAATTAATGTTATTTATTAATTTATCGTTTATAAATATTAATAACATGCATAATAAATGATGATCATATCTGTCATACACAATTTATGGCATTTAAAAAAAAAAAGTTTTAAAAAGTGCTAAATTATTTTTTTTTTAAATGGGTCAAATAATTACATAATAATGTCATAATTTAAGTAGTAAATAAATTAAATATGGAAAAAAATTATCCCATCCCTGCAGTATTGTCAAAAACATAATTACTGGTTCAGAATGACTGCTTAAGGCACACCAACATATACTGAAGAGTTATGTAGAAATACATAAAATAATCAAATGTAAAATTATAATGTGTGTTCTTTTGCAAGTTCACACTTGATCTCATGTTTTATTGCTGAGCTGTCAAGATTAAATAATCAGTTCCAAGACCTTGACACATTTTTATTTTATTAAATATTTTATTTGATTATTATCATTATTTATTTAATAGGATGTACCGAATATTCTTCAGTTTTATGCAAAACATAAATATGACAAATATAATATCAGATCTCTGTCATGTGGTGAAAGATAAATGCAAAACATATTTATTCATTAGATACTTTAATGGACAAATTAAACCATGTTATTCTTGATTGCAAGTAAAGCATGTTTTATCTCATTATTATTATATTGTGAGTCTGTAGTTATTAATGTGAATATCGTTTCCTTGTTGGATGTTCAGTTCAAGGTTTGTCTGTTTTCATCGGTTCACTCCTGCTGGCTGATGTTGAAACTGCACCATTCAAAAGTAGATGAATATCCGTATAAATCACTGCAAGCAACATATAAATGGCACAGATTAGTTTGGTGCGATTGAGATGCTTAAGAAAAGCTTCATCATTATAATATTAGGAGGCCTTTAGCTTCAGTTAAACATGTGATGTCTTCGGCTCACACTCGCCAAACAGGAAGTGAAACTACAGCCACAGGAAGAGCTTTGAGGCTTCAGCTAAACACACTACGTTTCCCACAATGCAACTCTTCTCCCAGAGCTCATATGATGGAGAGAGAGATTTTAATGTTCAAGAAATATTCTGTATTATTTATAGTTTCTGTAAACAACAGTGTTTCTCCATGCTGTCGATTACCACAGAAAATACCCCTAACACACATTTCTTCTTCATCTCATGTCTTTTTCATTCAGAGTTTGGCAAGGATTGTTTCCTTAAAATGTTTGACATTTTTTCCTATGAGTGGATGATGCTTAACATGTAATTAACATGTCTTGAAAATATATTAAAACATTCAGAAGTAGAAAAAGAGCAAAAGGACAACAGAAAACACTCAAACATGTTAAAGACAGACAGAAACAGGTTGTGGTTGATGAATTCACAGTTCATTTCCTGGTCAAAACTGAGAGGCGTTTTCACACCTAACGCCACATTAAAAAAACACAGTCAGTGAACAGTATGAGTTTGACTCTCAACACGTGAAGGAAATGTTAATATTAGTTGCTGACGCACATTGTTCTCTCAGTACGGAAGAGAACGACAGTAACGTTTGTCACACAGAATTTGGTCTTTTATTTAAGCGAAACGCTTGTCAAATTTCATCATGTTGGACGTCCTGCTGCTCTTTTCCAGCATCTGTACAGGTGAGTTTGAGACTCTCAGCTCTTTTACACAGAGTTTGACATCTTCTCTTGTTTTTCCTCTGTTATCACATGATCATCAGACTCATATGGATGATATTTGTCAGTTATTATTCTGGCCTGCTTATGTCTCTTGCTCACACATAACAGCTCTATATAATGATATTTGTGTTTTCAGCCGTTGTTGTTGGAGCTCCACAGACAATTACTGGATACAGAGGAGAGAGAGTTGACATCAGATGCTCATATGAATCTGGATATGAATCATATTCAAAGTATTTTTGTAAAGGGGAGTGTTACTATGGAATAAGAAACATCATGGTTGAATCAGGATCTCCAGCTAAAGACGAGAGATTCTCTCTGACTGACGACACGACGGCCAGAGTTTTCACCGTCACCATCACTGATCTGAGAACAGAGGATGAAGGCCAATACTGGTGTGGTGTGAGGAGGACTGTGTCTTTGACTGATGTCTATTCAGAGATTGTGTTGCTGGTTAAAGAAGGTAAGTGATTACATTTGTTAATAGCAGAAATGAACTGCATGGAAACAAGCTGAGAGTGAGAGATCAAGTCATTAATCTTGTACAACCCCAGATCCAGAAAAGTTGGATCATTTTGTAAAATGCAATACAAATGAAGAATCTGTGATTTGTTAATTCTGTTTCAACTTTATTTTACTGACAAAAGTACAAAGAAAAGATTTCCCATGTTTTGGTCACACTTTATATCAGAGTCCAATTGTCACTATAACTATGACTTGGTTGTGCGTTAAAGTGACTTTACTGGATTTCTTTGGCACAACAAGAAACAGAGTGATTAAAACAGAGATTGAATGAAAGATTGTATGTATTTTAAATGAACTTCAGTGTCAGTGTTTTAAGTTGATCTTTCCTGTGACCCTTCAGATAAAAAGACCACTGAAGTTTCAACCATCAGCCCTTCTTCAGAAACACCGTCATCTTTCAGTACAACAGAACTGAGTCCACAATCAGGTCAGTTCCTCTGTCTGTCGCTCTTTATGACTCTTATTTCTGGAATATTGTGCTTCTAAATGTACTTGAAGTCATTTATATATATTAGATGATTCCTTTGAGATTAAATGTGTTAAAGTTGTTGAAGACTGAAGGTTCAGTCCTCAGATGTTTGTTCCCGGTTATTAAAAAAGCACAAATTGCTTTGGATAAGAGTGTCTTTAGAATAAACATTAAAATATTTTCAGTTGAAAGTAATCGGTGTAAATCAATAAACGTTTGTTCATATTCACATGATGTGAATGGTTTGTGTGTGAATGTAGAGCTTTAGAGTTTATATGTGTTCATGTTCTCACTGCATGATTCAGTCACTGGTGTTTCTCTCTGTCAGAGACTCATCAAACAGAAACTGAAACAACAAGAACAACAACAGGAAATACTACACTAGTAAGCACACAAACTACACTACCCATAATGCAACTCTCCGATCACATAGAATAAGCTCATTTTGGAGAAAGGAAATTGGTTTGAACATTTGTAGAGGCACGTACTCGTGTGGTTAACTTGCTTTGACATCAACCACTTTCCTTCTGAAGAGTTGAGGTTTACCATTGCAGTTTCATTTCAGTTACACAATATAATATTCTATTGTACTATAATACAAATTATTTACATAAATATAAGAATGTTATTGTTCACTTAACAGTAATATCAGAATAAGTATTGTGTTTTATACAATATAATATGTTCAGATCTGGCTTCTGTTACTGGCGGTCTGGGTTCGGTTCTGCTGGTTCTGACTCTGTGTTCTGGAACCTTCATCATCCTGAAGAAGAGGAAGAGGAAATCTGGGACAGGTAACAGTTTGTTTGTGATTATTAGTGTTATTATTTAGTTCTATTTTAGTGTGTAAATTGACTTACTCTCTATTTTCATTCAGCTTTATTTCAGCAAAACATGCAGCACAATACAGAGGTGAGTGTTCAAGTCTTTACCTGTAGAAGATCAGGCTCAGGCATACATGTTAAATGATTGTTTATTGATCAACAGAGAGAATTATATACATAAACTATTCAATTATTAATGTATGTGTTGTTTTTCAGACTGAACGCATGTATGAGGAGATTCCAAACACAGACGTCACCGTGGTAACATCTTCATCCAATCAGACGCCTGCATCACACCTCAACAACTGTACAGAAGTCTCTACTCTTTTCGCCACAGTAACCAATCGCCAGGCTGATTCAAACCCCAGTCACACCCACTCGACCAATCAGGTGACAGATACAGCCGGTGATTATTATGCCAATATAAAGTCTCCTGAAGCAACACAGGACAGCGGGACAGAACTGATCTACGTAACAGCAACACATCCACAAAACATCTCAACAAACGAGGGTCCGATAATTCAGTAATGAACCATAAATGAAAAAGACTCTTTGTAAAATATTAATTGTTTTAATTATTCAATCTTTTGTCACACTTTTCTGTTCAAAACACAGTTTATAAAGTGTATAATTTATAAATAAAGTTCATATATAACTTCATATATAACAAACGATAAAGAATTTTTTTTTGAATGGCCGTCAATGGAGAAAGATGCTGTTGAAGCCGTATAGTGTAGTTTCAACATCTACCAGCAGGGGTTAATGGGTTAATATGACATCTACCAGCAGGGGTTAATGGGTTAATATGACATCTACCAGCAGGGGTTAATGGGGTTAATATGACATCTACCAGCAGGGGTGAATGGGGTTAATATGACATCTACCAGCAGGGGTTAATGGGTTAATATGACATCTACCAGCAGGGGTTAATGGGTTAATATGACATCTACCAGCAGGGGTGAATGGGGTTAATATGACATCTACCAGCAGGGGTGAATGGGGTTAATATGACATCTACCAACAGGGGTTAATGGGTTAATATGACATCTACCAACAGGGGTTAATTGGTTAACATGACATCTACCAACAGGGGTGAATGGGTTAACATGACATCTACCAACAGGGGTTAATGGGTTAACATGACATCTACCAGCAGGGGTTAATGGGGTTAATATGACATCTACCAGCAGGGGTTAATGGGTTAATATGACATCTACCAACAGGGGTTATGTAAATTCTAGAGTTGGTGATGTCAGTAACCCTGGAGGAATGTTGTGTAGTTCCGACCAGCTGTTTGTTGTAGTCCTTAAAAAGCAATTTCTTTAAAAGCAAATATCTCCCTTTGCTTTGAACTTTGAGCATTGTAACTTTGCAGATGTTGTTTATGCTCAAACAACAACATTACACACTAACTAAAGTTAGAAAAGTGAAATCATAATCAACCATCCCTTTAAATGACTTATAATTGTGTTGTAAGATTAGTGGAGATGCTGTACATGTAATAGATTTACAACAAAAGCTTTTTTTCTAAAATACAATTACACACCTAAAGGAATGGAAAGGTCAGTGTGTCTTTCATACATGCACTTAGTCTGTCACATCAGTCATTATGAAGTCTTCAGCAGGTTAACGTTAGACTGCATCACTTTGCCATGATCTAGTTTGTTTCTGTCGCCTCAGTGATGCAATAAAGATGTAATAAGATAGTGGAATATTGGTTCATTTTCTCATGTTGTCCATCAGAGGTCAGTGTGGAGGGAATCAGTTGTTTTATTTCCTCAAGACTTTTCCTCAGACACAAAGGAATATGTTCATTTCCACATTTTGAATGTGGTGCAGCCAATGAGACAGTAACTTATTTATCGTGCACTTTCGACTTCAGATCTTTGCAGACCGTTTACATTCACCGACAGCTCTATTACACACTGCATGAGAGGAATATTCAAACAAGCATAATAGAGGCACTTTAACTAACTAATTAACTGAAGTTTCCTGTGACTGTAGATCAAAGACACTGGACGTCACTGTAATCCAGAGGACAAGGACACAGAAACAACAGTGGTTTACATCAGCTGTGTTTCCTCAACCAACACCACAACACAAATGAGCTCATTTTAACTAATAAGCCTATTATATTAGCCTGGGTGCCAGCCCGAACCCTGCCCACAACATTTTTTGGTCGGGAAGTTCGGTCTGGACTCGATCCGTTGAGGAGTAATTATGTTCGGCTCCCAGAAGGCCGAGCAAATCAAATTGCCAGGGCGGGCTTTAATCGATGATGGACAGATGATCTGCGGTTACGTAATCACCCACATCACCAAAGAGCGCTTGGGTTGAATTGGTTTTCAACAAAGATGACTGGCGCTGGAGAATTGAGATGTTTAGATTCCGCTATCGCGTCTGTTATAAAAGAAATCGACAGCGCGTTCATTTTAAAAGACGAACAGAGAACCACAATCAAGGCATTTGTCGATCGGAAAGATGTGTTTGCCGTCCTTCCTACGGGATTCGGCAAAAGTTTAATTTATCAGCTGACTCCAATGGTCGCTAAGAAGATGGGATGCAATGAAAACCCTGTGGTCATTGTGGTTTCTCCTTTGGTCGCCCTCATGGAGTGCTTTATTATTACTTTACTCATTACTTTACTACACTGTTAGACCTTACCGGCTCGACACAAATGAGCTCATTTTAACTAATAAGCCTATAATATAATAAACGTTCATAAACATATTAAGAACCACGAGAAATCTTCATCCTTCTCATCATTTTCATTGTTGTGCTGAAATTGGGTCCTCACTAATCTCGTTTTGTCTTTTCTATTCATAATTCAGAAAGACCAGATTCATTATGACTTGATTATGGTCTTGTTAAATGTAATTATCAGTCCTGTAGCAGTGTTATATTTGATCCTGATATGTTTACAGCTGACATACAGAAATATGGATCATAGAAATAAGGTAAATGTATTCAATGTTTAAAGCTGAATCTTCATGTGATGTTTATATTCTTTAGTGTAATGGACACATTTCACCATGTTATTCTGAACTGCAATAAGCATACATTTAGTTTCATTATTATTATTTTGTATGTCTGTAGTTATTAATGTGTATATGGATTTGTCTGGTTAGTTTCATCTGTTCGCTCCTGCTGGTTGATGTTGTAACTACAATAATCTGCAGCCAAAGAGCGTACTTCTCCATTCATGACCATCAGAAGAAGCTGCATATTCTGATAAATCATTGAAAACAACGTATAAATGCCACAGATTTTTGGAGGATCTTAAAAACAACTGCTATTGAGATGCTTTAACTAGAATAACTTTATCATTATAATACTAGGAGGCCTTTAGCTTCAGTTAATCATGTGATGTTTGTGGCATTACTGGGCAAACAGGAAGTGAAACTACAGCCACAGGAAGAGCTTTGAGGCTTCAGCTAAACACAATACATTTCCCACAATGCAACTCTTCTCAGAGCTTATATGATGGAGAAATAGTGTTTGACAAGGACTGTTTCCTTAAAATGTTTTACTTTTTTTTTCATAAGCGCTTAACATGTAATTAACATGTTTTGAAATTGGTGTATAAAAAAAAAAAAAAAAAGTATGCTTGTGACTATTATGATTATTCTTTTATGGTTATTTTGCAGGATTAATCCTTTCAAATATATTATTCTTGTATTATTTAATTTATGAATAATCTATTTTGTCTATTGTATCTTTTGATATAATATACTCATATATCCTATTCCGCTTTGACAGAGTACATGTCTACATTCTGCTGTCACTTCTCTATAAAGTGAGACATGTTCCCCTGTAAAGTCTGGTATCCGGTGTAATATTAGCTGTCGCATGAGTTTAGCAGAAAGTCCAGACATTATGAAAATACTTATTTGTCTCTCGCTGCTTCTATAGTATTAAAACCACAATGTTTAGCTACGCTTGCAGAATATAAAACCAAGAGGCCAGAGCTGATTCTTAGAACATTTATTTTTGACATGATTAAAATACTCTTCCTGATCTGATCTGAACTTTGGTATAAATGTTGGCAAAGCTCATGCATTGCTCTCTCTCTCTCTCTCTCTCTCTCTCTCTCTCTCTCTCTCTCTCTCTCTCTCTCTCTCTCTCTCTCTCTCTCTCTCTCTCTCTCTCTCTCTCTCTCTCTCTCTCTCTCTCTCTCTCTCTAATTTCCTGGTCAAAACTGAGAGGCGTTTTCACGCCTAACGCCACATGGAAACACAGACACACAGTCAGTGAACAGTATGAGTTTGACTCTCAACACGAGAGACAAGAAACAAGCGTATTATTTTACTCTCCACATATAGATGAGAGCAGTATTATTGCTGTTGGAGTTTCAGAGAGTCGTGTGAGGAACTACTGAGAGTTTCAGACTGATTTTCTGAACTGAACTGATGAAGAAATGAAGTTTCCACTGATAGTTTGTGTGTTTCTGCTGACGGGTAAGAGCTGAAGATCTATCTATCTATCTAACATTATGGTGTATGTTATCAGTGTACATGAGTAAAGCAGTGTGTGTGTGTGTGTGTGTGTGTGTGTGTGTGTGTGTGTGTGTGTGTGTGTGTGTGTGTGTGTGTGTAGTGAGCAGTTCACTGTCTAAGGACATTACAGTGAGAGGAACAGAGGGACGACGAGTGATCATTACGTGCCCTTATCCAGAAAGATATAAAGAATATTTCAAATACTTCTACAGAGGACCTTCCAGAAAGAGGGATCTTATACTACAAACAGATGGAAAAAAGACTGTATATATCAGTGGCAGATTCTCACTGAAGGATAATCGTCAGACCAGATCATTTACAGTGACCATCAGTGACCTGAAGATGGAAGATGCTGGACCGTACGGATGTAGAGCTGCACATGAAAACTACCAACAAATCCAGCTAAATGTGATCAGAGGTGCCTGATATTCATTATTAAACAACAACCTGCTTCATCATTCATATCTATGCTAGTTAATGATTATTTTATTAATGTATTTGTTTCAGTTAAACGATGTGAAAGCTCTATCTTGTTTCTCAGCTCCACAGAAAACAACACCAGTCCAGATCTTTACCTCCACCCTTCATCCAGGTGCCTGATATTCAACATTAAACTTCCAGCTCAAGTTTCTCTTCACATAAATCCATGATTATATGCATTAATGTGTCAGTATAACAGCTCGGTCTATATTCCCCTTCAGATCAAACTATCAGCTCATTTCCAAACACGCCGCTGTCTTTGAGGACATCAGACATAAACCTCCAATCCAGCAACATCACGATCACAGACCATCAGATCATCTCTTCAACAGGTCGTTCATCTTCTGCTCTTCATCTCTCAATATATATATATTTTATTTAATGAGCACTGTAATAATAATATAATTTTTCTGTTGACATCTTCACCTTACACACGTCTCACATACTCACTCCACTATATTTCTCTCACATGAAGAAGTGAACTTAAATCACACTGTCCATCCGAACAGGAAGTGACTGATGGTTGTCATGGCAACATGACCTAAAAAATCCTCTTTTTTCTCTGCATGTCTTTCATTTAATCATTCTGACTCTTGTGGTTGTTTGCATTTTAGTGTATTTCAGATTTTTTGCCTACTATATATATTCACTAAACAGTAAAATCAGAATCAGCATTGTGTTGTTGTGTTGTGTAAGCTCGCGCTAAATCAGCCCAAAGCTCCGACCAGCGCGGAAGGTCTTAACGTGTTATTGTCCTATTCTCGAGGCAAAGTATTTTTTGATTAAATGCAATATATTAATCATATATTTACTCGTTATTTCATCTGACTCTCTCTCACACACACACTGACACCTGCACTCTCACACACACACACACACACACACACACACACACACACACACACACACACACTGACATCTACACTCTCACACACATACACACACACTGACATCTACACTCTCACACACACACACACACACACACACACACACACACACACACACACACACACACACACACACACACACTGACATCTACACTCTCACACATCCATTTTCTCACGCACAGTAAAGTCTCGAAGCAGAGAGGACACATCCAGCAGCGTCACAGATCATCAGATCTCCTCAACAGGTCCTTCATCTCTTTCTTCTCAACATCTCTTCAGCCTTTAATATGCTTTATCTCTGGTTATCTCCTCACCGGACACAGGTACACATCTCTCCACATCTCACCGTCCGTCTCTCTTCCCATCGCAACAGGAGGTCAAAGGTCTGACAGACGGTTGTCATGGCAATGACATTCAATAAGCCTCATATACGTCTCATTTCATGCATTAGTCTTTGATTTAGTCACCAATTTTCATTTTCTGATATTGTGATTCTTCTGGCTGTTTCTCTCTTGTGTTTTTCAGGTTCATTTGTGATTATCGTCTCTGCGGAGGCTTTAGTTTTACTCCTGATAGCAGTTCCACTGATTATAGTGGCTGTGAGAAAGAAAAAGACTAAAATATTGTAATGCTTAAGATAACTTTAGGAATATAGAAATAAAACCCTCGGACACGGACGAGTTCTTCTTTAGCTTCTTTCTCTTTTATTAACTTTTCTCTTCACCCTTTCCTTCCGCTCTTCTCGCTATACCTTCGTCATAATAAAAGTCCTCACAACAACATCCACTTTAAAGGTCCCATATTGTACAAACTGAAATTTCCTGGCTTTTTTCATGATAACAGAGGTCTAGAAGCTGTGTAATACCATATAAGTTTCACAACAGTCGATCCACAGACACATGCACACAGTCTGCATAAAGTAGCTGTGCCTTTTCACGAGCCGTTGTGACTTCTGTATAAATGTGACGTCAGAACTACTCAGTCACCGCCTTCAGTCTCACCCGAACACTGCCCACCGTCACTGCACAGGCTTCCGGACAACATTAATACAAGAGACCAGTGGCTAATGTTTATTTATTCGGAAATACCACAGCAATGTTCGACATAAACCGTCTGTTCTGCTCATTTCACGAATGACTGCTTCATCAATCAGGCACAGTTAATGCCGGTTTCTCAAAGAAGATACTCATCAAAGATGATGCAGTCCTTACATTGTTCGGTCCGACCTCAAATTCACAGCCCGTAAATAAACGTCTAACACATTTTATGTTACATTATGGAGCCAGCATAACCTGATATAGTTTGTAAACGGATATGCAACACTAACATGTTGCTAAATTGATGCTGATGTTGTCTTGTACAGTTTCTATGGATGCCACAAGCTTTGATAGAATATCTGTTGGAAACAAGACAAAATACGCTGTGTGTTTTCCTAAGTTACAGACTCCGGCCCTGTTGAGTTAAAGACGGTGAGATTGAGTTCACTCAGTGTCTGTGTCTTTTGTTTCTGCTAGAAACTAATGTTTAGTGTACTTGCATGGGTAACGTTATTTCAGGCGCTGTAACTGTCACATGTGAAGCTTTTATTAACACACTCCTGTATCGTCACATCATTCATCAGTTTGGAGAGTTAATCATGATCTTCCTCTTTCAGTTCATCATGTTGCTGATAGTAATGTGATTGTGATCACAGCGGCATCTGGAGGATTATTCTTCATCATCATCATCATCATCATCACCATCTTCATCATAATATTATCATTTATTATGTAAATAAAAATCCATCAATAAGGAGTACATAAATATATATATATATTGAACTAATTCATAAATATATTTGATAGCCTACCTTTAGCTTTTCACTTCTGGCAGCTGCATTTAGGCTTCAATATTCATAAAAGTTGTGTTCATCTGAAACGTGTGTATCATGAACTTTTGTTATTCATAAAGCTTCTTTTTTTGATAATCCAGAAGCCTATGGGAGAATCCTATTGTGTTTTTGTGGAGGGAATCAGTGTGATGTGAACTGCCGGCTGGACTACAAGTGTAAGACTCTTCTTTCTTATGACGATGAACACAGGAAGAGAACTGATACTTGAGAAGTTGTTATATATTTTAATATTGTATTTTGATCTCATAATTTATATTTAATATACCCTAGAAGAGTTGTTCACTGGAACGCTGTGTGAAACACTCATATTTTACACACTGTGTAAATGTCACAGATCCTCATTCCCTCTTATAATGAAGTGGATCATCTCTTCCTCACAGAGTAAAACACTGCTTATATATTTAATAAAGTTTGGTGAATCATCACTGATGTCCTGTAGAGCTGATGTGGTTAGAGAGACAGAAGGGGAAGGAAATATATATTTCAGTTGCTGACGCACATTGTTCACTCAGTACGGAAGAGAACGACAGTAACGTTTGTCACACAGAATTTGGTCTTTTATTTAAGCGAAACGCTTGTCAAATTTCATCATGTTGGACGTCCTGCTGCTCTTTTCCAGCATCTGTACAGGTGAGTTTGAGACTCTCAGCTCTTTTACACAGAGTTTGACATCTTCTCTTGTTTTTCCTCTGTTATCACATGATCATCAGACTCATATGGATGATATTTGTCAGTTATTATTCTGGCCTGCTTATGTCTCTTGCTCACACATAACAGCTCTATATAATGATATTTGTGTTTTCAGCTGTTGTTGTTGGAGCTCCACAGACAATTACTGGATACAGAGGAGAGAGAGTTGAGATCAGATGCTCATATGAATCTGGATATAAATCATATTCAAAGTATTTTTGTAAAGGGGAGTGTCCAGTCATTGGATTTAAAAATAGAAACATCATGGTTGAATCAGGATCTCCAGCTAAAGACGAGAGATTCTCTCTGACTGACGACACGACGGCCAGAGTTTTCACCGTCACCATCACTGATCTGAGAACAGAGGATGAAGGCCAATACTGGTGTGGTGTGAGGAGGACTGTGTCTTTGACTGATGTCTATTCAGAGATTGTGTTGCTGGTTGAAGAAGGTAAGTGATTCATTTGTTAATAGCAGAAATGAACTGCATGGAAACAAGCTGAGAGTGAGAGATCAAGTCATTAATCTTGTACAACCCCAGATCCAGAAAAGTTGGATAATTTTGTAAAATGCAATAAAAATTAAGAATCTGTGATTTGTTAATTCTGTTTCAACTTTATTTTACTGACAAAAGTACAAAGAAAAGATTTCCCATGTTTTGGTCACACTTTATATTAGGGTCCAATTGTCACTATAACTATGACTTGGTAGTGCGTAAAAAAGAATACATTGATTTTATTGATATCTAATTAATAAAAATGAGGCAACAGATTACAAGCAATATTATTAATTAAATTTAACAAATTAGAATTGAGTAATAATTAATCAAATGAATTCCTTTAAAGTTAACCATTTAAAATGAGTAAAATGTACAAAATATATTTTATTGCCAACATTGAAGACACCTGGTGTTAACAAGCAGAATCACTGAAGGAGAAAACCATAATTAAAGTCACCATTGTGGAGATCAGTGTGTGTTTTAGTTGGGCTCTTGACCTTAAATTATTAACTTTAAGTTTGAACTCAGATGAACAAAGAGAAAAGGTGATCTGATGGTGTTGGTTGTGTTTTAACATAATCATTATTTCACAATCATTAGACCTGAATCACTGAACTCATAGAGTCCAATTTATGAGTTAGGTGAACTATATTAATTATAGCAGCACTGGCCTTGTACGGCATAATATTTTTAAACTTTTACAATGTAAGGCAAATAATTTCTAAAAAGTTTCTCTTACATAAAAAGGAGACACACCGACATCAATAATCAGCCTGTGAATCTCAACAATGGTGACATTTATAAAGCATGTTGCAGTGCATTCTGGGTTCCACCAATCAAAACTCATTCATGGCTCCCATCATGCATTGCTGCATGAATAAATAATGAGCTTATGTTCAGAGGTGATCTGTTTGTCACCATCGCAGAGATTCATACACTAAATGTTGATGTGTGTGTGTGTGTGTGTGCCTTTATTATTGATTTGATCATTTGGATTTCATTGAAAAGGCTAAAAATATTATACTGCTGTAATTAATAAAGTTAACTTAACTCATAAATTGGACTCTATATGAGGTTCAGTGATTCAGGTCTAATGATTGTGAAATAATGATTATGTTAAATCACAACCAACACCATCAGATCACCTTTTCTATTTGTATTTCTATCTGAGAGTTATAACCCAGATACAACAGCCAAACAAAACTTAAAGTTAATAATTTAAGGGTCAAGAGCCCAACTAAAACACACACTGATCTCCATAATGGTGACTTTAATTATGGTTTTCTCCTTCAGTGATTCTGCTTGTTAACACCAGGTGTCTTCAATGTTGGCAATAAAATATATTTTGTAAATTTTACTCATTTTAAATGGTTACCTTTTAAGGAATTCATTTGATTAATTTTTACTCAATTCTAATTTGTTAAATTTAATTAATAATATTGCTTGTAATCTGTTGCCTCATTTTTATTAATTAGATATTAATAAAATCAATGTATTCTTTTTTACAGTGTAAAGTGACTTTACTGGATTTCTTTGGCACAACAAGAAACAGAGTGATTAAACCAGAGATTGAATGAAAGATTGTATGTATTTTAAATGAACTTCAGTGTCAGTGTTTTAAGTTGATCTTTCCTGTGACCCTTCAGATAAAAAGACCACTGAAGTTTCAACCATCAGCCCTTCTTCAGAAACACCGTCATCTTTCAGTACAACAGAACTGAGTCCACAATCAGGTCAGTTCCTCTGTCTGTCGCTCTTTATGACTCTTATTTCTTGAATATTGTGCTTCTAAATGTACTTGAAGTCATTTATATATATTAGATGATTCCTTTGAGATTAAATGTGTTAAAGTTGTTGAAGACTGAAGGTTCAGTCCTCAGATGTTTGCTCCCGGTTATTAAAAAAGCACAAATTGCTTTGGATAAGAGTGTCTTTAGAATGAACATTAAAATATTTTTAGTTGAAAGTAATCAGTGTAAATCAATAAACGTTTGTTCATATTCACATGATGTGAATGGTTTGTGTGTGAATGTAGAGCTTTAGAGTTTATATGTGTTCATGTTATCACTGCATGATTCAGTCACTGGTGTTTCTCTCTGTCAGAGACTCATCAAACAGAAACTGAAACAACAAGAACAACAACAGGAAATACTACAGTTCAACTCTATCCGACAAACACTAGTAAGCGTTTTAACTAGTAAAAGTGTGTTTTCCTAAGTTACAGACACCGGCCCTGTTGAGTTAAAGATGGTGAGATTGAGTTCACTCAGTGTCTGTGTCTTTTGTTTTTGCTAGAAACTAACGTTTAGTGTACTTGCATGTGTAACGTTATTTCAGGCGCTGTAACTGTCACATGTGAAGCTTTTATTAACACACTCCTGTATCTTCACATCATTCATCAGTTTGGAGAGTTAATCATGATGATCTTCCTCTTTCAGTTCATCATGTGATTGTGATCACAGCGGCATCTGGAGGATTATTCATCATCATCATCATCATATTATCATTTATTATGTAAATAAAAATCCATCAATAAGGAGTACATAAATATATCTATTGAACTAATTCATAAATATATTTGATTATTCATTCTATATTAATTTTAATTAATTGTGTTTTTGACAGTCAGAAGAAAAGAAAAAACAGAAGATCTGCTATAAATGAGGTGAGATGATCAAAAATATATATTTTTTGTATATTTAGAGATGTTTTTGCTGATTATACTGAAGGAGCTTATATATACGTATATGTATACGGTGATAGGCGTCGTATTCCTATAGGTAGATGTGGATCAGCTGAGAGTCAGCTGATGTGAGCTTGACTAACGTGACCTGCCAGAACTAATGCTACGCTTGATATTTAGAGATGTTTTTTATGGCTGGTCCAACTTGATCAAGTCAGATTACATCATATGTTGTGAAATTATCGGACTGCTCAAACATCTCATGACAAACTGACAAACTCTGATTGAGACATGAACTCACAATGTTTAAAATCTCTTCTTTTCTTTTGTGCTGTAAATTCCTTCTCTCTGTTTCCCTGTAGAGCGATGATCCCAGTGCAGGCACATATGCAGCTCTTGAGCTCAAGACCAAATCATCTGACCTCTACGACACACTCACAGTAAGAGAAATATCAAAAACTACATGTGCAAAAGAGTTTGTGCATTAAAAAGCCAGATAATAATCAATGAGTCTTTCACACAGTCTGTCCATCCCAGACCTGCTGTTCACCAGTCCGGCTCTTCTGAATATGAGAATCTGACTCTTCAGTAGCTCTTCAAGTCTTCTCAAGAAGAAACTCTCATCACTCTTACTCAATAGATACTAAACAGTCCTTACATTCATTCTTTTCAATCTATACTATATGAGCAATCTCACCAACAGTAATCACATTTTTTAAATTGTCGGTTCAATTGACCCAGAAAGGTGTATTTCCATGATAAACTCCCTAGACAAAGAAAAAAATGTACCAAGTAAACTTGAATTTTTTTATGGATGATTTGATTGTAGAAAATCTGCAAAGGAAACAAGACAAAAATATAAAGGAGGCCAAGAAGGAATGAAGACGGAGGAAGGGAAAATCCTCATAAGAAGAAAATCATCCCCAAAGAAAGAGAGATGATGCGAATAATTAGGCAGCAAGAGAGATTAAATAAAACAGTTAATAGGAGGAAAGCATCGTGAAGAAATTTGTTTAAAATATGAAATGGAGAAACGAACAGAGAGAGTTGATCTTCTTTTTACTAAAAAAAGAGAAACATCAACACTGTCTGTTAGAGACGCAGCCCTGTCATTGTCTAAAGTGTTGATACATACATTTGCTGTAAAGAAACGGAGCTTGAAACTGCAAACGTCCGTTATAGCTTTTAGTGCATATAGGTCAGAGTAAAGAGCAAAACATGAATAACCTTTGATTCGCTATGAGAATTGTTGAAAGTGTGAAAAACCGTTACTGCGGGCAAGAAGAGCTCAGCAAATGTGGTCAACGAGCTCGCATCTACAAGAGACCAGAAAAGAGGAGCTTGTACACACAGTTATAGGAACTCGGGGCAGCCTAAACTGGGGTGTGTTTCCTGAACAACGACGTAACTCTCTGCTTAACTACCATAGTACGATGCATCGCTGAAGACATCAACTAGTCACGACTGTTTCCCGAAACCATATTGTTGCAAATTGGTCGTTCAACCACAGCCAAAAAATATTTCAAAAAACATATTAAAGTGCAAGTCAGTGATTGTGGTAGTGTTTAGGCCAGCAGAAAAGGCCTTGCTGGCTCTGACGGCCCACCACTGTTGAAATCCTTGAAAGTTTGTGACTCTGAAAGAAAAAAAAAAGTCAAGGCCCTGGAAAGTTTTTGAAAATAAACACACACAGATACAGGTCCTTGAAAGTGCTTGAATTTATTTTGTGCATATTATTCCCTCCGGTCCGCTAATGTGTTATTTCGCCAACACTTTGTGGGGTAACACTTTATTTTGATAGTCCGTTCATTGAGACTATACTAGTTATTAGTAGCCATTCAGTAGCTTGTCAACAGTGCATCAGTTGACATTCAACAACACTGTTTTAACTGACAAGTAACATACGTTCAACTGACTGCCTATAGACTATAAGGTACAATTCAAGTGTTAATCTACAGATTTTACAAAAAAGTGCCTGTTGACTGTCAATGTTATTTTGCAACAGGTTATTAACCAATTGGCGACTAACTTTCAATTGTCAACTAACTTTCTGTAGATTGAGTACCAACAACTCAAGATCAATCTGTCAGTTAAATGTCAACAGTGATGTCAGCATATGAAGTATATGATACTGTATATCCCAGTGGTTCCCAAACCTGTCCTGAAGGCACCCCAACACTGCACGTTTTCTTTGTCTCCCTAATCAAACACACCTGATTCAACTCATCAGCTCATTATCACATGGGTTAATGAGCTAATGAAAATGTGCAGTGTTGGGGTGCCGGCAGGACAGGTTTGGGAACCACTGGTATATCCTACTCAAGGGGTCTCATGTGCATCAAATTAATAATTATTTTAGCTGATTTAAAAATGTTTTTAAAAATGTTTTAACCATTTGTAGATAATCTGTTGATAGTCAACTAAAGATTACATGTAGTTGCTTATTTGTTGCTTGTCAACAAAGAAATTGTTTATGATCAGTAGACTATTAATAGACATTCTCAACTAAGCGTTAGTAGATATATTTTATGATCTAATTAAAGTGAAAAAGAGTTTATATCAGTAGAAAGTCTATAACCTATCAACAGATTAATATATTGTTTATGATCAGTTGACTATTAATAGACATTATCCACTAAGTGTTAGTAGATATCTTTTAGGACTACCTGTATCTAATTAAAGTGAAAGACAGTTGATATCAGTAGAAAGTCTATAACCTATCAACAGATTGCATACCTAACCTGACTGAAGTAGAACAAACACTATGGCCAGCACATCAGAAAAAAAAAATCACTTTTATTAAAAAAATAATAATAATAATACAACCCATTATTTACTAGATCACATCTGAACCATCTGATTATGTGAAAAAAAATTATATTGAGCATTCCAAATGAGAAAACTCTCAATAGTCTACATCATTTCAAATGCCTGAGGCCAAGATCAAAAGTTATAAACAACAAATAATTATTAATTAATACATTTAGCCTTTCATGACAGTAAGTTTTACAGAAAATCGCATTTATTAAATGCAGTTTAACGTTATAACAGTTACTCATTTAAGAAATAATCTCTGTTCGAGAGATCACGTGACCCTTTCATGAGCCAAGACGCACTTTAGTCTAGCTCCGCTTATGTAGCCCGTTTTTTACAGTTGTTTGACTGCTTTTCATATAGTGGGGGTAGTTTTTTGTTGGCCATCCTTTTGTAGATGTCACACAGTCGAAAACTCGCTTATCCTTCACCATCATCCTCGCCAATTAAGAAGAAAACTAAACCAACAGCCGCGGCAGGCCGAGCGGACATGGAGGACAACATGGCGATTACCATAAAGCGATTTGAGGACATTCTGAAAACTGAATTAGCAGCAATGCGCACCGAATTCGCCTCTCACATGACTTCAATTCAAAATGTGTGCTCTAAAATTGACTTTTTAACTGGGGAACAGCGAGACCAGAAAAAACTGATTAACGAACACACTAGGCGTCTGGATGCTCTCGAGCAACAAGTGACCGATCTACAAGACCGCAGCAGACGCAGTAATCTCCGGCTATTAGGACTACCTGAAGGGGCCGAGAAAGATGACCCAATTGGCTTTCTGAAACGGTCATTGCCGACCTGGATCCCATCACTTGCCGGCAAAGATATCGAGATCGAACGAGCGCATCGAGTTTACTCCAGAGCTTCAACTAATTATTCCAAACCGCGAGTGTTTCTCTTCAAGCTGTTACGCTACAACGACAGGAATTTGATTTTAAATGAAGTAAGACGCCACGCTCCTGTAAAATCAATCGACGGCGCGATGTTGTCTTTCTTCCCCGACTTCTCTCCCACGACGGCAAAGAAGAGGAGCTCCTTCAGTGCGATACGGAAGGAATTGAAAGAGGCAGGTCTACAGACCTTTCTTCAGTATCCAGCTACGCTGAAGATCGTCTTGAAACACGGCGAGACTAAACTAATGCAATCCCCGGACGAAGCGCGTCAATTCCTAAACTCTCTTCCCGGTTCTCATTCTCCTAGGATGGACGTGGTATAAGGGTTTGATAATACTGAATGACTCGACTTCGGATTTTTGCTGATTTAGAAGTTCATGTGTCAGTCGTTTACTGAAAGTTTTCTTCATGGAAGCTAGGAGATTGTATTACCAATGTTCTGTTTTCAATGTATATAATATAATTATTTATGTTTGTTTCCCCTTTATAGAGAGTATACACACACCTTTGTGTGTGTGTTTTTTTTTTTTTTTTTTTTTTTTTTAAACCTCACTTTATTACTCCTGTGAATTCGAAGTTTATCTGTTCTCTTAAAATAGGGCTAATAGCGGTGTTCTAGAGTGTTGTACAGGCTGTCATGTCACGGTCACTGACTAAGTTTAGGGAGGGCGGCAGCCTGGGGTTCCTTTCTACCCCAGTCTGTAAATGTTCTATGGGGTGGGTTGTGTTTGTGTTAAAGGGTTTTTTTGTAAGGGAGGGACGGTTTAATGGTAGACTTGAGATATCTAATTTGCAGTGGTATTACTTTGTCTCATTTGTTCAGTCCACTTATTTGTTTGATAGTCATGACTGAATTTAATATACTAAGTTGTAATATCAATGGTTTAAATGGCCCCCATAAACGTACAAGTTATTTAGAATTATTAAGACGAAAAAAGATTGACCTTGCTTTAATCCAGGAAGCTCATTTGCGGAAGGATGATGTTCGTAGATGCAATAATAAATTCTATGAGGTAGTCTCTTTCGTGGCAACTGACAATAAAACTAAAGGTGTATTGATAATTGTTAGAAGGAAATTTAATATCTCCATTTTAGATAGTTACAGTGACAATGCTGGCAGAATAACTTGTATAAAGACTATGGTTGGGAATAGGAAGATAGCATTTCTTTCAGTTTACGCACCATGTAGTCCAGATCCTACTTTTTTTTCTGAATTATCTTCCTATCTCACTGATCTTACAGACTTTGAGATAGTAATAGGAACAGATATGAATGCTGTAATGTCTAATGATCTTGATAGATCTGGTGACAGCTCTTCTTACTCTCAGACTGTTTCTACTGAGCAGCTTAACCAATGCATAGCCTCTTTTTCACTAGTAGATGCATGGCGTTTATTCAACCCTTCCCAAAAATCATACACATTCTTCTCAGCTAGACACAAAACATATTCACGGATTGACTACATCTTTGTTTCCCCTTCCTTGGCCTCAATGCTACTTGAAGTCGACATCTTTCCCCTCTCTCTTTCAGATCATAGCAGTAATTTTTTTAAGCTATCAATGACCCAGCGACCTTCACGAGCCCCTAGATGGCGCTTTAATACTAATTTATTAAAGGATGAGTGTTTTTGTGACCAATTCAGAACTAAACTACGTGAATTTATTGACATCAATAAAGGCTCGGTAGATGACCCACGGATATTGTGGGAGGCGACAAAGGGCTTCATAAGGAATTTTTCAATTTCATATGCTTCCTTTCGCCAGAAAATTCACCGTAAAAAAATTTCTGATATGGAATCCAATCTCCGATCATTAGAACAGGCAAATCAACACACTTTTTCTGATTATACGGTAGCTAAAATTGAAACTGTTAGAAAAGAACTTAATTCATTATATAGATACAGGGCTGAATTTCTCATTCAAAGATCTAGACAAAATTATTATTTTCAAGGTAGCAGACCTAGCCATTTACTGGCTCTAAGACTACGTAATAACGAGAAATTTGCTAATATTTCAGCGGTGAAATCTCAAACCGGTGAGGTTCTGACTGACCAGAAGAGTATAAATGACACTTTTCGTTCCTTCTTTTATGAACTATATAGCTCCAATTCTATATGTGAACCCACATCTTATACTTCCTTTTTATCTACTCTTAATCTTCCACATTTGTCAGAATCAGACTCTGAGTCTTTGGCCAAACCCATATCTCTAATTGAATTAGAATCATCAGTCAAAGTTATGAGCAAGGGGAAGTCTCCAGGCCTAGATGGCATACCAGTTGAATTCTACTTGACCTTCTGGTCCGATTTAGGGCCGCTTATGCTAGATATGATTCAATATTCAATTGATCAAGGGTCTTTTCCACAAAATACGAACATAGCCATTATATCTCTTCTATTAAAAAAAGACAAAGACTCTACTCTATGTTCCAGTTATCGCCCACTCTCTTTAATTGGTACAGATGTTAAAATTTATGCAAAAGTTTTAGCCTGCCGACTAGAAGGCTTCATGACTAAGCTTGTCAATCATGATCAAACAGGGTTTATTAAATCTCGCTCTCCTTCAGATAATCTACGAAGACTTCTTCACATAATTTCTTCATCTGAACAATTGACTTCTCCCTCTGCTATACTCTCTTTAGATGCAATGAAAGCATTTGACCATTTAGAGTGGAACTATCTGTGGGCAGTACTAGATCACCTAGGTTTTAGCTCTAACTTTATAAATATGATAAAAATCCTCTATGCTAATCCCTCAGCTACCATTCTCACTGGCCAGATAAGTTCACAATCATTTCCAATTGGAAGAGGCACCCGCCAGGGTTGTCCTCTTTCACCTTTACTTTTTGCTTTGTCTTTAGAACCTCTTGCTCAAGCTGTACGTCAATCCGAACTTATACTTCCTATATCGGTTAGGAACACTTTACATCACATATCTTTATTTGCAGATGACATATTGCTTTTCTTAGACAATCCAGTTCTTTCAGTTCCCCACGTTTTAAACTTGTTCAATCAGTTTGGTACCCTATCAGGGTACAAAATTAATTGGACAAAGTCATATCTGCTCCCACTCAATTTCTGTGTTGGGTCTGCGACACTCTCTGATTTTATTCCGGTGGTGCATTCCTTCAAATACTTAGGTGTAGATATCTATCCATCCCTGCAGGATACTGCCTCAAAAAAATTTAAAAACAGTCTGGCTAGAGTCACCTTAGATCTTGCAAATTGGATGCATCTTCCTACTTCTTTCCATGCAAGAATATCTGTTGTTAAAATGAACATCCTTCCCCGTGTTAATTTTTATTCCGCTATGATTCCTTTACCCCCACCTGCTGGTTATTGGAAAAAACTTAATTTAGTAATATCTCATTATATTTGGAATGGTAAACGCCCACGAATTAAATTATCTACTTTACAGCGTAGCAGATCAGATGGGGGCTGGTCCTTTCCAAATTTTAAGTTATATGCTGACTCCTTCACTCTTCGTGCTCTGTCAACCTGGTTTAAACCAAATGTGTCAACCTCATGGTGGGCTATTGAAGAATGTCTTGTTTCTCCTCACAATATAAAGCATGTGGTTTTTGCTGGTGTCTCACTCAAACAATGTAAACTTCATTTTGGCCCTATTATAACACATTTTATTTCTACTTGGAGATCAGTGACCAGAAAGATAGAGCCAAATTTGAGGTGGCATTGTCATTCACCTCTGTTCCATAATAACAATTTTCTGTCAGACAAATCCCCATTTTACTGTCCACAATGGATTAAATGTAATGTAAATTCCTTTGGTGACATCTATGATGACAAAGGCCTAAAATCTTTTCAAGATATTAAGGCTCTTTTCAATTTACCAGGAACCTCCTTTTTTATGTATCTTCGCATTAGGTCAGCTCTTCGCGCATATGGAGTCCCCTGGGATGTACAACTGCCTGTACATCCCTTGCGGAAAGTTATTCTTCCCACTGATAACTCTGTTATTTCTGCTTCAGGTATTTACTCTTTTCTCCTCAAAAACTCATACAAACCATTATCAATAACAACTGTCTGGTCTAAGGATATTACTGGTGACATACAAACTTTATTCTCTGATAAAATTTGGGAGACAATTACATCATCCTCAAAAAACCCAAATCATCAGATGATCCACTGGAAATTACTACACAGACTCTATCTATCCCCTTTAAAACGCTTTTATATGCATGTGTCACCTTCCCCAAAGTGCAATCTATGTCCGCAGAGGGCCCTTGGCACATATTTACATTTTTTTTGGGAATGCTCTGCACTTTCTCGTTTCTGGTCTCAGCTTGCTCATGACATATCATTCTTATTAGAGAAAGATGTGGTTTTGACTCCAGAGCTTTTCTTCTTAAACAATTTTTCTGGATTGGCTCTGTCACCACAACAGAGAAACTTACTCTTAGCTGCTCTCACTGCTGCAAAGAAAATGTTAGTCAGTCGATGGATTCCTCCGCATTTAATGTCTAGACGTATATGGGGCTTATCTTTGCTCGACATTGTCTCTTTGGAATTATCAACAGCTCGCATTCATGGAGCAAAAACAAAAACTTTGAAGACCTGGAGTGCTACTTTTGATATTGTTAAATCTTTTGTTACTTCTCTTTGATTTACAGTTTATTTTGTATTTATGTATAGTTTTTATTTTTCTTGTGATTAACTATTACACTCTGTACCATTTTACACTGCAATATCTTGTATTTTCCTCATCACTAAATAAGTCTAAATAAGGTGGGTTGGTGGGTTGGTGGGTTGGTGGGCGGGGGGGGGTACGGCTACAGTCTAAAATAATATGTTGTACTTTGTACCATTCTGAAATGACAATAAAAATAATTGTTAACAAAAAAAAAGAAATAATCTCTGTTCCTGCTGCAAACTCGCTTCGGAGGATTAACAGACAAGACTATAGTTTAAACCCTTAACAATACCTTCTTTAATCGTTTAACCATTTTTTAACATTTAGTTTATTTAACGTTTCGGTGAGACACAAATGGCATTTTCTCCTATAGAACCATAATACACCAAAACACAATATTAATGAACAAAATACATAATTTTTATTAGCTAACGTAACGTTAGATGTAATCCAAATCTTTATAATCCATACGCAAGCAAGAAACAGATCCAAATTCAGCCCTTCATCCACATCCAGCGATCTCCATCTCCATTCTCAGCAGCGACCGTACATGTCAAATCCCGCGCTCGTGATGAATTTCAATTCAAAAATTGCGCCCTCAAGAAGCGTTACGACATGTTTTACGGCAGTGATATCAAACGCTCATTGGCTCTCGCCTGCTTCATCACAGATTGCAGCATGCCGTGTTTCCGTTGAAACAACATTGAAATGCAGACGCGCGCGCGCGCGCGCCAACTTCACGCAGAGGGAAGCTGGGTTAACATTTTCATGGATTAATAACTTAAATTCTGCTCTGTCCCTTATACAAAACTATTATATACTGCCAGAGAGGACTGCAACACATCGTCATTTGAGCGACTTTTGGTACCGATTTACATTTTCGCAATAAATTATTATGATTACACATCTGTTGTTTTTCTTCATAATTTTAGTGCATAGTTTTAAGAAATGGTTATGGGTAGGTTTAGGGGCAGGAGTAGGATTAATGTTAGTGGCTCCAAAATATTTTTTAATGCTATTAATAAAACTGGCATTTCCCTACACATCTCTGTCCATAAAGTGTTTTATTCTTTTTATATTCTGTATAAAATTAGTAATTTATATTTAGGTTTGGGAGTATGGTTAAGGGAACTTACATTTATCTATAAAACAGTATAAGGGAAATGATACAGTCAGATATCTTTATGATTCGTAAACGTTTTGTAGCTGTGAATTAGTAATAATTCTACGTTGCAGACATGTCTGTATCATATGTTTCAGCATCTATCCAAATGTACAAAAAAAGTATGTTTTCAATCTGTTGATAGGTTATAGACTTTCTACTGATATAAACTGTTTTTCACTTTAATTAGATAGTCCTAAAATGTATCTACTAACACTTAGTGGATAATGTCTATTAATAGTCTACTGATCATAAACAATTTATTTGTTGACAAGTGTAACCGGCCTAAATCTGCCCACTGTTATGATCTGTGTTGTGTTGGCTTATTCAGAGAAGACACCGGACACTGGAACTGCTGCTCATGGAGAATTTATTTTCATCGAGGAAGTAGATGGTACTCTCCTCAGCATGCTCAAAGGAGTCTGGATGGATTAAACAAAATACAGCAACAATGTGTTCACTCTGTGATTCAATCACCGCTCCTCAGCGCGCTCAAAACAGACTGAGCACACATCACAATGATAATGACATCAAAAATACTGTGTGTGAAACATGTTACATACAATGGCAAAATTAATTGTCACAAGCATTTATACCAAACATACATTACATTCTCCTGCAGCTATTTTTAAGTCAATCACCAATTAGTAAAGAAACAAACTGATACAAAATGAATACATTAGGAAATTTAACAGAAATAAAACATACCTGGATGGATTAAACAAAATACAGCAACAATGTGTTCACTCTGTGATTCAATCACCTGCACAAATCAAATACCAGTAAATGAATCAGTAAAATTCACCGCGTTCTATTGACGCACACACATACTCAAATTGCTGTTCTCAGTAATAAAACTATCAAAGCCTATCCATCCATTCATAAAACACTTCCTACAACACTTATAACAGTCTTAACAATAATATTACAGCATATTATAAACTTAATCACATTTAGGATAACTTTTATACTCCTGTATAAGAGGAGCACCTCTAATTGCTTACCGCTCCTCAGCGCGCTCAAAACAGACTGAGGACGCAGCACGAGGTGAGCGGCAATGACGTCACGACGTCAACAAAAAAAATTATCGCAAAACTCTTTAACCAAATGAATACTAATGATGTCAAAAACCAAATTATAGCCTTTTCTTGGACACAGTAATATAAAGTAAATAAACTAAAATTGACAGGAAGGATTATTGGTGAAATACATTCACATACATATTCTCATTGAATATTAACATCCGTCACATTCACCCCTCCTGAATTTCACTAATATCCTGACCAAATGACACAAAATTGGTCTAACAGAACCACATTCGCAACGAATCTCATTCGCAGTTCAACATAGTAAGCTACCTGCTTTACAGGTTAAGAAAAATCCAAGGTTGATCAAGTCTCAGATATTCTTAGAACAGTATGCTGCCTTGTACAACATCCAAAAATCTGGTCTGTATTACACTTTGAAATTCACATTATACACATTTTCACAGTATCTTCATAGAAACAAATATCCTTCTAAAATAAAGAAAGAAATGATCCTGATTTCCTTGCTAAAGATGAACCCATTCTCTGAACATAAAATGGTCTCTGTGCCATTGACTCAATTAAACGATTAACTTTCTTGACCATCCTGCCTGCACGGGTCCTAACACCCAATGTGTCAACTGGAATTTGTGCATGCGTGTCAGTCATACTGTTATCGTGTGTGTCATTCAAAGTTTCAGGTAATGAGTCATGATTACTAGCAAAAGATTCAGTCTCTCTAACAGGTACTTGATCAGAACCTCCAACAGCCTCATTTTGACTAGGATTTTGTTCACAGACGCTTCTTTGACTGTGAACTGAATGATCAGAGTCCAGATCATCATCATCAACAGACTCTTGTCCTTCAATCTGTTCTTGTCCTTCAAGTACCCATGCCCTCGTTCTATCATCAGAACTCTCCTCTTCAAACGAGTCAGACGGCTCAGACACACAAGACTCGCTCTCCTCATTGTCAGCATTAGACTGTACGTCATTGTCATCTTGAGATGGTACAACGGGTAGGAAGCTGATGTCAAGAATCAAATTTCGATGCACAACTTTAGATTTGCCTGCCTCGTCAATCAGTTTGTATATGTTTGTTTGAAGATTCCGGTCCTTTACAGTATAGACGGTTGGGTCCCACTTATCGGCAAGCTTCCTCTTTCCTCTTTCACTCTTGTTTGCAAGGAGCACTCTGTCTCCGATGTTCAAACTTGTGCCCTTGACCTTCCGATTGTAACCCTTGGCCTGCTTCTTCTGTTCTTTTTCAGTGTGTTTCTGAGCAATTCGAGCCGCCTCATGCAGGTAAGACATTAGGGTTTTCACATAGTTGCCATGGTCAACAATCACAGAGTCATGCAACACCTGCCCAAACATGACATCAACAGGTAGCTTTGGGATGCGACCAAACATTAGCTGGAATGGGGCATAACCAGTGGTCTCATGTACTGTGGCATTATATGCGAATGTCAGAGTCTGTATCTGCTCGGGCCACTTGTGCTTCTCCTTGAGAGGCAGAGAACGAAGCATACTGCCCAGGGTCCGATTAAACCTCTCGGTCCCACCGTTTCCCATCGGGTGATATGATGTAGTGTGGGATTTCTCAACACCTGCCAGCTTGAGCAGCTCTGCTATGATGGTACTTTCAAAGTTGGTCCCTTGATCCGTGTGAATGCGTGTTGGGAAACCATAAACACAGAAGATGTGATCCCACAGCTTCTTCGCAATTTGTTTTGCTTTCTGGTTTACACACGGAGAGGCATGGGCCAACTTTGTGAAGTGATCAGTCACAACTAATACGTCTACAGAACGCTGCTTGCTGTCTTCAGCACTCCAAAAATCCAAACACACTAACTCCATTGGGGCAGAAGTTCTAATGCTCTCAAGTGGGGCTCGTGCAGATGGCTCTGGTGTTTTGGCCAATATACATCTCTGACAACACTTGACATAGTCCCTTATGTCACGCTCCATTCTAGGCCAGAAAAAGCGTTGTCGAGCTAGCTGGAGAGTTCTTGACTGTCCCTGATGTCCAGCGAGATTGTGTACACCATTTAAGGCTTTACTCTTAAGACTAGAAGGAAGCACCAGTTGAAACCTCTTGTACTTGCTTAAAGGATCTTTTGAGACACGGTAGACTACTCCATCTTGAATCTTCAGCCGATCCCATTGCTTAAGAAGAACTAGAGTCCTGGCATCCATTCCAGCCCTCTCTCGCCTTGATGGTCGCTTCTTCTGACTCAGATATGTCATAATTTTGGAGATCACTGGATCTGACTCTTGGCCATGCTGAATCTCCTCAAGGGGGATTGCTGAGATTGTGTCATACTCAAGAGGTACTGCATTCTGGATGGCCTGAATTGCCTGAATAGCCCTCAGCTCAGTTACAGTCTCCCACTGATTATGGAGGTTCAATTGTGTTCCAACTGCTGTGTGATCACATGACACTGCAAAACTTGGCTGAGGCAACACATGAAGACTGTTCACTTGCAAACGGAAAGTATCTTGAATTCCATCTTCAGTTACACCTGCAGCTTCAGAGAGTAAGCCGCCATATCGCTCTGTGATGAGCCTGTGACTAATTGTTTTTGCGAAAGGATCTCGGCTCAAAGCATCAGCCACCGTGTTTTTCTTTCCAGCAATATGTTTGAGGTCGAAGGTGTAAGCAGCTAGCTTAGACACCCAGCGCTGTTCACAAGCATCAAGCTTAGCCTTGGTTAGAATATAAGTGAGCGGATTATTGTCCGTCCATACAGTGAACGTGTGGCCCTTTAGCCAATGACTGAATTTCTCACACACGCTCCACTTTAAGGCTAAAAACTCGAGTTTGTGTGCCGGATATCTCCTCTGAGAGTTACTTAGGGACTTGCTTGCGAATGCAATGGGACGAGCTTTCTCCTCGCCTGCTGGTATTTGTGATAACACAGCCCCGAGTCCATCCAAAGAAGCATCGATTGACAAGATTAATGGAAGAGAGAAGTCGGGATGTGCTAAGACCACACTGTGCAGTAGGCTTTCTTTCAGATTAGAAAGAGCATCATCGCACTCTGAGGTCCAGTCAGTTGGCTTGAGCTTTCTGTATGTGCCTGCCTTAGCTTCAGTTTTGACCTTTGTCCTCTTTCTCTGTCCAGCTGTTAGAGAGAAGAGCGGTTTGGCTATGGAGGAGCAATTTGGAATAAAGTGCTGGTAATAGAGGATCATTCCCAAAACAGACTTAATTCTCCTCACAGATGGAGTACACCCATCTTCTTCCATGAGATCAGTTTTTGACAGCTTGACTATGGCCTCAACCTTTGAAGGATCCACAGAAACACCATTTCCATCAATGATGTGGCCTAAGAACTTAACGGATGCTCGCATCAGATGGCATTTTTTTGGACTTAACTTTAGATTGTGGCTCCTCAATCGTTGGAATACTACCTCTAACCGCTCCAGGGCTGCATTTTCATCAGGAGCAAACACCAGTAGGTCGTCTAAGTAACACAGCAGACTACTAAAATTCAGGTCTCCAAAGATGCTCAACATCATGCGCATAAACGATGCTGGGCTATTGCACAACCCTTGAGGCATCCTGTTGTACTCATGGAGTCCTACTGGAGTAGTAAACGCTGTGTACTTTTTATCTTCTTCAGCCATGGGGATGTTATAAAATCCGGATGTTAAGTCCATAGTACTGAAGAGAGTGTTTCCACCCAAGGCAACTAGACAGTCAGACTGATGTGGGAGCGGATGTGCGTCCTTCATGGTTCTGGCGTTCAGCCATCTAAAGTCCGTACAAATCCTCAAGCCGCCATCTTTCTTCCAAACTAGAACCAAGGGCGAAGCATACTCGCTCACTGATTTTCGAATTATGCCTTGTTCTTCCATTTCTGAGAGAACTTGCCGTAATTTTTGATGGTGAGCAGGTGGTACTCGTCGGTATGGCAGTCGGAATGGACGCTCGTCTGTCAAGCGAATGCGATGGACAAAACCACTGACCTCCCCACAATCCAGAGAATGCTTAGAAAATACATCATGGTAATTCTCAAGCAGCTGAACGAGCTTTTCTCTTGCTGCATCTCCGACAGAGCATGTGTCAATGTCGATGTCACTGAGGCCTATGGCCTTTAGTCTTTGTTTAAGATCAGCTGTGCTCGGTGCAAGTTGACAAGAATTCCCGGACGTGGGCATCTGAACTTGACTGAAACCTTGCAACAGCTCGAAATCTTCCACAGCTAGGCATGGGAACACATCCGCAAGCTTACGGTTTCTTTTTAAGGTGACTGGTTTGTCTGAAAGGTTGGTAACTTTTAGAGGAACCCAACGATCTCCCCACAATGGTGTAACAACTCGGCCAATGATGATATCCCGTGGCATGGATCTGGAAGAAGTGGCCTCCACAATTACAGTACTCCCTGGTGACATAGCAGTATTACTCGGTAGCCTTCCCCAAACAAGGTGCTCTTTTTTGGCCATAAGTGTAACTGACTGCTGAAGCTTTACAGTCCCAACCTTGTCAGGTGGATGACCACCTCGCCAGCGGCAAGTATTTGCCATGACATCCAGGAATTGTTCACACGATGAAGATGGCTCTGAGACACCGTTAGACACAATCCTCCAGTAATCATCACTGATCTTCATCCTGTGCATAAGGAACTTAATCAAGTTGGTGCCAATGATCAAGTCGTCTCTTTGTCCTGGCACAACTAGAACAGGAACTAAACATCTCTCGCCATACACTTTCAGCTCAACTTCATACATGCATTTTGGCTTAGTTGCTTTACCTCCACAGCCTATTAACATTATTTCCTGCAACAATGGTGTGGGCTTTGGCAACACATCCTCATCCAGCATTCTGCTCTCTACTGCTTCACTGAAAGTGCATGCCATGGATCCTGAGTCCAACATTCCCATCATCTGGAATTTGTCATTGACACAGATGGGTGCATAAAACAATTCATCAAAAACTTCAAGGGTTTGCATATTCTGAGCAATCACTTTGACTTCAACAGGAGCTTGTGCACAGGCACTTTCGTAAACTTGCATGAGATCAACATTTTCGAGGGTTTGCTCAACTCTACCCACACGTCCCCTCTCCTGGTGTGGGCTGACTATTTTAAAGTTGGTGAACCATGAGGTGGCTGGGCAAACTGATTGTGATCACGGGGTTGGACATTAGCACAATCTTTCTTTATGTGACCAGGCTGGAAACAGGCAAGACAAAGTCGTTGTTGTCGACAATGTGCTAAGGTTGAATGCTCAAGTGAATGGCATACCTTACATGCTCTCACAAGGGATTGGTTCGGCCGAGTGCGTCTCATCTCTGCTTGACTATTCTGGGAAAGAGCACGATCAAGTAAACCGATGAGCGTCTTCATGCAGTTATCATCATTCTGTGGATGAGATTGGGTGCTTTCATTAACATTATCAGATGACAGAACAGGAAGGACACTGGTGACGACCCCACCCTCCATAGGTGACTGGGCATGAGTTGTAACATTTCTCACAACAAAGTTGCGCTTGGATTTGACTGCCAACTGTTCTTTTTGCTCAGTCTGATACCTGTCGAGATGCTCTTGTACCTCACTTGCGGTCCACTTATCTGGTGCTTTCAAGCGGAAAATGGCTGACAGAGTTGGGTCCGGGCAGTGTTTGACAAACATCATGGCTGCCTCCTGGCATGGATTATCCATCTGTCGCCCAAGCCTAGCTAGAGCCTCCTCTGCAACATCCACAGCCTTATTTAAACGGACCCAGTATTCAATTGGGTTTTCTCCGGCAACAGGCACTGTGCCATAGAAATCAGCTAAAGGCATGTAAGAATATCTGACCTCGCTGAAATGCTGTTTTAGGATATCAAATATCACTTTGGGGTTCTCAGAGGGTCTTAGGGAAGTGTTACTGCGAAGGGTAATTCTAACGATGTCTTTTGCTTTACCCATCAGCCTTGAAAGGATTTCATGATGGTGCTCCAGCACTGGTATGCCTCTTTTACGCAGGTAAGTGTCCATTAAATCCTCCCACTCATGCACACTGAACTTATCTGTTCCATCCCCTCGGAAAACAGAGGGCTCTTTTGCTTCAGACTGCATGACTAGTTTAACTCCTGTCAAATTAAGTGAGGGTGTCTCTGAGAATGACTGAGCTGCACCTAAACTTCTAGTCTGTGCATTGGTTGATGCTCTTTCCCCATACGCTACCCCACTTTGAGCAGAAATTATACTAGTTCCGACTTCCTGAGCAATGTGTGTTATAAGGTTAGACCATGCTGGATCACTTATGTCTGGGCAGAATGATAATGGATTACCTCGTAAATGACTAGGTGTTTGTTCAGTTACTCGAGTGGAACAAAGTTCAGGTGATATTCGTTCTACCTTACCCCTCCCTGGAACAGGTGTGAATGTACGGTCACTGAAAAGTCGACCTCTCCCAAAATTTAAATCTGACATGTCCCCCTCAGCATTAAAATTGTCTGCATTGAAACCCTGCGCCATTGTTCCCCATTAACAAATCATTTCACCAAACAATGAATAATGAAGACCTCAAATGTAAAAAAAATAAAGATAAGAAAGTTATTAAAAGATACCAAAGGGAAAAAATAAAAACTGGTGGCACCAAGTATGAAGTGAAATGTCCAGGTCAGCAAAGTTCACCTATTTGTGTTACTATTGATTGAAACCTTGAGTGAAGTGCAGCATCCACCGGCGACCAAACGGCATTGGTCCTTGGATGAAGATCCTGGAAGACGAACTGATCTTCATCCGGGTCACGGCACCACTGTAACCGGCCTAAATCTGCCCACTGTTATGATCTGCGTTGTGTTGGCTTATTCAGAGAAGACACCGGACACTGGAACTGCTGCTCATGGAGAATTTATTTTCATCGAGGAAGTAGATGGTACTCTCCTCAGCATGCTCAAAGGAGTCTGGATGGATTAAACAAAATACAGCAACAATGTGTTCACTCTGTGATTCAATCACCGCTCCTCAGCGCGCTCAAAACAGACTGAGCACACATCACAATGATAATGACATCAAAAATACTGTGTGTGAAACATGTTACATACAATGGCAAAATTAATTGTCACAAGCATTTATACCAAACATACATTACATTCTCCTGCAGCTATTTTTAAGTCAATCACCAATTAGTAAAGAAACAAACTGATACAAAATGAATACATTAGGAAATTTAACAGAAATAAAACATACCTGGATGGATTAAACAAAATACAGCAACAATGTGTTCACTCTGTGATTCAATCACCTGCACAAATCAAATACCAGTAAATGAATCAGTAAAATTCACCGCGTTCTATTGACGCACACACATACTCAATCACCACGTTCTATTTACGCACACACATACTCAAATTGCTGTTCTCAGTAATAAAACTATCAAATCCTATCCATCCATTCATAAAACACTTCCTACAACACTTATAACAGTCTTAACAATAATATTACAGCATATTATAAACTTAATCACATTTAGGATAACTTTTATACTCCTGTATAAGAGGAGCACCTCTAATTGCTTACCGCTCCTCAGCGCGCTCAAAACAGACTGAGGACGCAGCACGAGGTGAGCGGCAATGACGTCACGACGTCAACAAAAAAAATAATCGCAAAACTCTTTAACCAAATGAATACTAATGATGTCAAAAACCAAATTATAGCCTTTTCTTGGACACAGTAATATCAAGTAAATAAACTAAAATTGACAGGAAGGATTATTGGTGAAATACATTCACATACATATTCTCATTGAATATTAACATCCGTCACATAAGCAACAGATCTAATCTTTAGTTGACTATCAACAGATTATCTACAAATGGTTAACAATTTTTTTTTAAAACAGTTTTAAATCAGCTAAAATAATCATTAATTTGATGCATGTGAGACCCCTTGAGTAGGATATACAGTATCATATGCTTCATATGCTGACATCACTGTTGACATTTAACTGACAGATTGATCTTGAGTTGTTGGTACAGAAAGTTAGTCGACAATTGGTTAATAACCTGTTGCAAAATAATATTGACAGTCAACAGGCACTTTTTTGTAAAATCTGTAGATTAACACTTGAATTGTACCTTATAGTCTATAGGCAGTCAGTTGAACGTATGTCTGTTGAAACAGTGTTGTTGAATGTCAACTGATGCACTGTTGACAAGCTACTGAATGGCTACTAATAACTAGTAAAGTCTCAACAAACGGACTATCAAAATAAAGTGTTACCCTTTGTGGCCTATGCAAACTAGCTTGCTTGATTTACCTTAGTTACACGCATTTACGCGCTACGTTATGTGTTTCCCGCGTGAGGTAGGCTACTTTGTGTTGTTCTATGCCGTGACGTTCACCCGCGCACGAAACTACTACAATGGTACCTCAACGTTTCACAGACATTGCTAAAATAGGCTGAAACGTGATGCCTGGAAAATGCAAGTTGCAAGTGCGGGTTTTCCGCTCACGGGCACCAGGGGGGTGCGAAACGACCACCATTCAACCCAAAATAAGTAATATAACCATTCCAATGAGTCTGAAGCTGTTCAGTTAAGGTAAAAAAGTTACTTAGATCACCTTTAAGTGTTTCCCACGTGAGGTAGGCTACTTTGTGTTGTTTGTTGCCAGGACGTTCACCCACGCACGAAACTACTACAATGGAACAGACATTGCATAAATAGGCTGAAACGTGATGCCTGGAAAATGCAAGTTTCAAGATATTTTGCTCACCAATGACTCGCCGCAGGGTTGCCACCCGTCCCGTAAAATACGAATCGTCCTGTAGGCCTATTTAAAGGAACAATTATGTTTCCCGTCAGTGGCGTAACGAGCCAACACCGGGCCTTAAGCAGGATTATCAAGGCGGGCAACACGTGTATTACAACACGTGATGATGCTACGAAAAAAAAAAAAAAAACTGCTGGTGACGCGGGCGGGCCCCTGATTGGTCCGGGCCCGTAAGCAACCGCTTACCCTGCTTACTGATAGTTACGCCTGTGCGTCCCGTATCAAATCAATGAGGGGTGCGATTTGTCCCGTATTTTACATAGACCCACACATTCATTTGCGGGTGATTGCATATTTGCGTCTTTGTTTCCATAGCGACGGAGTCTAGACAACATGCGCTGTAAACGGGCGTAATGGGCGATTTTTTTTAAACCATGTCGAGCTCACGTCCTCTTCAGATCTGAAAACAGGCATCAATGTCTGTCCAGTAACTAATGATGAACTGCACAGTTTCATTTTCTCACGCAGACTTCGGTGGACTTCTGTCTTAAAGCAACACTAACAACTTTTTTTAGCTTAAAGTAACAACATGTAGTTTTTCAACCTTCATAATATATTTCAAAGACCCTTGTGATGGTACATCGACTTACAATAGGTTGAATGACACGTCTGCCAGAGCCTGACGGGGTCTGTATCGCTTCTACTGGCACTATGTAACTTCGGGGTGCGGGTAGTAACCAGAGCTCAAAAAGAACTACAAAATTTGACTGCTTTACGGCATACGTCACTTCGCTTCCTCACTTCCTCAAATTCGGCCGTGACAGGCCAACCAGCGCGTTTGTTTTCGTGCGTCTGTTTTCGTCATGGCTGAAGCAGCAGCGAAACTTAAGAAGTCCAAGGTTTTGTCGGAGTAGAGTCGGAAGAGGAAAAGGGAGAGTGATAAACTGAAAGGCAGAACTAGGATCAATATTGGTCGAGCGTTTGCTCGCTGGCGTGAGCTTATCGTCAGACCGATGCTGACTTGGCCGTCATGCTGTTGAACTAGTAAGTAAATTGCTTGCATACTATCTAGTTTTTCTAATCTGTTGTCTGCCTGGCTACGTTACGGAAACTATCTGGTCCTCCATTTATCTTCATGAATCAGCTAACGTTAGTAGATGAGCGAATTATCAATCTGGTAGCTAGTAAACACTAACATGCTAGTTTTAGATGGTTAGGATGCTATCGCTATTGTTACGACCGCTAGGGGTCAGCCGCAACAGGAAAATGAAGAGAGTCACGCTACCAGAGAGATGACGTGCAATAAGATATTTATTGACCATAAAGGGTTAGCGTCAGGGGCAGACAAGGCCAAAATAACAAACAAAACAATCTTCTTTTTATAATCTAAATGACCTTGAACAAAAGAAAGAAATGAAAATACAGTTTAACTTACCTAACTCCCTTACCCATAACCAAAGTGAAAAAGCAATACAAATAAAATGGCGTCCAACCCCCTACATCCCTTATTCTGGTCACAATGTATACAAGAATAATTACACGCTTATTTAAGAAGTATCAGGTTGACAAGTTAGAATCGTGATCCAAGGAGTAGTTAAACAGGCAATAGTCAGATATAGGAGAAAACCAGAAGTAGTTACATTCAACAAACAATCACAGTTTCACTAAACACTATCTCTTTGGCATTACACTTCAATCACAGTTTCGCTAAACACTATCTCTCTGGCACGACACTCTTACTCAATTAAATAATGGCGAATCAAACAAAGCTGAAGAGAAGCACAATTAAGTGGTACGACGCAAAGCACAAAGTCAGCGAGGCTCAAAGGCAACCATGGTGTGTCAGGGCTGGTCCTTATATCCAGGTCAAGTGCATAGCTGGTCCAATCACAGTCTTCCACAGATTAACAGAGGTAACGCCCATCTGAAACACAAGCTTGTGTACACACAGAGAAAAAGAGCGAGCAAGACACACCCACACACAAGGGCAATTGATACAAACACACAAAATATCTCAGGATCCTAACACCCCCACCCATAAAATAAAACATTCTGTTTTACTGGTTGACACGGGACAGTGAGTCAGCAATGACATTTTCGATACCTTTTTTATGACAAATTTTCATATTGTAGCTTTGACAAATTAGAGACCATCGCATTAACCGATGATTGCTATTAGACATTTGTTGGAGAAATGTAAGAGGATTATGATCAGTGAAAATGGTAACAGGTTTTACACTCGAACCAATATACACTTCAAAGTGTTGCAAGGCGAGAATTAATGCAAGGGCCTCATTTGATGTTTGAGAAACTTTTTCGAAAAGAAACTGATTGGATGATTCAAATCATCTTCACCGGTCTGCAATAAAACCGCACCGACACCAGTACCACTAGCATCAACTTCTATTAGGAACGGTTTTTCAAAACGGGGGGCAACAAGTACAGGGGCACTACAGAGCAGAGTTTTCAGTGCTTCAAAAGCGGATTGACACTCAGAAGTCCACTTGAAAGAGACTGCTTTACGCAGTAATTCCGTAAGAGGACTGGCTACAGATGAGAAGTTCTTACAAAAACAGCGATAATAACCCGTCATTCCGAGAAATCGACGGAGATCTCTTCTATTATTCGGGATGGGAAAATCAAGAACAGCTTGAATCTTTGAGTTCAAAGGGCAAATCTGACCACTACCGACCTCCTTACCCAAATATGTGACAGTAGCACAACCGAATTCGCATTTTGCCAGATTCAAGGTAAGATTAGCATCTCTAAGACGTTTGAAGACTTCCTCTAAAATTTTAAGATGTTCTTCCCAAGTGCTAGCATGACACACAACATCATCTAAATAAACCTCACAATTAGATATGTTGGATAACACAATAGACATTAACCGCTGAAAAGTGGCTCCAGCATTTCGAAGGCCAAAAGGCATGACCCGATATTGTAGAAATACTTCAGGAGTGGCAAAGGCAGAAATTTCGGACGCTCGCTCTGTGAGCGGCACTTGCCAATAACCTTTCAGCAGGTCGAGTTTAGTCACAAATTTGGCATTACCCACACGATCTACACAGTCTTCCATTCGCGGAAGTGGAAAGGAGTCAGCCTTAGTTAACGCATTAACTTTTCTGTAATCTGTACAGAACCTTGAAGTACCATCCGGCTTGGGGACGAGAAGACATGGCGAACACCATGGACTAGAACTAGGAGCTGCCAAGTTGTGTTTAAGTAAATACTGAGTTTCTTGCTTCATCAGTTCTTTCTTAAGTGGATTTACTCGATAAGCACTTTGTTTAACGGGCGCATGTGAACCAACATCAATGTCGTGTTTTAGCACGTGTGTAGTCGTTGGCGAGTCACTGAACAAAGTCGGATACCTCTTTACCAAATTTAGAATGTCAGCCTGGGCAGATAAAGACAAATGCGACAATTTTGTTGCAAAGTTTAACAGAGTCTCTGAATTGGGCAACCGAGCGGTTGAGAACGTAGCACTGTTCATCTTCAAACCATCAATTTCTGGTGAATATTCTGAAGGTGATACATTTACTGGAGCGACAGTGACAACAGGGATCTTAGTCTCAGTGTTAGAGCGAGTCACATATGCCTTCAGCATATTGATATGACAGACGCGTGACTTTTTCTTACGATTTGGGGTGTCAACAACATAATCAGTGACACTCAGTTTCTCTTTAATATCATAGGGCCCAGTAAATTTAGCCTTAAGTGCCGAACCAGGCACAGGAAGTAAAACGAGAACTTTCTCTCCAATTTGGAATGAGCGCTGTACAGCTTTTTGATCGTAACGAGTTTTCATTTGATTTTGGACAGAATCAAGAGAGCGTTTTGCCAGCTTCCATACTTTATGAAGTCGCTCACGAAACGAGCTAATGTAATCTAGGACGTTCGTTGTGGGAGACGGATGATCGGAGGAAAGGATCTGCTCCTGCAAAATTTTCAAGGGTCCACGCACGGTGTGCCCAAAGATCAATTCAGCAGGACTGAATCCGAGAGAAGCTTGAGTCGTGGTACGAATTGCGAACAACAATAGTGGGATTTCCTCATCCCATTCCATCTGTTGATCAACGCAGAAAGTTTGGAGCATGGACTTGAGAGTTTGATGAAATCTTTCGATTGCCCCCTGTGACTGAGGATGATAGGCACTAGATACCTGATGTTTGATGTTTAATTTTTTTATTACTTTGGTGAACACTTTAGACATAAAATTGGTTCCTTGATCGGACTGAATGTATTTGGGTACTCCAAAAGTGGTGCAGAATTTAACGATTGCTTTGACAACTCCATGAGCTTTAAGGGAGCGTAGTGGTATCGCTTCAGGATACCTGGTCGACGTACACATTAATGTCAACAAGTAAGAATTTCCAGATTTTGTTTTGGGTAGTGGCCCAACGCAATCAATCAAAATACGCTCGAATGGTTCACCAAGCACAGGTATCGGCCTCAATGGAGCTGGAGGAATGACTTGATTGGGTTTACCGGATAACTGACACGCATGACAAGATTTACAGAATTTAGAAACGTCTGATTTCATGGAAGGCCAAAAGAAATGTTTCAACAGATTATCATACGTTTTTCGAACTCCTACATGACCAGAAAGTTCATGGTCATGTGCCACACTCAACACTTGTTCTCGGTAGGGTTTTGGAACGACAACTTGAACAACAGTGCCCCAGTCATCCTTGACATTACCTGGAGACCACTTACGCATGAGAACGCCGTCTTCAAAGAAGTAACCCACTGGACACTCTGGCAAAACGCTCGGCTCAACAACAGCTGCAACACAGTGGCACAAAGTTTGATCGGCACGTTGTGCCTCAATTAACATTGTTTTTCCAAATGGGAAGTCAACATTGGGAAGTGCACACATTTTTAACTCAACTGCATCAACTTTTTCCTCTTTCTCGCCAGAATGATCAGCACACAAAAAGGTTTTTGACAGATCCATAGAGTCTTTGAATTTCTGAGCTTGAGCTCGAGTCACTACACACGTACTAAATACCTCGGGAAATTCCTTATGCAATTCATCTTCATTGTGCGCATCAGGAACGTCTATCACTTCTGGCAAACAGAAAACTTTGTCACCTGCCAGATCGTTTCCTAGAATGAGCGATACACCTTTAACAGGTAATTCAGCCCGAACTGCCAGTTTGACGTTCCCTGTAATAATCCCAGAGCGCAAATAAACATTGTGCAAAGGAACTTTAACTACAGTGAGATCAATGCCCTGCACTAGCACACTGGAACCGCAGTTTGAATGTTCAGAAAAGGGCAACACACTTTCTAAAATAAAGGATTGCGCAGCACCAGTATCACGGAGCATACAAACGCGTTTTGTTTCAGAGTCTGCTTCGTTAAAGGACACAACACCATCAAAAATGAACGGCTTAAAAGCAGATTCAGCGGCTGTATCCAGAGATACCGGCTCGGGGGAAAAGACAGGTCGCTCAACTAACGCAACGCTTTTGGAAGTGTTTGCTTTCTTGCCAGCTTTACGCTTCAGAACAGGGCAGGCGGAAATGAGATGTCCCACCTCATGACAATAAAAACATTCACGATTTTCAATAGAGTCTGCCCTCACAACATTCTTAGGTACCACTGAGGCATCCTTAGAACTGTGAACACGATCAGGGAAATTACGTTTTGTGGATGAAAACACTACTCTGTGCGTAAGTACAAATTCATCTGAAAAAACTGCAGCAGCAGACAGAGAGGACACTTTCTGCTCATTTAAGTAAATCACGATTTTCTCTGGTAAACAATTCTTAAACTCCTCCAATAGTATTAGTTCTTTAAGCTGTTCAAACGTGACTATTTTGTTTGCGGCACACCACTTCTCAAACAAACTTGCTTTGTCTCTAGCGAACTCAACATACGTTTGACTAGGGGTTTTCACATAATTACGGAATTTTTGCCGATACGCTTCGGGGACTAATTCATACGCACGCAAAACGGCATTTTTCATTACTTCATAGTCCAAGCTCTGTTCAAGCGTTAACGCTGAACAGACTTCTTGGGCTTTACCCACGAGTTTACATTGTAACAACAGCGGCCAAACATTCCGCGGCCATTTTAACGTGCCGGCAATTCTCTCAAACACGGTGAAATAAGTGTCAACTTCGGTCTCTCGAAAAAGTGGGACTAGTGATATTTGACGACTAATATCAAATTCAGGTTGACTTACTTGTGTGTTGCGTCGAGGTGCAGGAATAGGACTCGGAGTGGAAGCAATCATGGGTGACGGTACATTCACGTTCATGCCAGGTGCATCAACAGCTGAGGGGTGAACTGGTGATTTGGTTTTGAGCTCCAGCTCCAGCTCCTTGAGCTTGATATCTCGCTTGGTTTCAAGCTCAACTGTGCGTACATGCAACAGCTGACTCTCATACCGCTGTCTACCCAGCTCCACCTCTAACTCTTTCAATCTGATCGCCAGTAAAGGATCTCGCGGAGAAGCTAGATCGACGGGATCTATGCTGGCCAGCTCCCTAGGTTTGGGTTGCTCACCCTCACCCGCAAAAACCGGCAACTGAAATGCAACACCCGCCGACTCACTCCGCTCTGGCAAAACTCCGTGCTCCATCAAGTGTTTATGAATTACCTCCTTAATCTCCTGTTTCACTGCACCACGAGGAACTGTGATCTGATAAAAATCCGCAATCGTGAACAGATCATCCTTACGGCAAATATCTAACTGTTCAGACGTAGGCTGAATCGCGAACTTTTCTAGTGCAAACTTTAAAGACATTCCGAATTCCCTCCCCCTCAATGTGAAAACCACTAGCCAAGCAACAATATACAAAGCAAATTTCATGAGTTTTTATTTCTCTGCTTTTTTCTCTAACACGCAGTGACGAAACTCCAATTGTTTTTTGCAATAAAATTATTTTTAAGACGAGCCCCCAATTTCTGTTACGACCGCTAGGGGTCAGCCGCAACAGGAAAATGAAGAGAGTCACGCTACCAGAGAGATGACGTGCAATAAGATATTTATTGACCATAAAGGGTTAGCGTCAGGGGCAGACAAGGCCAAAATAACAAACAAAACAATCTTCTTTTTATAATCTAAATGACCTTGAACAAAAGAAAGAAATGAAAATACAGTTTAACTTACCTAACTCCCTTACCCATAACCAAAGTGAAAAAGCAATACAAATAAAATGGCGTCCAACCCCCTACATCCCTTATTCTGGTCACAATGTATACAAGAATAATTACACGCTTATTTAAGAAGTATCAGGTTGACAAGTTAGAATCGTGATCCAAGGAGTAGTTAAACAGGCAATAGTCAGATATAGGAGAAAACCAGAAGTAGTTACATTCAACAAACAATCACAGTTTCACTAAACAGTATCTCTTTGGCATTACACTTCAATCACAGTTTCGCTAAACACTATCTCTCTGGCACGACACTCTTACTCAATTAAATAATGGCGAATCAAACAAAGCTGAAGAGAAGCACAATTAAGTGGTACGACGCAAAGCACAAAGTCAGCGAGGCTCAAAGGCAACCATGGTGTGTCAGGGCTGGTCCTTATATCCAGGTCAAGTGCATAGCTGGTCCAATCACAGTCTTCCACAGATTAACAGAGGTAACGCCCATCTGAAACACAAGCTTGTGTACACACAGAGAAAAAGAGCGAGCAAGACACACCCACACACAAGGGCAATTGATACAAACACACAAAATATCTCAGGATCCTAACACTATCATTCTCGTTCAGATTTGAGCATTGCAATCGACATGCAAATTGCAAATGTTTGAGTTAAAATGTTTAGTCTACTAAACATGTATAAATTATGAAAGGAGGAAGATTAATAATATTATCATTGCCCATATGAAAAAAACCTGCATGCTTCATATACAGTAACAGCCCGTTCTCATCCCAAGTCGTCATATACTGACGCTTTCAAACATTCTTCAATATCTGACGCACAAAGCACCCTTTAGCGTCCATATGAGACGCATAACCCTACCACAGGCCTAAACCTACCCATAACCGAAGCGTCTCATATTGACGCTAAGGGTGCTTTGTGCGTCGGATATTGAAGAATGTTTGAAAGTGACGATTTGGGGATGAGGATGCGTTGACAGTAACCGTAAATCATTTAACGACAGCGGTAATGGACAATTCCGCTTCCAACCTGTAGGGCGACGGCAGAGGAAAAGTTCCATGTTGTTGCTTTAAAATAATGTTTCCAAAATGGTTTCAGTGGTTCATCAAGTAACAGGGTGAACGGCACTTCTGCATTGGCTTTGCGGCCCTATATCTGCTATAACCTCACTATGCAAGTTTGCCAAACCGGGTCGCGTTTCTGTAGTTTGAATGAGACATAAGAAAACTACAAATTTGACTTGCTTTATGTCAAGCGTTACAATAGTCATTATTTAGTTTTTCTTCGTTTCTGATGTTGCAATACATCCAGTCCCTCCAGAAAAATGCGATTATGCGATCACATAATTCAATGCATAATCAGCCAAAGTCTGCACATTTATGCGGGGGCCGCATTTTTTCAAATACGCCGCACTTTCGCCACATAAATTGCAGATTTCCGTGCGCAAAATATGCAACAAAGTCACATATATCTCAGCAGAAAGTTGAAAAATGTTGCGTTTACTTCACACGAGAGCAGCCATTTTCCCCTGTTGCCATGGGAACGTTATGAAGTGACGTTATTACGCGCCGTGAACATCATCGAAAAGCTGCAAACCCCGCGATGAAGCCATGATGAAGCAAATCAGTCTCATTTGCCAACAAAAATAAGTGCAAAAGACCGTGCAAAGCAGTTTCCCGGTGTGTTACATGACGCTGAGGAAGAGGGGATGGAGGATGAGGATGGCGAATGATTGGCCAGTGTTAGAGGCTACGCAGTTATAGTTTTCATTTTCACAGTGGACTGTTGTAGTTTCATTCAGGAGTTGATGCAACTTTACAGTTGTAAGATTGCACTTTATTGTTACCAGTGTGTTAAATCATACAGTGTCAAAAACCTCACAGTTGTAAGTATATTAGTAGTATGTGAATGTACATTACAGTAAGAGATTGCACTTATTTTAACAGAAGATGTCTGTTTTGTATTGCTAAAAAAACAGGAAGCACACATTTAATTTCTTTATATTTTATTTATTAACTTTTACAGAAGTTGTAGCATATTCCTTTTGTAAAGCTACAGAACTTGTTTGACTCATCAATGTTTTGTAAGTTTGAGCCATGTGTTTATTAAGGTCTGAAATAAAACAAGATGAGAACTTAAATATTCCGAGATACTTTAATGGACAAATTAAAACATGTTATTCTTGATTGCAAGTGAAACATAAGTTTTATTTCATTATTATTATATTGTGTGTCTGTAGTTATTAATGTGAATATCGTGTCCTTGTTGGATGTTCAGTTCAAGGTTTGTCTGTTTTCATCGGTTCACTCCTGCTGGCTGATGTTGAAACTGCACCATTCAAAAGTAGATGAATATCCGTATAAATCACTGCAAGCAACATATAAATGGCACAGATTAGTTTGGTGCGATTGAGATGCTTAAGAAAAGCTTCATCATTATAATATTAGGAGGCCTTTAGCTTCAGTTAAACATGTGATGTCTTCGGCTCACACTCGCCAAACAGGAAGTGAAACTACAGCCACAGGAAGAGCTTTGAGGCTTCAGCTAAACACACTACGTTTCCCACAATGCAACTCTTCTCCCAGAGCTCATATGATGGAGAGAGTGATTTTAATGTTCAAGAACTTTTCTGTATTATTTATAGTTTCTGTAAACAACAGTGTTTCTCCATGCTGTCGATTACCACAGAAAATACCCCTAACACACATTTCTTCTTCATCTCATGTCTTTTTCATTCAGAGTTTGGCAAGGATTGTTTCCTTAAAATGTGTGACATTTTTTCCTATAAGTGGATGATGCTTAACATGTAATTAACATGTCTTGAAAATATATTAAAACATTCAGAAGTAGAAAAAGAGCAACAGAAAACACTCAAACATGTTAAAGACAGACAGAAACAGGATGTGGTTGATGAATTCACAGTTCATTTCCTGGTCAAAACTGAGAGGCGTTTTCACACCTAACGCCACATGAAAAAAACACAGACACACAGTCAGTGAACAGTATGAGTTTGACTCTCAACACGTGAAGGAAATGTTAATATTAGTTGTTGACACACATTGTTCTCTCAGTACGGAAGAGAACGACAGTAACGTTTGTCACACAGAATTTGGTCTTTTAAGCGAAACGCTTGTCAAATTTCATCATGTTGGACGTCCTGCTGCTCTTTTCCAGCATCTGTACAGGTGAGTTTGAGACTCTCAGCTCTTTTACACAGAGTTTGACATCTTCTCTTGTTTTTCCTCTGTTATCACATGATCATCAGACTCATATGGATGATATTTGTCAGTTATTATTCTGGCCTGCTTATGTCTCTTGCTCACACATAACAGCTCTATATAATGATATTTGTGTTTTCAGCTGTTGTTGTTGGAGCTTCACAGACAATTACTGGATACAGAGGAGAGAGAGTTGAGATCAGATGCTCATATGAATCTGGATATGAATCAAATGCAAAGTATTTTTGTAAAGGGGAGTGTAACTATAGAAATAAAAACATCATGGTTGAATCAGGATCTCCAGCTAAAGACGAGAGATTCTTTCTGACTGACGACACGACGACCAGAGTTTTCACCGTCACCATCACTGATCTGAGAACAGAGGATGAAGGCCAATACTGGTGTGCTGTGAGGAGGACTGTGCCTTGGACTGATGTCTATTCAGAGATTGTGTTGCTGGTTAAAGAAGGTAAGCGATTACATTTGTTAATAGCAGAAATGAACTGCATGGAAACAAGAGAGTGAGAGATCAAGTCATTAATCTTGTACAATCCCAGATCCAGAAAAGTTGGATAATTTTGTAAAATGCAATACAAATGAAGAATCTGTGATTTGTTAATTCAGTTTCAACTTTATTTTACTGACAAAAGTACAAAGAAAAGATTTCCCATGTTTTGGTCACACTTTATATCAGGGTCCAATTGTCACTATAACTATGACTTGGTAGTGCGTTAAAGTGACTTTACTGGATTTCTTTGGCACAACAAGAAACAGAGTGATTAAAACAGAGATTGAATGAAAGATTGTATGTATTTTAAATGAACTTCAGTGTCAGTGTTTTAAGTTGATCTTTCCTGTGACCCTTCAGATAAAAAGACCACTGAAGTTTCAACCATCAGCCCTTCTTCAGAAACACCGTCATCTTTCAGTACAACAGAACTGAGTCCACAATCAGGTCAGTTCCTCTGTCTGTCGCTCTTTATGACTCTTATTTCTTGAATATTGTGCTTCTAAATTAGCCTGGTTAAAACCAGACCATTCTCAATAGTAACTGAGTTATGGTCTGGCAAAGCTTCATTAATAACTCATTTCCAAAGGGGCGTCACCAACGGACGTCGCTCAAATGCCTCTGGGCGCAATAGCTTGTTTGCATATGACGTCACGTCACTGCGTTGCCATGCCGCGAAATGCAGATGGAGGGCAGGAAGTGATTTGTTACATTTAGGAAACACTATAACAAACTCAAAATGCCAATGTTTTGCATCGTTTATGGTTGCTCAAATCGATTAAACCACGAGGAGTTTTATCGTGTACCAAAAGTTGTTGTTCATAATGGGGAAAAATGCAAGAAATTGACAGAAAAACGCCGGAAAAAAATGACTTGCAAACCTACGTCTGCGGTCGGGAGGAGCCGAATCATAAAACGCCCGTGTGTGCAGTGATCACTTCGTCAAAGGTGAATTAATACAATTTATGTGGATGTTTGTGTAACGTACCAGTTTCCGAACTTAAAGTAAAAAAAATAAAAAATAAAAAGTTAAAGTAATTGTTTCTTCTTTTCTTTGAGTTTGTAAGTTACCCCTGTAACTGAAGACAAATGTAACGTTACAGGCAAATCTTTCAATTCATTTGAAAAATCGCTCCTCTTCATAACGTAAGGATCACGTCCAACATATGTTTACATTTTTTGTTATATTTTTCGCTTGTAATAGCGTCTAAAGTAGTACAGTTCGGACTTTCCTCCATCTCGTCCATTCCGCTCTTCACTTCCTGCCCTCCATCTGAATTTTGCGCGTCATCACAATCACGTGACTGCAAACCACCTATTGGATAGACCTAAAACCAATCAGAGCGATTGTCATCGTGTAAAGCCATATGCTGCGTCCCAATTCGCCTGAGTTACACTACGCCATAAAAGTATGTACTCTTTTTGTGAAGAAAATGTATTTACTTTTGAATGTGTAGCAAAATGTAGGCAAGCTTTGGGACATACTACTTCGTCATCTTTGTCGGACGGATCTGTCGCGTGCATCCTGTCACGTAAACTGCCCTGTCAATCATCTTGTCACAGTTAAAAAGAAATGTAGTAGCACGTTCATCTGCCAGTGGGTCTTACATGGAGACTGTCCTCGTGTGTTTGCAATTTGAATATAATAATGCATTTAAAAGTTGCTGCGCTTCACCAATGGATGTCGCTCAAATGCCTCTGGGCGCAATTGATAGACCTAGAACCAATCAGAGCGAGCGTCATCGTGTAAAGCCCACCTCAACGTTTCTGATTGGTGCCTCAATTTGGACGGATTAGAAATCGGCTTGAATGAGCTCTTTGCCAGACTACTTGCAGAGCAAATCTAAATTTGCCGGAAGTTTGTTTGGGTTTTCATATATATTATATATTTTTTTATATATATACAAAATTGCATAAATATCCCGCATATTACATCGCGTTTTCATCGTTCATTCCAAAGCCGCTGCTGGATGAACAGTGAGTGTGTGTGTGACAGTCGGCTGCGGTAGGCTAAATTATTTACGACAGCGGTAATGGACAATTCCACTTCCAACCTGTAGGGGGACCGAAGAGGAAAAGTTCCTTAGTGTTGCTTTAAAGCAGTGAACCGTGACAGACAAATCCCTGCTTTTAAAGGTATAGGCCTATTGGTTTTTTTGTTTTAGTTTTTAAATTTGGATAATCTCTTAATATAATATCCATACATTGTCAGAGCTTGGTAGACAGATAACTTTTATATTTGTAGACGTTATTAGACAGATTAATTCATAGATTATAATTAATGTTATTTATTAATTTATTGTTTATAAATATTAATAACATGCATAATAAATGATGATCATATCTGTCATACACAATTTATGGCATAAAAAAAAAAAAAATTAAGACGTGCTAAATTATTTTTTTAAACAAATTGGTCAAATAATTACAAAATAATGTAGTCATAATTTAAGTAGTAAATAAATTAAAAATGGAAAAAATTATCCCATCCCTGCAGAATTGTCAAAAACATGATTACTGGTTCAGAATGACTGCTTAAGGCACACCAACATATACTGAAGAGTTATGTAGAAATAAATAAAATAATCAAATGTAAAATTATAATATGTGTATTTTGCAAGTTCACACACTTGATCTCATGTTTTCTCATGTTTATTGTTGAGCTGTCAAGATGTCATGTTGAAATAATCAGTTCCAAGGCCTTGACACATTTTTATTTTATTAAATATTTTATTTGATTATCATTATTTTTTTAATAGGATGTACCGAATATTCTTCAGTTTTATGCAAAACATAAATATGACAAATATAACATCAGATCTCTGTCATGTGGCGAAAGATAAATGCAAAAAAAAAATTATTCATTAGATACTTTAATGGACAAATTAAACCATGTTATTCTTGATTGCAAGTGAAGCATATGTTTTATCTCATTATTATTATATTGTGAGTCTGTAGTTATTAATGTGAATATCGTTTCCTTGTTGGATGTTCAGTTCAAGGTTTGTCTGTTTTCATCGGTTCACTCCTGCTGGCTGATGTTGAAACTGCACCATTCAAAAGTAGATGAATATCCGTATAAATCACTGCAAGCAACATATAAATGGCACAGATTAGTTTGGTGCGATTGAGATGCTTAAGAAAAGCTTCATCATTATAATATTAGGAGGCCTTTAGCTTCAGTTAAACATGTGATGTCTTCGGCTCACACTTGCCAAACAGGAAGTGAAACTACAGCCACAGGAAGAGCTTTGAGGCTTCAGCTAAACACACTACGTTTCCCACAATGCAGCTCTTCTCCCAGAGCTCATATGATGGAGAGAGAGATTTTAATGTTCAAGAAATATTCTGTATTATTTATAGTTTCTGTAAACAACAGTGTTTCTCCATGCTGTCGATTACCACAGAAAATACCCCTAACACACATTTCTTCTTCATCTCATGTCTTTTTCATTCAGAGTTTGGCAAGGATTGTTTCCTTAAAATGTTTGACATTTTTTCCTATGAGTGGATGATGCTTAACATGTAATTAACATGTCTTGAAAATATATTAAAACATTCAGAAGTAGAAAAAGAGCAAAAGGACAACAGAAAACACTCAAACATGTTAAAGACAGACAGAAACAGGATGTGGTTGATGAATTCACAGTTCATTTCCTGGTCAAAACTGAGAGGCGTTTTCACACCTAACGCCACATGGAAACACAGTCAGTGAACAGTATGAGTTTGACTCTCAACACGTGAAGGAAATGTTAATATTAGTTGCTGACGCACATTGTTCTCTCAGTACGGAAGAGAACGACAGTAACGTTTGTCACACAGAATTTGGTCTTTTATTTAAGCGAAACGCTTGTCAAATTTCATCATGTTGGACGTCCTGCTGCTCTTTTCCAGCATCTGTACAGGTGAGTTTGAGACTCTCAGCTCTTTTACACAGAGTTTGACATCTTCTCTTGTTTTTCCTCTGTTATCACATGATCATCAGACTCATATGGATGATATTTGTAAGTTATTATTCTGGCCTGCTTATGTCTCTTGCTCACACATAACAGCTCTATATAATGATATTTGTGTTTTCAGCTGTTGTTGTTGGAGCTCCACAGACAATTACTGGATACAGAGGAGAGAGAGTTGAGATCAGATGCTCATATAAATCTGGATATGAATCAAATTCAAAGTATTTTTGTAAAGGGGAGTGTTACTATGGAATAAGAAACATCATGGTTGAATCAGGATCTCCAGCTAAAGACGAGAGATTCTCTCTGACTGACGACACGACGACCAGAGTTTTCACTGTCACCATCACTGATCTGAGAACAGAGGATGAAGGCCAATACTGGTGTGGTGTGAGGAGGACTGTGTCTTTGACTGATGTCTATTCAGAGATTGTGTTGCTGGTTAAAGAAGGTAAGTGATTACATTTGTTAATAGCAGAAATGAACTGCATGGAGACAAGCTGAGAGTGAGAGATCAAGTCATTAATCTTGTACAACCCCAGATCCAGAAAAGTTGGATCATTTTGTAAAATGCAATACAAATGAAGAATCTGTGATTTGTTAATTCTGTTTCAACTTTATTTTACTGACAAAAGTACAAAGAAAAGATTTCCCATGTTTTGGTCACACTTTATATCAGGGTTCAATTGTCACTATAACTATGACTTGGTAGTGCGTTAAAGTGACTTTACTGGATTTCTTTGGCACAACAAGAAACAGAGTGATTAAAACAGAGATTGAATTAAAGATTGTATGTATTTTAAATGAACTTCAGTGTCAGTGTTTTAAGTTGATCTTTCCTGTGACCCTTCAGATAAAAAGACCACTGAAGTTTCAACCATCAGCCCTTCTTCAGAAACACCGTCATCTTTCAGTACAACAGAACTGAGTCCACAATCAGGTCAGTTCCTCTGTCTGTCGCTCTTTATGACTCTTATTTCTGGAATATTGTGCTTCTAAATGTACTTGAAGTCATTTATATATATTAGATGATTCCTTTGAGATTAAATGTGTTAAAGTTGTTGAAGACTGAAGGTTCAGTCCTCAGATGTTTGCTCCCGGTTATTAAAAAAAGCACAAATTGCTTTGGATAAAGGGCCTTACACACCGGGACGAATATCGGCGCGCGTTATTCGCCAGCGTTTTTCAACGCGTTTTTTGTGTTCACACCCAAGCGATTTTCGCTGACGATGAGCCGAGTGAACATGCAAATTCATTCCCTGACATTAGATGGCGCGATTGTCAAACGTTCGTGGGAAAAAGTTACAAGCCTATGTACATGAAAGACAATTAAGTAAAATGAAACTCACCATCAAGGCCCATTTGCTCTGCAATACCACTCCATAACAGTTCTCTTTTATCAAGATTTTTGTAGTCGCGTTTGTCATATAGTTCTTTATGTTCCGACACCAACGAGGCCAGCAGCTCTACATTCATCTTGCCTTGCATCTTCCTCGTCTTATTTCTTCCCAGCAGTGTAGACGCTATCTTCTTCGCCTGTATGTGTGCTCGGCAAGACCGTTTTGTGTTTGAGCGCCCCCAAGTTGTGTTTTACTGTAACTTCAAAAGCTCCAGACACGTGAGCAAAAGCGCCAATCTCATTGGTCGGATAGTTTTTGACGCGGCGCGTCAAACCAAAAAAACGAACCCGAGGCGTTTTTTTTGAAAATGACGCGTGGCGTTTTTCGCGTCGGTGTGCACACTCACATTGGCGCCCTTTGTTTAGTCACGAGGCGTTAAACGTCGGCGAATATCGCGCGCGAAATTCGTCCCGGTGTGAACAGGCCTTAAGAGTGTCTTTAGAATGAACATTAACATATTTTCAGTTGAAAGTAATCAGTGTAAATCAATAAACGTTTGTTCATATTCACATGATGTGAATGGTTTGTGTGTGAATGTAGAGCTTTAGAGTTTATATGTGTTCATGTTCTCACTGCATGATTCACAGTCACTGGTGTTTCTCTCTGTCAGCGACTCATCAAACAGAAACTGAAACAACAAGAACAACAACAGGAAATACTACAGTTCAACTCTATCAGACAAACACTTGTAAGCACACAAACTACACTACCCATAATGCGATAATAAGAGTGTGAATGTAGAGCTTTAGAGTTTATATACCAGTGGGCACCTTGACGTCAATTTAACATTGATGTCAAAATGACGTCACAAAACAGGTAAAAAATGAAAGTCAATTTGACGTCAAGAGTTTGACCTCTGCTGATGTCATTTTGCCAAACAAAAAGGTGAAACGCATGGCCGTACACTTATTACCAGCTTCACTTAAAACTAACCAGATTTACTTTATTTAATTTCCGGTTTAATGAAATCATATTTTGTATTTTAAAGTCACCATGATGATACAGCCAACATCACCTGATATCATTTTCTCATGGCTTTTTTAACTACAACAGTTGTGCTTTATAAACACACAATTATAGCAGCCAAAGAAATTTTTATATTAAAGAGTCAAGGGTCAAGAGCACAACTAAAGCAACCGCTAACCACCATCATGGTGACTTTAAAATACATTTAAATAAAGTAAATCTGGTGTGCAGCCATGCATTTCACCTCTTTGTTTGGCAAAATGACATCAGCAGAGGTCAAAATCTTGACATCAAATTGACATCGAAACTTTGTCGTCAATACGACTTTCATTTTTGACCTGTTTTGTGACGTCATTTTGACATCAAGGTGCCCGCTGGGATTCATGTTCATGTTCTCACTGCATGATTCAGTCACTGGTGTTTCTCTCTGTCAGCGACTCATCAAACAGAAACTGAAACAACAAGAACAACAACAGGAAAAACTACAGTTCAACTCTATCAGACAAACACTAGTAAGCACACAAACTACACTACCCATAATGCAACTCTCTGATCACATGATCACTCTTTGAAAGGAAATTGCTTTGATCATTTGTAGAGGCACGTACTCGTGTGGTTAACTTGCTTTGACATCAAGTGTTTCCTTCTGAAGAGTTGAGGTTTACCATTGCAGTTTCATTTCAGTTATACAATATAATATTCTATTGTACTATAATACAGATTATTTATTTAAATAATAAGAATGTTATTGTTCACTTAACAGTAATATCAGAATCAGCATTGTGTTTAATACAATATAATATGTTCAGATCTGGCTTCTGTTGCTGGCGGTCTGGGTTCAGTTCTGCTGGTTCTGACTCTGTGTTCTGGAACCTTCATCATCCTGAAGAAGAGGAAGAGGAAATCTGGGACAGGTAACAATTTGTTTGTGATTATTATTGTTATTATTTAGTTATATTTTAGTGTGTAAATTGACTGACTCTCTATTTTCATGCAGCTTTATTTCAGCAAAACATGCAGCACAATACAGAGGTGGGTGTTCAAGTCTTTACCTGTAGAAGATCAGACATGTTAAATGATTGTTTATTGATCAACAGAGAGAATTATCTACATAAACTATTCAATTATTGATGTATGTGTTGTTTTTCAGACTGAAGGCATGTATGAGGAGATTCCAAACACAGACGTCACCGTGGTAACATCTTCATCCAATCAGATGGCTGCATCTTCATCCAATCAGACGCCTGCATCACACCTCAACAACTGTACAGAAGTCTTTACTCTTTACGCCACAGTAACCAATCGCCAGGCTGATTCAAACCCCAGTCACACCCACTCGACCAATCAGGTGACAGATACAGCCGGTGATTATTATGCCAATATAAAGTCTCCTGAAGCAACACAGGACAGCGGGACAGAACTGATCTACGTAACAGCAACACATCCACAAAACATCTCAACAAACGAGGGTCCGATATATTCAGTGATCAATGATAAATGAAAAAGACTGTCCACAGACATTGTCACGAATCAAGCCTCTGTGGTTCCTCGTACTCGCCTCCAGAGGGCTCCCTCTCCCGAATATTGACATTATCCATTTAAACTCCATGACCCGTGCCTGGTACTGGTTATCTGCACACCTGCCGCTATTTATTCAGTCTCTCTCCACTCCATCATTGCGCAGTCCCGACATTTCTGAGCATTTTCCCTGTTTCCATTGTTTCCTCGTTATTGACCATGGACTGGTTTCACCGGATCGACCCTTTGCTTATTGCCTTTGTGACTCTGCTTTGTTTGCCTGGATACTCGCTACTCTGTTTGCTGCCTGCCCTGAAACTCTGCCTGCCTTTGCATTATTAATAACAGTAACATACTGTAAAGATTACAATGAAGAACTGTAAATTCACAGCTGCTCTTGTTTTGCTGCTTTTACAGGTGTGCTGTATAATTGTAGTTTATGATTTACAGTACTCTTGTACATTTACAGGCTTTACAACCAAAATTGCCAGTAAGTTGCTGTAAATTTTACAGCAATTTTTTACTGTGTACGTTTGTGTTCAGCCTTGGATATCTCTTTTGCTGCTGTTTGATCCCTGCCTATATTTTTTTTTACTGTTATCAGTTTATAAAGTGTATATACTAACCAGAAATGTTACTAACAACTAAAAAAAAAAGTAAATAAAATGTAAAAATTACACAAAATTCAATATTCTTTGGCACACCTCATCTACAGTTCAATAAAGCTATTAAAAATGTAAAATACAGCAGAAACCAGCGATTATGAGGCAATTCACACAAGAGGCAACATTAAGAAAGCAGAGAATCAGAGCAATGATGAAGTTTAAGTGCAAAAGGCAGTAGCTTTGACAAGATATTGTATAAAACACTACACAGCTCTTTATATCTTCTCAGGCTCCTTCAGGACATGATCACACAAACCAAGTTTCGTAATAACATCCTATTGAGTTCATAAAATACATCATATCACTACAAAATAGTAAATGGCCAACATGGGAAAGTTGGGTGTCGTTCAGCTTGATATTAAACTATTGAAGGTCAAACTATTTATAGGCTAAAATATCAATTGTCCATTATCCGCCAACACTAGGTGGCGCTGTGCTGAAACTCCTCACGTTCCCTCAGGGTAAGATGGCTGTAGAGGTGCAGGTTTGACATCAGTTTGTAGGCTGTGATGAGGTTCAGTACTTTGTAATGAGGGAAGGAAGAAGACAAGGGGTCGGCGATGACTGGGACTCTCGTTTTATTCACTCAAGTTGAAAACATAAACAAAAAGGTGCGCACGTAGCGCGTTCACCGTGCAACAACACAGCATAAACTCAGTCCGTAATTCAGAATACAAATCGTCAGCTTCTCTCTCCGTCCGCAGCAGCACACGAGGTCCCAGTCACTCTCTCTCTCTCTCACTCTCTCCCGATCGTGCTTATATCCGGTCTCTCCACGCCAATTACTGAAATCAGACACAGGTGTTCATCATCTGCACTTGACCCACTTACTCACCGCTCGCTTCCTTCCTCTCTCTCCCGCTACAGACTCCGCAGAACCACGCCCCCCTCGCCACATACCCCCACCGCCCGACTCAGGCCGGGGAGCCATCCGGTCTGCAGCCTCCCCCCCCCCTCCTCCTGGAGAGGAAGTCGGCCACAGCCATCTGTGCACCCGGCTTGTGGATCACCTGAAACTTAAAGGGTTGTAACGCCAGATACCAACGGGTAATCCACGCGTTTGTATCTTTCATGCGGTGGAGCCATTGCAGGGGAGCGTGGTCCGAACAGAGGGTGAACTCCCGCCCCAGGAGATAATACCGGAGGGTGAGAACGGCCCACCTGATGGCCAAACACTCCTTTTCTATGGTGCTGTACATCGTCTCTCTCTTCGAGAGCTTCCGACTGATGTACAGCACCGGCCGCTCTTCACCCTCCACCTCCTGGGACAGGACGGCGCCCAACCCCCTGTCCAACGCATCTGTCTGCAACATAAAAGGGAGAGAAAAGTTAGGAGCATGTAAGAGCGGTCCGCCACACAGAGCAGCCTTTATCTGGGTAAAAGCCTGCTGACACTGCTCCGTCCACTGAACCGTATCTGGTGCTTCCTTTTTAGTTAGATCAGTCAGCGGGCTGGCGAGGTCCGAATAATTAGAAACAAACCTTCTATAATATCCCGCCAGCCCCAGGAACTGCCTAACCTCCTTTTTGGTCTTGGGTCTTGGACAAGTCGCAACCGCTGCAGTCTTATCAGCTCTTATGCAGCTCTCTTGTTATTGTCAGCGTTGCTTTGTAGTCAAGGTAAGCCCATCTTCGATTCTCAGCTTCCCTTATATTTTTAACTTCACATAATTGTGTATTTTAGTTGGACGCGTTGCCACATTAAACAAACAGCCGCGAGTGAAAATTATTATTGTTAAAGTCTAATTTGCACTTTAAGCCTCTGCTCCTAGCACTTTCAAAGCGAAAGTTGGCCCATTATCGCGTTATCCACTTAATTGCAAGACCGAACCAGCATCTGTTAGAATACCTTTAAATAGACGAGATTCAGTTCACTCCCGTAGGACAAGCGAGCAACAAGAGGCTCGACTGAAACGCGCAACTGTGTGTTTTCTGGAATACTCTGCTCTCTTGTTATTGTCAGCGTTGCTTTGTAGTCAAGGTAAGCCCATCTTCGATTCTCAGCTTCCCTTATATTTTTAACTTCACATAATTGTGTATTTTAGTTGGACGCGTTGCCACATTAAACAAACAGCCGCGAGTGAAAATTATTATTGTTAAAGTCTAATTTGCACTTTAAGCCTCTGCTCCTAGCACTTTCAAAGCGAAAGTTGGCCCATTATCGCGTTATCCACTTAATTGCAAGACCGAACCAGCATCTGTTAGAATACCTTTAAATAGACGAGATTCAGTTCACTCCCGTAGGACAAGCGAGCAACAAGAGGCTCGACTGAAACGCGCAACTGTGTGTTTTCTGGAATACTCTGCTCTCTTGTTATTGTCAGCGTTGCTTTGTAGTCAAGGTAAGCCCATCTTCGATTCTCAGCTTCCCTTATATTTTTAACTTCACATAATTGTGTATTTTAGTTGGACGCGTTGCCACATTAAACAAACAGCCGCGAGTGAAAATTATTATTGTTAAAGTCTAATTTGCACTTTAAGCCTCTGCTCCTAGCACTTTCAAAGCGAAAGTTGGCCCATTATCGCGTTATCCACTTAATTGCAAGACCGAACCAGCATCTGTTAGAATACCTTTAAATAGACGAGATTCAGTTCACTCCCGTAGGACAAGCGAGCAACAAGAGGCTCGACTGAAACGCGCAACTGTGTGTTTTCTGGAATACTCTGCTCTCTTGTTATTGTCAGCGTTGCTTTGTAGTCAAGGTAAGCCCATCTTCGATTCTCAGCTTCCCTTATATTTTTAACTTCACATAATTGTGTATTTTAGTTGGACGCGTTGCCACATTAAACAAACAGCCGCGAGTGAAAATTATTATTGTTAAAGTCTAATTTGCACTTTAAGCCTCTGCTCCTAGCACTTTCAAAGCGAAAGTTGGCCCATTATCGCGTTATCCACTTAATTGCAAGACCGAACCAGCTGTACTCACTCAAGCGGTGAAAGTATTTTTCTGTATATCTGTGTATTTTGCGCGCTGTCGCGGAAGCGTCAGCGGAAGCGTTCAGCTCTCGTGTTCAGCCTCCTCGTGTGAAGACCGACTCGGGTAAAGACCATCGACTCTACCTGCGCGACTCCACCGAGCAGGGACACCAGAAAGGCACTTAAAAATTCGCCTTTTCCCTTTCCACTTCTTATCTTATCTTTCTCCCGAATCAGCATGTGTTTTCAACACATTCCTGTTATCGTTCGACAACGCCCTTTCATCACGCGCACAAGGCAGCGCGATACTGCTAATCTGCGTCCCATTCTCTCATCCTCACACACTCCTCTCTCTCTTTCCGTGGGTCTATGGAATTGTCAGTCAGCAGTCAACAAAGCTGACTTCATTCCAGCCTTTGCATCTCATTCTACTCTCAGTATCCTGGGCTTGACTGAGACCTGGATTCGTCCTGAAGACTCAGCAACCCCCGCTGCTCTCTCTAGCAATTTCTCCTTTTCTCACTCCCCTCGCCAGTCTGGGAGGGGTGGCGGGACAGGGCTTCTCGTTTCCAACAATTGGAAATACTCAGCGCTCTCTTCTCTATGCAACAACAATTCATTTGAATATCATGCTATCACACTTACAACTCCCAGTAAGATCCATATTGTAGTAATTTATCGCCCCCCAGGTCAGCTGGGTAACTTCATAGAGGAGCTGGATGTGCTGCTGTCCTCTTTCCCTGAGGACGGCACCCCACTTCTAGTCTTCGGTGACTTCAACATTCATCTCGAAAAACCACATGCAACAGACTTCACCTCTCTACTAGCCTCCTTCGATCTCAAACGACACATCACCACAGGTACTCACAAATCAGGCAACCAACTGGACCTGGTTTACACACGCAACTGCATCACAGACAACATTTTGGTGAGGCCTCTCCATGTTTCAGATCATTTCCTCATCACCTTCAGTCTACAACTCGCTACCCCTGCGCCACCAACCCCACCACCAGTCACCCTCAGGCGAAACCTACGCTCACTTTCCCCCTCCCATCTCTCCTCTGCCGTGTCTTCTTCTCTTCCCCCACCCTCACAATTCTCATCTCTGGATGTGAATACTGCAACGGATACCCTATGCTCCACACTAACCTCTACTCTAGACAAAATCTGCCCTCTCTCCTCCAGGCCAGCACGCGCTACTCCTTCTAACCCCTGGCTATCTGAGGTTCTTCGTGAACACCGGACCGAACTCAGGGCAGCGGAGAGGAAATGGCGCAAATCAAAAGACTCATCTGACCTGAGTATGTATAAATCTCTCCTCTCGTCCTTTTCTGCTGATGTTCATGCTGCAAAATCTTCTTATTTCCACAACAAGATCAACAGCTCCTCCAACGCACGACTACTCTTCAAGACATTCAACTCACTCCTCTGTCCACCTCCACCACCACCCTCCTCCTCCTTAACTGCCGATGATTTTGCTAACTTCTTCACCAACAAAACAACAACTATCAGCAGTCAATTCTCAGCTCCACACACACAGGAACCCAGACCGACCCCTTCCACAGCCAATACCCCTCTGTCCTCCTTTTCGTCGCTAACAGAGGAAGAAGTATCTACACTTCTCCTCTCCAGTCACCCTACCACCTGCCCTCTAGACCCCATCCCCTCACACCTTCTACAAGCCATCTCTCCCACACTTCTACCAGCACTCACACACATCATCAACTCATCCCTCCATACTGGCACCTTCCCTACAGCATTCAAGCAGGCTCGGGTCACTCCACTGCTCAAAAAACCAACGCTAAACACATCTTTTGTAGAGAATTACAGACCCATCTCTCTCCTACCATTCATTGCAAAAACACTTGAAAGAGCTGTTTTCAACCAAGTAACATCCTTCTTGTCTCTAAACAACCAGCTGGATGTCAACCAATCTGGCTTCAAGAAAGGGCATTCAACTGAGACTGCATTACTGTCGGTCACAGAAGCCCTACGGATTGCAAAAGCTGCTTCCAAATCTTCACTCCTCATTCTCCTTGATCTGTCTGCTGCCTTCGACACCGTGAACCATCAGATCCTTATGTCCAGCCTCTCATCACTGGGCATCACAGGAACTTCACTCGACTGGTTTGAATCCTATCTCACAGGTAGGTCCTTCAAAGTCGCATGGAGAGGCGAGGTATCCAGAGCACATCAACTGACCACAGGGGTTCCCCAGGGTTCAGTTCTTGGTCCCCTCCTCTTCTCCATCTACACTACATCACTGGGACACATCATACAGGCACACGGCTTCTCCTACCACTGCTATGCTGATGACACACAACTCTTCCTCTCATTTCGACCAGATGATCACACAGTAGCTGCACGGGTCTCGAGCTGTCTGGCAGACATCTCCACATGGATGAAGGAACATCACCTGCAGCTCAACCTGGCAAAGACTGAGCTGCTCGTCCTCCCTGCCAATCCATCTCTACAGCACGACTTCACCATCCAGCTTGATTCATCATCAATCACCCCATCAAGGTCGGTCAGAAATCTGGGAGTAACGTTTGATGACCAGCTGACCTTCACAGATCACATTTCAAAGACAGCTCGATCATGCAGGTTTGCACTGCACAACATCAGGAAGATCAGGCCTTTCCTAACTGAGCACGCAACACAACTTCTCGTCCAGGCCCTGGTCATTTCTAGGCTTGACTACTGCAATGCTCTTCTGGCCGGACTTCCAGCATGTGCTACCAAACCTCTTCAGATGATCCAGAATGCTGCAGCTCGTCTTGTCTTCAACGAGCCCAAGAGGGCCCACGTCACCCCTCTGTTAATCTCTCTGCACTGGCTACCTCTCGCTGCTCGCATCAAGTTCAAGGCATTGACGCTTGCTTACAGATCTATCACAGGCTCAGCTCCCTCCTACCTTCACTCACTCCTACGAGCCTACATCCCCACCAGACGCCTACGATCAATCAACAAGCGACGTCTCGTGGTCCCATCACAGAAAGCCACAAAATCACTTTCCAGATCATTCTCATTCACAGTTCCATGCTGGTGGAACACTCTCCCCACCCTTATCCGGAATGCTGAATCCCTGACAACATTCAAAAAACAGCTGAAAACCCATCTCTTCCATGAGCACCTAAACTCATAAAAAAAAAAAAAAAAAAAAAAAAAAAAACCTTTCCCTTAAAATCCCACCTATCATGCTTATGCTACTCTGAATAATGCCTGAACTTCGTATTCTGAACACTTCTTGCGTTGTTGTTGTCTTTTGCCTCTTCATGATGACTCGCTTAATTTAGTCCTGATTTGTAAGTCGCTTTGGATAAAAGCGTCTGCTAAATGACTAAATGTAAATGTAAATGTTATCAATTTGGGGACGCACCTGTCCATGACCCAAGTGGAAACCCAGATATCTGACTTCCACACGCCCAATTGCACACTTCTTCGGATTGGCCGTGAGCCCAGCCCTTCTCAGCGTCTTCAGTACAGCGCGCAAATGCTGCATATGTCGCTGCCAATCATCACTATAGATGATGATATCATCCAGATAAGCAGCGGCATATGCAGCGTGCGGCCGGAGAATTCTGTCCATCAGACGCTGAAAAGTCGCTGGGGCCCCGAACAACCCGAACGGAAGAGTAACAAATTGGTGTAATCCGAACGGCGTTGTGAAAGCTGTTTTTTCTTTAGTCATGGGAGACAAGGGGATCTGCCAATAACCCTTAGTTAAGTCCAGTGTCGAATAAAAACGAGCAGTACCTAGCCGATCAAGCAATTCGTCAACTCGGGGCATTGGATATGCGTCGAATTTCGACACAGCATTCACCTTCCTGTAATCCACACAGAACCGCACTGAGCCGTCCGTTTTAGGAACTAAAACTATCGGGCTCGCCCAGTCACTGTTGGATTCTTCTATCACTCCCATCTCTAGCATTGCTTCTAATTCGCTCTGAACCACTTTTTTCTTGTGTTCAGGCAAGCGATACGGCCGACTGCGAATTACCACGCCCGGCTCGGTCTCAACATGGTGCTGAATGAGATTCGTTCGACCAGGCAGGGGCGAGAACACATCAGCAAATTCTGCTTGTATTGTCTTTACATCAGTGAGCTGGGAGGGTGAGAAGTGGTCTCCCCCAGGGGCCAGAGCGAGAGATTGGGACTTTGAACTCACTTCTGGACCGAGATCCTCCTCTCCGCTCACTACCATCGCCAGCATCACTGATTCTGCCTCAGACCATTTTTTTAGTAGGTTGAGGTGATATATTTGATGTGCTCCGCCCCTATCCGTTCGAGCTACCTCATAGTTGAGATCCCCAACTCGCCGTGTGACCTCAAAGGGTCCTTGCCACTTCGCGAGTAATTTTGAACTTGAAGTAGGGAGTAATACAAGCACTTTATCTCCCGGTGCAAATTGACGCAGTCTAGCCCCCCTGTTGTACAGCCGACTCTGTTTGTCCTGTGCCTGTAACAAATTCTCCATAGATAGCCGCCCCAACGTGTGGAGTTTTGTTCTCAGATCCAGGACATACTGAATTTCGTTTTTACTATTAGAAGGTCCGTCCTCCCAAGTCTCTCTAAGGACATCCAACACCCCACGGGGCTGACGTCCATAGAGAAGCTCGAAGGGGGAAAACCCCGTGGAGGCTTGCGGGACCTCCCGTACAGCGAACAAGAGGGGTTCTAACCACTTATCCCAATTTTTGGCGTCTTCGTGTACGAACTTTCGAATCATGGTCTTTAACGTGCGGTTAAAACGTTCCACCAGCCCGTCCGTTTGTGGGTGATAGACACTGGTTCGGATCAATTTAATGCCCAATAATTCGTAAAGTTCGCGAATCGTACGTGACATAAACGCCGTGCCTTGATCGGTGAGAATTTCTTTTGGAATTCCCACCCGGGAGATTAGTTGAAACAGTGCGCTCGCCACGCTTTTCACGGAAATAGTGCGGAGCGGCACTGCTTCAGGATACCGTGTTGCATAATCCACCAGGACTAAAGCAAAGCGGTGTCCCCGCGCTGACCGTTCTAATGGCCCGATGAGGTCCATACCAATTCGTTCGAAGGGGACCTGCATTAATGGTAGGGGGCACAATGGTGCTTTTGGGTTGGCCGGTGGATTCACCAACTGACATTCACGACAAGACGCGCACCACCTGCGCACATTCTCGTGAATGCCCGGCCAGAAAAATCGGGCCATGAGACGGTTAAGTGTAGCCGTTTGTCCTAAATGCCCGGCGATTGGATTACAATGAGCCGCCTGGAAACGCATTTCCCGACGGCTTTTAGGAATCAATAATTGAGTTGTATCTTGTTTTGTCTGGGAGTCTTGGGTCACCCGATACAACTTATCTTTCAAAATTGCAAAATATGGATAGGAGAGCGGTTGTTCAGGTTGAAGAAGCTGACAGTCGATAGAGCGAACCTGATCAAATGCATTTTTCAGCGTTTCATCCTGGGACTGTTCCAGGGGAAAATCATCACGCTCTGTGAGGATTGTTTGCTCTGGAGCACTCTGTTCCCCTGAAACAGACCCCAGAGGTTCCGGATCAGCCTCTCCCAACTGGGCAACCACTATTCTACTCTCATCTCTTTTCCCCCAAGAGGCATCCGCACATAAATACCCCAATAATTGATTAAACGCTGGCCAATTGGTCCCCAAAATTATCGGATGCCGGAGGTGCGGGTTAACTGCCACCTCTACACTGTTTTTCTCCCCTAAATTGAATTTCCACAGGCAAAATAGGATAATTCACCACTTCCCCGTGCACACACCGCACCTTAACCATGCGGCTATTATCCAATGCCCTAGGTTGAATCAGGTACTTGGTACAGGCCAGCCTGATCGAGGGCAGCCTGTGGCGCGTCGGGGACCCGGATCAGTGTCCCCACCTCCATCACTGGACACCGGTCGATGAAATGACCCGGATCCCCGCAACGCCAACAGGCCGGCCCAGACTTTACCGCCACCCTGGCGGCAGGAAGTGGGTCAGGTGATTGGCGTGGAGAGAGCGGCGGGGCACTTTGGGTTGCGCACAGCCCAGGGGTCGAGCTCCCTCCCCTGGGAGGTGCCCTGGGCGTCATCGTTGGTTCCGTCGAAAAGCCCGTCCTCCACCTTGGTGCTGGCTTCGGCTGGAACCCTCCACGCGTCCGGGGAAGTGGCACAGGCCTAGGAGAGAGAGAGAGGGAGAGGGGGGAGAGAGAGAGAGAGAGAGAGAGAGAAGCAGATGGAAGGGGTTCGCCGACCCCTGGGCACGCCACCATCTGGTCCTCCGCCAGCTGGATGGCCCGGTTCAGCGACGTCGGGCGGTGGCACTGGACCCACTGAGCAGTCCTCCTCGGTAGTCTAGCTACAAACTGCTCCAGTACCACACGATCGATGATATCCTCGACGTCGCTTTGGTCGGCCATCAGCCATTTGCGGCAGGAGTCCCGGAGCTGTTGTGCCATGACGAAGGGCCGGCCGGACTCTTCCAGGGTCAGCGACCTGAACCTCTGTCGATGTTGTTCCGGAGTCCGACCGACCCGCTGGAGGATGGCACGCTTGAGGTCTTGGTAGACCAGGAGATTCTGGACTGGCAGTTGGTGTGCGGCTAGCTGCGCCTCCCCGGACAGCAAAGGGATCAGCCGCATTGGCCAGTCCGCTTTGGGCCATCCCCGATCCTCCGCTGACCTCTCAAACAGGTCCAGAAACGCCTCTGGATCATCTTGTGGACCCATTTTGTTGAGAGGCAGCTGTGATGATGTGTCTCTTGCTGGGGGGATGGCCCGAACCTCCCGGTCTACCCAGCTCCGGAACAGCTTCATGCTGGGATCGGAGGAGCGCCTCGAACCGCTTGTCTTGCTCCTCCTTGATCGCCAGCAGGTGTTGATGTTGTTCCTGGTGAAGACCGGCGAGCGACTGGATGATATCCGCAAATGGCGTTGCTGGCGGGGTCTGCATGGCGGCGGCGTTCTTCTCCCTTCCCGGGTTTCGGCACCAGTGTGATGAGGTTCAGTACTTTGTAATGAGGGAAGGAAGAAGACAAGGGGTCGGCGATGACTGGGACTCTCGTTTTATTCACTCAAGTTGAAAACATAAACAAAAAGGTGCGCACGTAGCGCGTTCACCGTGCAACAACACAGCATAAACTCAGTCCGTAATTCAGAATACAAATCGTCAGCTTCTCTCTCCGTCCGCAGCAGCACACGAGGTCCCAGTCACTCTCTCTCTCTCTCACTCTCTCCCGATCGTGCTTATATCCGGTCTCTCCACGCCAATTACTGAAATCAGACACAGGTGTTCATCATCTGCACTTGACCCACTTACTCACCGCTCGCTTCCTTCCTCTCTCTCCCGCTACAGACTCCGCAGAACCACGCCCCCCTCGCCACATAGGCCAAATCTTGGAAGCGAGTTGCATTTTAGCACTTCTGGTTTCATCGTCCCGAAGTCAATGGTTTTTTTAAATGGGTTTTGGTTAAATGGCTGAAATAAGGTCTGTGGTGAACACAAGCTCAAGACACGCTTTATTCTACCACATAAAATACATCAGTATTTCCCCACTCGTGATTTATTGAAGCTGTTACTTGTCTTGAAAAAGGCGGTTGCTAACAAGTGTCTAAATGTGACGACAGAGTCAGTCGAGGAGATTAAACGTCATCAGCCGAACATGTAAACTCAGTCGCTTTTACATCATCGATAAGCTTATAATTGAGATTGATAAACTATTCTAACTCAAACCTTCAGGGAAAATGTTTCTAGATAAAAACTGAAAGAGTTGTCGGAAGTTTAGTGATGGTGACGTTGAAGTCATGTGACCGTGATGTAGTTCGTTTATAGCCTACCTTTAGCTTTTCACTTCTGGCAACTGCATTTAGGCTTCAATATTCATAAAAGTTGTGTTCATCTGAAACATGTGTGTATCATGAACTTTTGTTGATCACAGAGCTTGTTTTTTGCGATAATCCAGAAGCCTATGGGAAAATCCTATTGTGTTTTTGTGGAGGGAATCAGTGTGATGTGAACTGCCGGCTGGACTACAAGTGTAAGACACTTCTTTCTTATGATGATGAACACAGGAAGAGAACTGATACTGTTGTACTGTTACTAAAATACTACAGGATAATCATGTGTTTAAAACAATGACATTTATATACTGTATTTTATATGAATAAACAATATTACCACCATATTTTATTTTGATCTCATTATTTATATTTAATACTGTATGCCCTATAAGAGTTGTTCACTGGAACGCTGTGTGAAACACTCATATTTTACACACTGTGTAAATGTCACAGATCCTCATTCCCTCTTATAATGAAGTGGATCATCTCTTCCTCACAGAGTAAAACACTGCTTATATATTTAATAAAGTTTGGTGAATCATCACTGATGTCATGTAGAGCTGGATGTGGTTAGAGAGACAGAAGGGGAAGGAAATATATATTTCAGTTGCTGACGCACATTGTTCTCTCAGTACGGAAGAGAACGACAGTAACGTTTGTCACACAGAATTTGGTCTTTTATTTAAGCGAAACGCTTGTCAAATTTCATCATGTTGGACGTCCTGCTGCTCTTTTCCAGCATCTGTACAGGTGAGTTTGAGACTCTCAGCTCTTTTACACAGAGTTTGACATCTTCTCTTGTTTTTCCTCTGTTATCACATGATCATCAGACTCATATGGATGATATTTGTCAGTTATTATTCTGGCCTGCTTATGTCTCTTGCTCACACATAACAGCTCTATATAATGATATTTGTGTTTTCAGCTGTTGTTGTTGGAGCTCCACAGACAATTACTGGATACAGAGGAGAGAGAGTTGAGATCAGATGCTCATATGAATATGGATATGAATCAAATTCAAAGTATTTTTGTAAAGGCGAGTGTTTATTGCCTAAAAACATCATAGTTAAATCAGGATCTCCAGCTAAAGACGAGAGATTCTCTCTGAATGACGACACGACGGCCAGAGTTTTCACCGTCACCATCACTGATCTGAGAACAGAGGATAAAGGAAAATACTGGTGTGGTGTGAGCAGGACTTATTATATTGATGTCTATTCAGAGATTGTGTTGCTGGTTAAAGAAGGTAAGTGATTACATTTGTTAATAGCAGGAATGAACTGCATGGAAACAAGCTGAGAGTGAGAGATCAAGTCATTAATCTTGTACAACCCCAGATCCAGAAAAGTTGGATCATTTTGTAAAATGCAATAAAAATGAATAATCTGTGATTTGTTAATTATGTTTCAACTTTATTTAACTGACAAAAGTACAAATAAAAGATTTCCCATGTTTTGGTCACACTTTATATCAGGGTCCAGTTGTCACTATTAACTATGACTTGGTTGTGTGTTAAAGTGACTTTACTGGATTTCTTTGGCACAACAAGAAACAGAGTGATTAAAACAGAGATTGAATGAAAGATTGTATGTATTTTAAATGAACTTCAGTGTCAGTGTTTTAAGTTGATCTTTCCTGTGACCCTTCAGATAAAAAGACCACTGAAGTTTCAACCATCAGCCCTTCTTCAGAAACACCGTCATCTTTCAGTACAACAGAACTGAGTCCACAATCAGGTCAGTTCCTCTGTCTGTCGCTCTTTATGACTCTTATTTCTTGAATATTGTGCTTCTAAATGTACTTGAAGTCATTTATATATATTAGATGATTCCTTTGAGATTAAATGTGTTAAAGTTGTTGAAGACTGAAGGTTCAGTCCTCAGATGTTTGCTCCCGGTTATTAAAAAAGCACAAATTGCTTTGGATAAGAGTGTCTTTAGAATGAACATTAAAATATTTTCAGTTGAAAGTAATCAGTGTAAATCAATAAACGTTTGTTCATATTCACATGATGTGAATGGTTTGTGTGTGAATGTAGAGCTTTAGAGTTTATATGTGTTCATGTTCTCACTGCATGATTCACAGTCACTGGTGTTTCTCTCTGTCAGCGACTCATCAAACAGAAACTGAAACAACAAGAACAACAACAGGAAATACTACAGTTCAACTCTATCAGACAAACACTAGTAAGAACACAAACTACACTACCCATAATGCAACTCTCCGATCACATAGAATAAGCCATAGATATCATATAAAGGCTAGATGTCTTAAGGCGGAGTCACTTCCGGCATCACCGGCGGCCATCTTACCACAGTGAAGCTGTGAATTAAGGTGAATGATCAGCACGCACACAAATCCTCTTATCTCGCTGAAATCTTGACGGATTTACAAACGGTTTGGTTTCTTACAAACGTTATTAACGTGGCTATAATTCCGAATGATTGAACATGTATGTTATAATTATTCATATGTATGTAGTGTAATAACTACATGTCTGACATTTATAACAAACCAAACCGTTTGAAAATCGGTAGAAAATTGAGCAAGTTATGGTTATTTAAAAGTACATGCACCATGTTATGAGTGAGCGAGCACCCTGTGGTAAGATGGCCGCCGTGTGCGGACATCGACCTCCATTGGCCAGCAGCGCGCACGAGACATCTAGCCTTTATATGATATCTATGGAATAAGGTCATTTTGGAGAAAGGAAATTGGTTTGAACATTTGTAGAGGCACGTACTCGTGTGGTTAACTTGCTTTGACATAAACCACAGACAGAAGCGTTTCCTTCTGAAGAGTTGAGGTTTACCATTGCAGTTTCACTTCAGTTACACAATATAATATTCTATTGTACTATAATACAAATTATTTATATAAATGATAAGAATGTTATTGTTCACTTAACAGTAAAATCAGAATCAGTATTGTGTTTTATACAATATAATATGTTCAGATCTGGCTTCTGTTGCTGGCGGTCTGGGTTCAGTTCTGCTGGTTCTGACTCTGTGTTCTGGAACCTTCATCATCCTGAAGAAGAGGAACAGGAAATCTGGGACAGGTAACAGTTTGTTTGTGATTTTTAGTGTTATTATTTTGTTCTATTTTAGTGTGTAAATTGACTCACTCTCTATTTTCATGCAGCTTTATTTCAGCAAAACATGCAGCACAATACAGAGGTGAGTGTTCAAATCTTTACCTGTAGAAGATCAGATATGTTAAATGATTGTTTATTGATCAACAGAGAGAATTATCTACATAAACTATTCAATTATTGATGTATGTGTTGTTTTTCAGACTGAACGGATGTATGAGGAGATTCCAAACAGTGATGTTACCACGGCAACATCTTCATTCAATCAGACGCCTGCATCTTCATCCAATCAGACGCCTGCATCTTCATCCAATCAGACGCCTGCATCACACCACAACAACTGTACAGAAGTCTCTACTCTTTATGCCACAGTAACCAATCGCCAGCCTGATTCAAACCCCAGTCACACCCACTCGACCAATCAGGTGACAGATACAGCCGGTGATTATTATGCCAATATAAAGTCTCCTAAAGCAAAACAGGACAGCGGGACAGAACTGATCTACGTAACAGCAACACATCCACATAACATCTCAACAAACGAGGGTCAAACGATATATTCAGTGATCAACCATAAATGAAAAAGACTCTCAAAATTTGGTAAGATCTACATTGTTTTAATTATCTTTAGTCACACTTTTCTGTACAAAACACAGTTTATAAAGTGTATAAGGTATAAATAAAGTTCACAGTCATCTTACTAACAAGATAAGCTGAATTATTTTGTGATTTTTTGTTAAAAAAAAGTAAGGGTTAGGTTTAGTACACCTCATCTACAGTTAAAGCTAATAAAAGGTGAATTCCCTTCTTTTTACCCTGTTTATCCTCTGCTCCTCTCCTGGAGACGCTGTATGAAGTGATTCTGATGTTACAGAGTCAGTGTCGCCAGATCTGAGTATCAAAACTAACCTCTTAGTAATAAAACTGAGAATGGTGTCTCAAACCTTCACTAATGGCTTTCCTAAACTGTGAAATGAAATGAATTATGAGACTTTTACAATGTAAAGGTTGCGAACAGAATTGTTTTTATTTATCAAGAAACATTGTTTGAATGGCTGTCAATGGAGAAAGATGTTGTTGAAGCCGTATAGTGTAGTTTCAACATCTACCAGCAGAGGTTAATGGGGTTAAAGGGTTAGTTCACCCAAAAATGAAAATTCTGTCAGTAATTACTCACCCTCATGTTGTTCCAACCATGTAAGTCTTTCGTTCATCTTCGGAACACAAATTAAGATATTTTTGATGAAATCTGACAGAATTTTGACTCCTCCATAGGCTTCCAGTGTGACCGAAACTCACCGGCCCAGAATAGTTATTAAAACATCGTTAAAATAGTCCAAGTAACTACAGTGGCACTACATTAAGTTTATCATGCGACGAGAATACTTTTTGTGCGCAAAAACAAACAAAAATAACGACTTTATTCCACTTTTCATTTCCTTCTCTCTGGGCCTCGTAGTGTGTTTGCGCTGCGCGTCTGTGTTGCACGTCATCACGCAACACACACATGACCGGCGTCGGCCAATAGTGAGCCTACGTGGTGACGTGTAACACAGACGCGCTGCGCAAAAACACTACGCGAACCAACTAGACATCCAGAGAGAAGGAAATGAATAGTGGAATAAAGTCGTTATTTTTGTTTGTTTTTGCGCACAAAAAGTATTCTCGTCGCTTGATATACTTAAGATTGAGCCACTGGAGTCACTTGGACTATATTAACGATCTCTTTAATAACTTTTCTGGGCCAGCAAGTTTCGGTCACATAGAAGCCTGTGGAGGAGTGAGACAAGGCTCAGATTTCATCAAAAATATCTTAATTTGTGTTCCGAAGATGAACGAAGGTCTTACGCGGTTGGAACAACATGAGGGTGAGTAATTACTGACAGAATTTTCATTTTTGGGTGAACTAACCCTTTAATATGAAATCTACCAGCAGGGGTTAATGGGGTTAATATGACATCTACCAGCAGGGGTTAATAGTTAATATGACATCTACCAGCAGGGGTTAATGGAGTTAATATGGCATCTATCAGCAGGGGTTAATGGGGTTATTATGACATCTACCAGCAGGGGTTAATGGAGTTAATATGACATCTACCAGCAGGGGTTAATGGAGTTAATATGACATCTACCAGCAGGGTTAATGGAGTTAATATGCCATCTACCAGCAGGGGTTAATGGAGTTAATATGGCATCTATCAGCAGGGGTTAATGGGGTTATTATGACATCTACCAGCAGGGGTTAATGGAGTTAATATGACATCTACCAGCAGGGGTTAATGGAGTTAATATGACATCTACCAGCAGGGGTTAATGGAGTTAATATGACATCTACCAGCAGGGGTTAATGGAGTTAATATGGCATCTATCAGCAGGGGTTAATGGGGTTATTATGACATCTACCAGCAGGGGTTAATGGGGTTAATATGACATCTACCAGCAGGGGTTAATGGAGTTACTATGACATCTACCATCAGGGGTTAATGGGGTTAATATGACATCTACCAGCAGGGGTTAATGGGGTTATTATGACATCTACCAGCAGGGGTTAATGGAGTAAATATGACATCTACCAGCAGGGGTTAATGGGTTGCTACTAAACCTCAACAACTTGTCAAGAACAGTATAGATTTGATTAGATTTTGATTGAGAATTTAACCCTTTCACACGTAAGTTTTAAATATTCTGGCTGACCCCCCAGCGTGAGTTTTTCAAGGCAACCGTTATTTAGAACGTGTCACTTTATGGTTTCCATGGTGACGCGTCATTGCTTGTCACGTGACATACCGCAGCAACAACAGCGCTGAATGAATGATGATCTGCTTTTATGTCACTTTTCCTTTTTAATTCAAAATATTCACAAATTTGTTAGATATGGCATGAAATATCTGATATTCCGATTGTCAAATATATGCAAGTGGAAGTGTTTTTTTGTTTAAACACCTTTATAACGATCGCGTTAGTTGAGCTGTATGCGCGATGGGCGCCGCAATCTTAGTTTGTGCCACAGACGCAGTTCAGAGAATCGGATCTGTTGGATTTACAACACGTGAATTCATCCACTTTTCCCGACATACATAAAAGTAAGTTGCTGGTGAACTGGGAGAAGAATAGAGTAAACTTTAAAGTTACTTACACAATGTGGATCTGATATGAATAAAATGTAATTATAATGGAAAGGATTATTATTGCCTCTTCCATAGACATCGGTGTGTATTTTACAAACTCTAAATGTATTGTTTTTTTAGTACTTATGCAAATTTATATGTCTGAAACCTAAAATAAACATTATGTGGTTGAAAACACTGAAAGGTTGTGATATACGACAGCTCTGAGCGCGCCTGTCTCTGGCTCAACGCCAGCCAACGCGCGAGAGCACATTTGAATTTAGCAGTTGATCACGTGATGCACTGACCGTTCTAATCACACCGGTGTGATCGTACGCTCCAGGGACCAGCCTAGACTGATCACACCGGTGTGATCGTACGTGCGAAAGGGTTAAAGTGGTGGTAAAATGCCCTTTGCACAAGATGTAAAATAAGTATTTGATGTCCCCAGAGTGTGTATGTGAAGTTTTAGCTCAAAATACCCCACAGATATTTTTATATAGCATGTTAAAATTGCCACTTTTTTAATGCACCGTTTTTGTGTCTGTCCCTTTAAATGCAAATGAGCTGCTGCTCCCGTCACAGGGGGTGGAGCTTCGATTACCTCCCCACACAGATGCACTGAAAATTGCACTGAAACTCAAACCGGAGTCAGACAATGATGGAGACACTCAAGAAGAAGTGGCAACATGTAGACAACATTTCCGAATGGTTAGTTGATGAATTTATGTAGCTTATGTGTAGTTATCTTCTAGTCATTGATTAGCATAATCTGTTTTGATAATCAATAAATCGTGTTCCGGGGGCGGGGTTTATGTAAATTCTAGGGTTAGTGATGACACTAACCCAGGAGGAATGTCATGTAGTCCCTGCCAGCCGTTTGTTGTAGTCCTTAAAAAGCAATTTCTTTAAAAGCAAATATCTCCCTTTGCTTTGAACTTTGAGCATTGTAACTTTGCAGATGTTGTTTATGCTCAAACAGCAACATTACACACTCACTAAAGTTAGAAAAGTGAAATCATAATCAACCATCCCTTTAAATGACTTATAATTGTGTTGTGAGATTTGTGGAGATGCTGTACATGTAATAGATTTACAACAAAAGCTTTTTTTTCTAAAATGCAATTACACACCTAAAGGAATGGAAAGGTCAGTGTGTGTTTCATAAATGCACTTAGTCTGTCACATCAGTCATTATGAAGTCTTCAGCAGGTTAACGTTAGACTGCATCACTTTGCCATGATCTAGTTTGTTTCTGTCGCCTCAGTGATGCAATAAAGATGTATTAAAGTGTGATATTGGTTCATTTTCTCATGTTGTCCATCAGAGGTCAGTGTGGAGGAAATCAGTTGTTTTATTTCCTCAAGACTTTTCTTCAGACACAAAGGAATATGTTTATTTCCACATTTTGAATGTGGTGCAGCCAATGAAAACCATAGGCATGTCTGTGTTGCACGTCACCACGTATCACACATGACCAGCGTCGGCCAATAGTGAGCCTACGTGGTGACGTGCAACACAGACGCGCTACGCTTAAACACTACGCAAAAAGACCCGAGGCCCAGAGAGAAGGAAATGAAAAGTGGAATAAAGTCGTTATTTTTGTTTGTTTTTGCGCACAAAAAGTATTCTCGTCGCTTGATAAACTTAAGATTGAGCCACTGGAGTCACTTGGACTATATTAACAATGTCTTTAATACATTTTCTGGGCCAGCAAGTTTCGGTTCCTTAGAAGCCTACACTGTTAACCCTTGCTGTAAAAAAAGGCGTAATTCAGACAGTATCACACCATTTTCCATTAAAACAGTAATATACCGTAGAAAACAAAAATAGCCTACAGGAATATACTGTGAATTAACAGCGCTCAAAGTCGACACTCAGAGGCTGTTTTCCCAATCACACCCTATACCCTCATTCACTATTCCCTACATTAGTTCACTAATATAGTCCACTTGACAGAGTGAATGAAAAGAAGTGAGTGAATTGAGAAACTGATGAACACCTGATAAGCAGAATCACTGAAGGACAGAGAAACAAGAACAGAAAAAAGAGAAACACAAGAACTACAACTGACTTCCAGCAATACTGAGTGTGAAACCAGTTTACAAACCAGTTTACGATTATTTCTTTCATACATGTACAAAAGTTCTTGTTGAGAATTAACAAAGATTTAGTTAATAATAAAATTTGTTGTCACCATAATGGAGATCAGTATTTGCTTTAGTTGGTCTCTTGTCCCTGGACTTATTACCTTTCATCTGTCTCTGACTGCTGTAACAGTGAGTTTATAAAACACATTTGTTATGGCAAGAAAAAGTCAAGAGGTAGTTTATAAGGTGTTTTTATTCTTTTGTGATGATGTCTCAATCATCCTGGATATGTCTGATTTTCAGATTTTTATTGTATATATTCATTGAAAATATGGTATGTCATATTTAGCATAAATCTGTGTATCTACAAAATGAAATCAATATTTCTGTTTTCAGGTCTTCTGAAAAATAACAATCATATAGTGCATTCAATTTTATTTTACTCCTGCTTGACTCAGACACACACAGACATCAACAATCAGCACATGAATCTCAACAATGGTGAAAAGTTTAATGTCGCAATGCATGCCGGGTTCCAGGATAATATAAAACTCCCAGCATGCACTGCTGCATGAATAATAAAAAAAAAAGAAATATTGCCACCATTGTTGAGATTAATGTGCTAAATTGTGATATCTCTGTGTTTCTAAAACATAGTGTAGCTCTGTTTTTTTTGGTTTATGCATGATGTGTTAAAAAAAAAGAGTCACAGTAATTTATTGCTGTAGTTTCACAGTGGTGCTAATGTAACACTTTTGATCAAAGATAAAACTCTGAATGAATAAGAATTAATTCCTTAGTGAATGAACAGGCAATATGATGATTTTGTCATCATAAGAATTACAACCACAATCATTCATAAACTGTGTGCGCACAAGTGTCACTTGCAAAAACACAGCTCAAGCAGCAAAAGAAAAATGAATGTTTTAGCATCAGCATCCCAACTAAAGCAAACACTGATCTCTATAATGGTAACTTCAAACAAACATTTTCAATAACAACTTCTGTATGACAGAAATAAAGTCATACTGGTTAATAATAAGTGTAATAATGTGTAATGGCTGGAAGTCAGTCGTAGTTATTGTGTTTCTCTATTTTCTGTTCTTGTGTTTCTCTTTTCTTCAGTGATTCTGCTTGTTAACAGCAGGTGTTCATCACTAATGCTCAACAATCACTTACATATTCCCTTAATTATCTCACTGCAACACTGTCTCAATGTTACTTTTTACTCTTTGTAGTGTGGATTTCCTGTGGGGTTGAAAGGGTTAACAGTGTAAGATAAAAAGACACACCCACAAAATGTATTTTAACAGTAATAAACTGTAAATTATAAAACAGGTTTATACTGGCAACACTGTTGCCAGTAGTTAACTGTAAAATTAATTTTTTGGGTCACCATTGTGCAGAAGAGTAGAGCCTGTGCTTCAGTCCAGGAGAAGATCTACAAACATTGATGATATGCTGCATGTTGCTTTATTTAACAGGCGGTGACTGTGTAGTTGCTGGTCCAGTGGAAATCTCTTTATGTACAATAGTTTTTTAGTGGTCTCAAATGAAAGAAGTTCACAGTTTTACTTTGCTCACATTATTAATGCATTATAAATTTTAGTTAATACATTTAAATGACAGTTGGTCAATTTAAGGCAGTCGGTTTCTGCAAGTGTAATTAGTTCATTTGAATTAGAATTTAGTGCATTTTTACAGAAACAAACTAGACTACAGTAAAGAACTGTACAATTAACAGTATTTTACTGTAAAAAAACCCGGTAAGGTCTAACAGTGTGTTTATAGCATTAACAATTTCTTCAAATTCTAACTCCCTATCAAGGTCCAGTCTAGTCTCTTCCGAAATAGTGGGAATGTTCAATCCATCTAAAAAGATATTTTGATTAAAGGGGCTTGCGGGAAATTCTGATTGATATAGAGTTTCATAAAATGACACAAAGATGTTATTCATTTCTCCTGGATCTGAAGTTATTTTCCCTTCACTATTCTTGATTTCATTAATGGTTCTTTCTGAAGCTAATTTCTTAAGCTGCCAGGCTAATAATTTACTAGGTTTCTCCCCCTGATCATAAAAAGTTTGTCTCAATTTTAATATACTATTTTCGGCTTTTAATGAAGAGAGTTCCTCATATTCCGCTTTAAGGGCTAATAGTTTTTGTTTAAGTTTTTTAAATTTATTAAATTTAGAGCTGGTATAGCTAATCATTTGGCCCCTGATAAATGCCTTAAAGGCTTCCCACCTAATAATTGGAGAAGTCTGATCAATATTTGTCGCGAAGTATAAATCAATTTGTGCACCAATAAATTTTATAAAGTCAGAATTTCAGCGTAGCTCCGGCTGCCCGGCTGCTGCTCCAGCTGCTGATGTGGATGAGAAGGCGAGGGGGCTGCAGGCCGGGTCATGCGGTGTCTTCCAGGGGGAAACACAGGGCCTGTCGTGGGGTTCCTCCGGTCAGAGGTGAAGGGGTGGTGTTTTGAGGGGTGTCCCTGCAGTGGCTCTATGGGGTGTCCATGAGGTCGCTGTGGTGCGCTGGAGCTGCGGTTGAGTGCGATGTCCTTCAGGGTTTTGGCGAAGATGGGGATTGCCCTTCTGTGGAGATGGACATGGTCGTAAAGGCTGCTGAGGTTCAGTGTGGGGTGCTGAGCCAGGTGTACGTTGGGCATTAGCGCACAGTCTCTGGATACTCTAGCATTTATATGCCTGATGGTGTCTGGGTGGAAATCAGAGCGCAGTAGCAGGGTGGAGAGGATGATTTTGGAGTTGGGGAAGTTGGAGGTTGCCTTCTCTGTCACATTAATGAGTCACACTACTCTCGCTGAGCTCTGAGGTCGTTGGTGCCGGTGTGGATGATAATGTGGCTGGGGGAACCCAGCTGCTCTTCACACAAGAGCTCCAGGGCCTTCTGTGTGTTTGGGCACCATATTTTCTTTATGTTTGTTCGTGGAAACAGTTTCTTTTCGTCGCTGAACTTGCCATTGGAGTCCATGAGGAGTATAATCTGAGGCTGTGACTGCCTGCAGGAGTCGGATGGAGGAGGGCCGCTGGGCTGGGTCTCTGTGGTCGCTGGAGGAGCCGTCTCCGCTGAGCTCTGCTGTTCTCCTCTCTGTGTCGGCTGCTTCTCCACAGCTGACTCTCTGTCCTCTCTCAGCTTTCTCAACTCTTCCCTCATTACAGACAGCTGACTGTTGTACTCCTCTCCCTGGTTTTTCATTTCTTGGGTTTCTTTCTTAAGGATTTCTATTTCTTTCCTGTAATCTGCTTCTTTCTCTGTTGGATCAGTCTCCTTCACTGCTCGATGCATCTCCTCTCTCAGCTGCACCAGCTCCAGCTCCATCTCCCTGAACTTCTCCTTCATGTTGCTGATGATGCTGTGCAGAAGGGAGATCTCCTCACTGTCGTCCCTGGACTGATGGCTGGAGGTCGAGGTGTCTTCTGCACTCTTCTGTGTATTAGGGCTGATCTTGCTCAGCTGAGCTTTCTCTTTAATTTGGAGGAAATCTTTTTCAAATTGTTTAAGCTTCCCCTGAATCATTACAGTCCCATTTTTATATAGGTTAGCTGTTATCGTGACATCTGAATCTGGATCATCTCCTTCTTTAATCTGCAGTTTCCATCCATTACTGATGCCCTTTCTGATCACTGTGGGGTAATGTTGTCTGATCGCTGAGTGCCAGGCTTCTGGGTCTTCTGTATAGAATATGATGTTACTGACCTCTCCGGTCCTGTACAGGTCTGAGTACAGGCTTTCTGGACTGTTCTTTAGGAGATTTTCTTTGTGTCTTTTCTTTAGGATCTCATTGGTAGCTTTGGATGGGTATGTTATGGGTATTGATTCTGTCATTGTTCAAATATTCTGACAGTTGCTGGCAGTTGGTTGTTGTTGTTGTTGTTGTTGTTGTTTTATGAATATGGTAATATCCACTGGAGTTAGCCCTTTAACTGTAGCTTAATTTGTTCAAACTCAGTTTTTGGGCAAATCTTTTCCCCCAAACAAAGGTAGTTGATTGTAGATATTTTGTATTATATCTCTACTCACTTAGAGTTCTTCTTTCTTCTCTCTGGTGGCAGTTGTGGGACCTTTTAGCCTTCTGTCAGTTAGTTGTCTGCTAGTTGTCTTCTGCTGATTTTTTCTTGATGGATTTAAAGTCCTTTTGTAGTTAATATGTTGCAGAAGGTCTTATTTTGTAGAATTGTATCAAAACTGATTGTCTGTCTTGTCTTAAAACAACATTTAAAAAGCAAAAAATCAGGAGCTCATTTTCTTGCTGTTGTTGCTGAATGGAATCTCTCTCTCTCTCTCTAAATTAATTTTTTTATTTTTTATTTTTATTCTCTTTTCATGGTAATGCAACACGAAATGCCACAACAACAATCCAACAAACACAACAAAAATACATTCCATGACAAGAAGAACAGGAGTAGGATGAAGAAAAAAAAATCTTATAAACTCCTACCCCATTCTTATAATAAGAAAGTTACAAATTAGATGGCCTCACCGACATGAAAGAAACAATAATAATAATAACAACGACAAAAAATAAATAAAAATAATAATAATAATAATAATAATAAAATAAATGAAAAATAGCCCAGACCAGATGTAATCTACTTTCAATTTTAACAATTTTCCCTTTTTTTTTTTTTTATACTTTTATACTAATTTTTTATATAAAAAAACAATTTTTAAAACACCATAAATAATTAAATCATTGTTCAGTGATATCTTCCCTCTTTATTATTATCTCTCTGTCTGTTTCTCTCTCTCTGTGTCTGTCAGTCTCTCTCTCTCTCTCTCTCTCTCTCAGGGGAAGTGGGCGTCTCTGTCACATTCAGCTCTTCATGTTAAACATGTAACCAGGAAAGAAACACTCAAAACTCTTCTGAACACACATCGAGAGCTTCAGAAGAACTGAATCTACTAACAACAGAGAAGATCATTTAATAAGAGAGAAGAATGAAGATCATCTGGACTTTCACTCTGCTGATGATTCCTGGTAAGAATCTGAACTCAGAGTAAATCATGAAAAACAGCACAGAATTGATGAGGAGAGTCTTTTACTTCAGTTCATGTTGTTCTATTGACTGTTAAAGAAAGTTCATTTCTGTGTAAATTAAAGTGTTTTAATGCTGGTTTGTTGTAGGTGTCGTGAGCTTCATTAGTGTGACAGGATATTCTGGAGGCGGAGTCACGATCAAATGCAAATATGATGAAGGATATTCAGATTATATAAAGTATTTTTGTAAAGGTGAATGGTCAGAGTGCATAGATCTCATCAGGACTGATATTAAAGATGAATGGGTTCAGTCTGGAAGATTCTCTCTGTATGACGACACAAGTTCAGAAGTCTTCACTGTGACCATCAGAGATCTGAGTGAAGAGGATTTTGACACGTACTACTGTGGAGTTGATAAATATGGAATAGATTTATACACTGAAGTGAATCTGGAGGTTTTAACAGGTGAGTAACTGAGACCCTCAAACTCATGATGATCTCCACAACATCACGATACTCAACACTGACTAATTACTGCCGTAATAACACATGTGAAACGCATCAACAACCTTGTTGTCTCCCGAAGTAAGATTTAATTTAATGGCATTGATAAATGTTGCAGCAAAGTGAGCAAAAATGTGTTAATATTGAGAACAAAATGATAAATTATCTGGGTTTGTGTTTTTCAGGTCATCAAATCAGGACAGTGAGAGGATATTCAGGAGGAAACATCATTATAAACTACAAATATGAGATTCAAGAAGAGAATCCTGTGATATACGTCTGTAAAACTGCAGCAGATCAGTGTTTTACTGTAATAAACACTAACAGTAGAGCAGGATGGAAACATGACAGACGATTCTCCGTTCATGATGACAGATCTGCAGGACTCTTACTTCTGTTTATCAGAGATCTGAATGAGAACGACTCTGGAGAATATAAGATTATAGTCAAAGTTTCTGAAGATTACAGTTTCTTCTCTGAGTTTAATCTGGACATTAAGAAGGGTGAGCTGCTTTCAGTCATTTATGCATTATTTGACAGAATCCATGAATATATCTGGTGATTGTAACATTGCTGCACTTTATCTGGATCTTAAACAGAGGATTGTTGTGTGAAGAGCATCAGTCTATCAGCTTCTGCAGGAGGATCTGTGAACATCAGCTGCAAATACCCACAATCCCACATTCATGATGTGAAGTTTCTGTGCTGGAGATCTGGAGCTGATCTCTGTGCTAAAGAGACGTCTGTGAAGGAGAGCAGAAGATGGAGGGATGAGGGAAAGATCCGGCTGTATGATGACAGAGAACAGCAGCTCCTGACGGGAAGCATCAGTCATGTGACTGAAGAAGATTCAGAATACTGGTGTGGAGTTCAGTCTGATCAAGGACACAAGATCTTCATCACACGAGTCCTGATCAATGTTACAGGTACAGATGATTTTCTCAGTGATATTAATCATAATGCAATTAAGAAATAATTAATTTCGTATTACTACAGTGTTTGGCATTGCAGCATTAGTGTGTTAGATTGGACACGTATTACTGTATTTTTTTTAACTGCAGTTTAACAGTGCTCATCAGTAACTCTGCTATACTGTATTATTCAGTGTGAAACCACAGGCTTCAGTTCTGGAAACTCAAACTAACAGCTCACGGTTCTGTGTCTGTGTAAAAACATGAAACATGAATTCTGGGTAATGGATGTGTGAATGACATCAGTAACAAGTATCATGAGAAAAGAGATGTCAAGTTATGTGTGTGAAAAAAACATCCTTTAGAAATTTATTGTTTTATTGTTTTATATACAGATGTTTTAGAAACAACATCACCACCATCCTCATCCTCCTCCTCATCATCATCCTCCTCCTCCTCATCCTCCTCCTCTTCCTCATCCTCCTCCTCATCCTCCTCCTCCTCCTCCTCCTCCTCCTCCTCCTCCTCCTCCTCCTCATCAGTTGAATCTCCACAGCTGAGAATGTGTATAAAATGATTATTTTAAAGGACACACAGATGTGCAGTAAACAGGGTCCAGGATGAACACTGAGAACTCAATAAGACACAGACTGTGTAAACAGATGTTCTTTAAACATTTTATGAAGATGATATTTTTCCTCTTTTTTTCCTGCTTGCTGCAGTTGCTCTCTTGTGGATTGAACTCTTAACACATTAGCACATGATTTTCTGTAAAGCTGCTTTGAAACAATATTTACTGTGAAAAGCGATGTAAAAATTAAAACGCCTACACCTTAATAACTCTTATATTGTTTTCTCTGTTTCCAGACTGAGTAAAGTAAGCAAGTGTTGATCAAGAGGAGATTTTATTCCTAAATTTGTGAATATACTGTATATGCATTGATGTTAATGTACGTATGTCATATGTGATAAGGTTCATTTATTGTTATTGTTTGGGAAGATATATATATATATATATATATATATATATATATATATTTTTTTTTTTTTTTTTTTTTTTTTTTTTTTATTAATCTAAGTGAATAAAGAGTTGTTAAAAGTCCGAAAGTCTCTCTCTCTCTCTCTCTCTCTCTCTCTCTCTGTCTCTCTCTCTCTCTCAGGGGAAGTGGGCGTCTCTGACACATTCAGCTCTTCATGTTAAACATGTAACCAGGAAAGAAACACTCAAAACTCTTCTGAACACACATCGAGAGCTTCAGAAGAACTGAATCTACTAACAACAGAGAAGATCATTTAATAAGAGAGAAGAATGAAGATCATCTGGACTTTCACTCTGCTGATGTTTCCTGGTAAGAATCTGAACTCAGAGTAAATCATGAAAAACAGCACAGAATTGATGAGGAGATTCTTTAACTTCAGTTCATGTTGTTCTATTGACTGTTGAAGAAAGTTCATTTCTGTGTAAATTAAAGTATTTTAATGCTGGTTTGTTGTAGGTGTCGTGAGCTCCATGAGTGTGACAGGATATTCTGAAGGAGGAGTCAACATCACATGCAGATATGATGAAGGATATACAGACAATAAAAAGTATTTTTGCAGAGGTAAGAGACCAGATACGCTACAGATTGACGAATGGTGCTCTGATATCATCAAGACTGATATTAAAGATAAATGGTTTAATGCTGAAAGATTCTCTCTGTATGACGACAGAAGTTCAGCAGTCTTCACTGTGACCATCAGAGATCTGAGAGAAGAGGATTCTGGGACGTACCAGTGTGGAGTTGATAAATATGGAATAGATTTCTACACTGAAGTGAGACTGAAGGTTTTAACAGGTGAGTAAATGAGACCCTCAAACGTACTCGGTTACTAACGTAACCTCTGTTCTCTCTAGAGAGGGAACGAGTATTGCGTAAGCTAGCTTACGCTGCGGGAAAGTCTCCTTTCTCGAGATACTGAAGCCAAAAATTATCCTTAATTTTTTAAATCTTGTCAACGCAGTGCGGCAGCCTGCAGACCTAGGGCAGGCGAATCGCGTGCCCATTGGCTGCTCTGCGGCAACTGCAGTAGCCTATGGCTGAGCCTTGCGCGTGACGTCACGTCCAATGAGCGCGCTTGGCGCGCTTAATGCGTCACAGCCCGTCATTAGGGGTGTGGCTTAGCGTATTTAAGCAAGGTACAGAGGCTGCTTCGCTGGTTTCTGTCGCATGAAGCGAAATGAGCTCGTGGCGAGAGCACGGCGGGTTACGCAATACTCGTTCCCTCTCTAGAGAGAACAGAGGTTACGTTAGTAACCGAGTACGTTCTCTTACGAGAGGTTCTCTCGTATTGCGTAAGCTAGCTGACGCTGCGGGAACACCCTTGTCAACGCCGTGCGCGCGCCCAGCATCCTGAATGAATCCCATGGGGAGCCCAGGGAACGCGAAGCGGAGCTGGGCGGCCAAGATACCACAGTACACAAGCACATAATATGGGGCAGGGAGCGGCACAGCCGGTCCAACTGACACTTTCCACATAGTGCAGCTCAACCAGTAGAGCTAAATCAGCAACATAGCCCGCGCACAGACAGTGGGCTGGCTACGCGAGACTTAGACTGATAACACTTTGGCCTGCAAAGCGGGAACTTCCAGGTTGTAAAACCTAACAAATGTGGAAGGGGAGGCCCAGCCTGCCGCTGCACAAATGTCATGAATGGGAATCCCACTGGACCACGCCCACGATGAGGCCATGCCTCTGGTGGAGTGCGCCCGAATGCCCAAAGGGCACTGCAGGTTTTTAGATGCGTAAGCAGCTGCGATAGCGTCAACTATCCATCTGGATAGGGTGTGTTTCGAGGCGGCGAGACCCTTGGTGCGCCCACCAAACGAAACAACGAGCTGCTCTGAACGCCTGAAGGCGGCGGAGCGCGAAATATAGCTTCTCAGCGCCCTGACTGGGCAGAGGAGATTACTATCTGCCTCGCAGCCAGCATTCGGCAGGGCTGAAAGGGAAATGACCTGCGCTCTGAAGGGAGTGCCCAAAATTTTGGGGACATACCCATGCCTCGGTCTGAGAATAACTTTAGAGTCATTGGGTCCGAACTCGAGGCACGCAGCGTTAGTGGATAACGCGTGAAGGTCTCCCACACGTTTTACTGAAGACAGTGCTATCAGAAAAACGGATTTGAGCGTGAGGTATTTCATATCCACAGTTTCCAGGGGTTCAAAGGGATGTGCTTTCAGGGCGTCTAAGACCAGTGAAAGATCCCACATAGGAACCGAAGGGGGTCGCGGGGGGTTCATCCTTCTCGCTCCTCTAAGGAAGCGGATGGCAAACTCGTTCCTTCCTAATGCGCGGCCCGGCTTCTGAGACAGAGAGCGCTGAAATGGCCGCGACATAGACTTTGAGCGTGGAGGGGGACCTGTCCGCGTCCAGTAGCTCTTGAAGGAAGCACAATACTTGCGAGACCCCACATGTCTGTGGATCGAGCCCTCTGGCAGTGCACCATTTGTTAAACACCGACCATTTAGACGTGTAGAGCCGCCTCGTGGAGGGAGCTCTAGATTGTATGATCGTGTTCATCACCCCTTCTGGTAAATCAGCATGTAATTGTTGAGGCTCCACGCATGCAGAGACCAGCGCTCTGGGTGGGGATGCCAAATCGAGCCGCGGGCTTGAGAGAGAAGGTCTCTCCGCACCGGGATCGGCCAAGGGGCTGAATCTGCCAATTGTATGAGTTCCGGGAACCAAGCTTGGTTCTCCCAGAACGGGGCTATGAGGAGCACTGTGTGGCGCGCTTTCCTGGCTCTCTCGATGACCTGAGGCAGCAGAGAGACCGGGGGAAAAGCATATAGCGGGCCGCTGGGCCACGTCTGGGCCAGCGCGTCCTCGCTCTTGAAAAGAATACTGGGCAGTGTGCGTTGTCTTTTGACGCAAAGAGGTCGACTTTCGCTCTGCCAAAGCGGCGCCACAGCGACTGGACTGTTTGGAGGTGTAGAGACCACTCCCCAGGGGAACGTTGTCCCTGGACAGTCTGTCGGGGCCCTCGTTCAGATGGCCAGGCACATGCGATGCTCTCAGAGAGCGCCGAGAGTGCTGAGCCCATACGAGGAGGCGTTCCGTCAGGGCGCAGAGCTTTTTTTTTTTTTTTTTGATCTGACACCGCCCTGGTGGTTCACATAGGCCACTACTGATGTGTTGTCCGTGCGGACTAGAACATGGTGACCATGGAGGAATAGGAGGAAGTGCATGAGCGCTTTCTCGACCGCGAGCATCTCTAGACAGTTTATGTGTAGGAGATTCTCCTGGTCTGACCAGCGGCCATAGACCGGTCTGCCTTCGAAGAGCGCTCCCCAACCTAGGTTGGACGCGTCTGTTGAGACAACTTTCCGGTGTGAAATCACTCCCATAATCACTCCAGTGTGATACCATTCAGCTACTAGCCAGGGCTGCAGGGCTGAGACACAGCCCTGAGTCACTCTGATTAGCGAGCCACCGGTCGCCCAGGCTCGATGGGATACGCGCGCTCTTAGCCAGCGTTGAAGCGGGCGCATGCGCAGTAAACCCAACTGAAGCACTGCTGCAGCTGAGGCCATATGCCCCAGGATGCGCTGAAATGCTTTCAGAGGAACCCGATTGCCTTCTTTGAAGGATGCGGCGAGGCGCCGGATGCGGCGCGCGTGCTGCTCCGACAATCTGGCCGTCATCGCCACCGAGTCCAGTTCTATTCCGAGAAAGGAAATTGACTGACGGGGCGAGAGCGAGCTCTTGGTCCAATTGACCGCTAGACCCAGACCTTCCAGATGGCTGAGAAGCGCTGTTCTGTGAGACACAAGTTCTGTCTCTGACTGCGCTAGAACAAGCCAGTCGTCCAGATAGTTCAGAATTCGCATTCCCTGACTTTTCAGGGGCGCGAGAGCCGTGTCCATGCATTTCGTAAATGTACGGTGTGCTAAAGACAGGCCGAACGGCAGGACTGTGTATTGATAAGCTCGACCGTCGAAGGCGAATCTCAAGAATGGCCTGTGACGGGGGGTTATCTGGATCTGGAAATACGCGTCTTTCAGATCAAGAGAGATAAACCAGTCTCCTGGGCGGATCTGCGCAAGGATCAGTCTGGTTGTAATCATCTTGAACGGCCGTCTCATGAGAGCCGTGTTCAGATGTCTCAGATCTAAAATAGGTCTTAATGCTCCGTCCTTCTTGGGAACGAGGAAGTAACGGCTGTAAAAGCCTGACTCGCTCAAGGAAGGATGAACCTGTTCTATGGCCCCTTTGCGCAGCAGCTTCGCTATTTCTGCTCGAAGCAGGTGCGCTGCTTCTAAACCCACTTTCGTCTCCGTCTGCGCTAGAAGCGCGGGGGGCGACGAGCGAATTGAGGCGAATAGCCGTGTTTTGTAGTGTTCAACACCCATTCTGACGCGCCTTGAATAGCTTCCCATGCTTTTGCACGCATAGCTAGGGGTCGAATGGTCTCTGGGTTCAGATCGCCGCGCTGCGCAGGATGGAGAACCTGTATCAGAGAGGATGGGGCGGCGCGCGCGCCGCCGGTGCTCGAACACGGGGGCTGATAAACCGTATTGGCCGGCTGTACAGCGTTCAGTAGCTCGGTCCTGAAGGGTGGAGCGCGTTTTGCTGTCAAACACCCCTGGCGCGAGAGCGGCGTGGGGGATATAGTGTCTGAAAGTGAGTGCGCGTGCGCGTGCTCGTGAGCGGGCGCAGGGTTTACACTTATAACACGGCCAGTGTTTTGGAAGCTTTAGAGGGTCTGTAACCCGGGGTAACCGTATGGCAGAGCGAGCAGCGAGTAGGTGTGAGCACAGAGTTGTGGGCACATTTACTACACTTAATACTCGAGCGGCGTGTTTCCGCTTTATGAGAGAGCGCTCTGAGCGCATTACCATGGGAACCATGTTGTGTGAAGCAGTGAACACATGGGAGTGGGCACATTTTCTATACTTAATATCCCCTCGGCCTGAGCCGTTGCAACTCGAGCAGCGGGTAGGTGTGAGCACAGAGTTGTGGGCACATTTACTACACTTAATACTCGAGCGGTGAGTGTCCGCCTATGAGAGAGCGCTCTGAGCGCGTAACCATGGGGACCGTGTTTGTGCGAAGCAGTGAGCACATGGGAGTGGGCACATTTCTACACTTATGCGTGGAAGTCCAATGCTCTGCCACTGAGCCACAGGAGCACACATAAACTCTTAGTTAGTGCGAGCATATGACCGAGCGATGTTTCGTTTCGGCGTTTGTTTGCAGATGCGCGCGTGTAATAAAACAGGCTCGTTACTGCAGTATAGTATTTCCAGCCGCCTGAACTTGGAGGGGACTGAGAATATACGAGGACGAAAACACTCTCTCTTCCTCTTTTCGCCGGTGCTCGTGACGTCCGCTCTGATGTCCCTTGAGAACGGCGCAGTTGCGCGGCTCGAACAAGGGAGAGAGAGCGGGAAGATGTCATCATGTGCTATGACATCGTATGTTTGCAGGCGTGCGTGTATTAAAACAGGCTCGTTTACTGCAATATTGTCCTCGGCGTGCTGGTCGCTTGATTCGACGGCGGCTTCCTCGGAGATCAGCGATGCGAAGAGCTTCGCTGAAGAGACAGAAATCAGCGAAGCAGCCTCTGTACCTTGCTTAAATACGCTAAGCCACACCCCTAATGACGGGCTGTGACGCATTAAGCGCGCCAAGCGCGCTCATTGGACGTGACGTCACGCGCAAGGCTCAGCCATAGGCTGCTGCAGTTGCCGCAGAGCAGCCAATGGGCACGCGATTCGCCTGCCCTAGGTCTGCAGGCTGCCGCACTGCGTTGACAAGATTTAAAAAATTAAGGATAATTTTTGGCTTCAGTATCTCGAGAAAGGAGACTTTCCCGCAGCGTAAGCTAGCTTACGCAATACGAGAGAACCTCTCGTAAGAGAACTCATGATGATCTCCACAACTTCACGATACTCAACACTGACTGTAATTACTGACGTTCACATGTGAAACTCATAAAAGACGCAATCAATAACAATGTGTCTCCTGATGTAAGATTTACACTCATAATCTTGATTTGCATTCATAAATCCTGCAGCAAAGTGACGGATATGTGTTCATATTGAGAACAAAATGACAAATTCTTCTTTTGTGACTGATTTATTCTTCATTTCATTCTATAAATGTGACCACTCTAATACTGTTATACAGTTATAGTTATTTGTTAATTTCACATTAATATACTCATTACTGTTCAGTGTCTCTGTCAGCATCCACTTTTTTTTTCTTCTTCTTCATTCTACTGCAGAATGTTAAAGCAAGACCTGGAGATTTGGATGTGTAAACGCAGTTTTTAGTTATGTGTGTTAATCTCGTATTAGTGCAGTGTTGGATGTTGCAGCATTAGTGTGGTAATTCAGACACAGTATTACAGCTTTTAACATTAGTTCAGGTGTGGTCATCTGAGCGCTGTAGAAGTGCAGCTTTTAGAACTGCTGTGAGTCATTTTACCACACTTTTACTACAGTTTAACAGCGCTCATCAGTCACTCTGTTATACTGTATTATTCAGTGTGAAACCACAGGCTTCAGTTCTGGAAACTCAAACTAACAGCTCACGATTCTGTCTATGTGTCAGCAAACATGAATTCTGGGTAATAAATGTGTGAATGACATGAGTAACATGTATCATGAGAAAAGAGATGTCAAGTTCTGTGTGTGAAAAAAAAAACATCCTATAGAATTTTTAAAATTATTATTATCTATCTATCTATCTATCTATCTATCTATCTATCTATCTATCTATCTATCTATCTATCTATCTATCTATCTATATATATATATATATATACAAATATTTCCAGGAACACCACCACCACCATCGTCAACACCAACAATATCATCACCACCATCATCATCATCATCATCATCAACAACAACAACATCATCATCAACAATATCATCATCTTCATCAACAACATCATCATCACCACCATCATCATCTTCATCATCTGCTTCTTCTTCCTCATCAGTCAAAACTTCACCGTTCACAGGCGTTTCCACATCAGCAGGTGATCTTGTGCTGAAATACAAACATGTGATCAATGGGTAAAGCTTGTGAGGAGGCTGAAATATATTATTAAACATAAAAATAAGCTATATTTTCAACTCTAAAATAAATAAATAATATCACAATAATAAATAGTTAAAAAAGGAATAATAACTCAATCATTGTAGTTAGCATACTGAGTTGAATCTGCATTTTGGTGCTTTGTAGCCTATCAAGAAAACAGCGGTGTCCACGGTGTCCTCAGAGGCTCAGATGCCGGGAGTCTATAGAGACTCTCATGTAGTTCTCTTACGAGAGGTCTCTCGTACTGCGTAAGAGTATCTTACGGTAGGGGAAAATCCTTTTTTCCGCGAGATATTGAAGCCAAAAAATTATCCTTAATTTTGAATAATGCAAAACGCGTTGCGGCAGCATACAGACATAGGCAAGACTATTGGCTGTTCTGCGGCAACTGCAGCAGCCTATCGAGCGAGGCCTAGCGTGACGTCAGACCCAATGAGGGTGCTTCGTGCCTGCTGCGTCACGTCCCGCCGAAACGGGCGTGGCCTAGGCCTATAAATACGGCTCGCAGGCAGCTGATATCTGATTTTTTTCATCCTTCAAGCGAAGCACACGCATCGCTGGATCCGGAGTGAAGCCGCGCCGTCTGAGGAAGCCTTTTCAGCGGGACGAGTCGTCACTGAAGTCGCTGGCCGCGCCGCCTTCAATCGCCTTCCCGCTGCGCTATCCGGCGCTCATATCCTTTACACTCTGTGCTGTGTGTGTGTTCGCCGCTGCGACACACACTTACTAAAAGAGCTTGCGTCTTTTTAAAGATGCCGTCCTGGCGTCAGGCAGTGAGGATTGGGCGAGTTCTGAGGATCTCGCGCCTCCTGCCCGCGCTGCGTCAGGTAAAAGAGCGAGCATTGAGACAGAGCTCATGCGTACTCGCACAGGCCGCGGCGAGCCTCGGCCTTGAGTGGTCTACGCCCGAGCAGCCTGCTCACAACCGGCTGGATGGCTATTTTCTGCCCGGGGAGCGCGTTTCGCCTGCGTCCAGACCAGCGCCTTTTCTTCCTGAGCTTCACGAAGAAGTCGCTAAGTCCTGGGGCGCCCCCTACTCAGCTAGAATGCGTCCTTCTGTTTCTTTGGCCTTCTCCGCCGTTGACGATGCAAAGAACAGAGGTTACCATTCGCTGCCGCCGGTCGAAGAGGCGATAGCAGCCCATTTATGCCCGCCCTCCGCTGGACGGCGCGCTAAGCTGGCGCTACCCTCTAAAGCTTGCCGCACGACGTTATCCCTGCTCCGCCGCGCTTTCTCCGCCGCCGGGCAGGCTGCGTCAGCGCTGCACACCATGGCAACGCTGCAGATTTTCCAGGCCGATCTCCTCCGAAAGCTGGACGAGAAAGGGCCCGATGCAATCTGCGTGCCAGACTTGAGAAGTGCTACAGACCTCGCTCTCCGCGCTACTAAGTCTGCTGCACAGGCCATAGGACGGAGCATGGCCTCTCTCACCGTGACTGAGAGACATCTGTGGCTAACGCTCTCCGAGATGTCTGAGTCAGAGCGCGCCGCGTTCCTCGACGCTCCACTTTCTCCCGCTGGCCTCTTTGTATCTTCCGTCAAGGATTTCGCGGAAAGATTCGCAGAGGTGCAGAAAGCGTCACAGGCCATGAAGCACTTCCTACCGAAGCGCTCCAGTTCTGCAGCAGGCCGTGCGAAACCGTCTGCTCAGAGCTCACAGCCTCAGCTTCCGCCCACCGCTTCCACTTCGCAGCGCCGACAGGCCCGAAGCGCGAGACCGCGCTCTCACTCATCCAGCCGCCGCCCCGCTGTGCGTGGTCCACGGCCTAGGATTGCGGTGAAGCCTGAGGCCCCGAAGTCGTCCTAGCACGCCTAGGAAAATGACGGTGTTCAAGTCCCGCTGCGGCCGGACCTCCACCAAAGTTCATCGCTCGTCCAGTTCCAGAAAATGCGACTGGTCCAGTGTATTTTGCAGTCAACAAGCCGGTCCCACTGCCCACTTGCCTGCACACAAATGCCGTTTTCACGGCTACCCAGATAAATCCCAAAAAGAGTGTATTTTCTGGTGTCCCGGCCACGGCCGATGGTGTTATTTGTGTAAACAAAATGCCCACTGCCCAGTGCCCATTCCTACACACAAGCACAGCCCGTCACACAGGGCTCGCGCACATAAAATCGACTCAGATCGATTGCGCATTAAACTTAGAAAATGTGCCCACTGCCCAGTGCCCGCAAACACTACGTTCTACATGTCCCAAGGTTTCTGTAAAAACGAAACCAAGATGCATTCGCTCTGCTCAAGCGGACAATGCTCTCAGTGTTGCAAATGTGCCCGCTATCCTGCGCCCACATCCACGCACAGACATGTTAGTTCCTACGGGAATCGCCCAGCCCTCCCCCTCTCGGTTGACGGCCGCAGAAGGGTCGAGCGCGGGCTGTTATCAGCGCACCCCTGCCTCAAATGTCACGAGCGCGATGCTTATGCACACCGAAGCCTCTCTGTCGCTGACCGAACAGAGCGCGCTTCGCATTCAACCCCTAGCTATCCATGCATTTCTGCATGGGCAAAAGCTCCTGGGGTTTCGAAGTGGGTGCTAGACATAATAAAAAGAGGCTATTCGCTACAGTTTCGCCGACGCCCTCGCCGCTACACGGCGTGCGTTGAAACCACGGTAAAAACAGAAGTAGCACATCTACTTCGAGCCGAAATTGTGAAACTATTGAGCAAAGGGGCCATAGAGCCCCTTTCTCAAGCTCAAAGCGAAGGAGGGCTATACAGCAGATACTTCCTGGTACCGAAAAAAGACGGGGGTCTCAGATCCATACTAGATCTAAGGCAACTGAACAAAGTGCTTGCAAAGCGACAGTTCAGAATGCTCAAGACCAGAAAATTCGCCGAGGAGATTAGTTTGTGTCAATAGATCTGAAAGACGCGTATTTTCAAATACAGATAGCGTCACGTCACAGGCGATTTTTGAGATTCGCCTTCGAGGGCCAGGCATATCAGTACACAGTCCTGCCGTTCGGCTTATCCCTAGCACCCCGTACATTTACGATGTGCATGGATGCAGCGCTCGCACCCCTCAGACTACAGGGCATGCGAGTACTGAACTACTTGGACGATTGGCTGATTTTAGCTCAATCTCACTCGGAGCTCATAGAGCACAGGACCATTTTACTCGATCACCTCGAGAATCTGGGTCTCAGAGTCAATTGGGCAAAAAGCTCTCTGTCTCTTGGCATCAGGTCACGAAACCTGTACAGGCTAACAGAACGCCTCCTGGTGTGGGCTCAATGCAACCTGCGCTCGCTGAGAGCGGCGCATGTGCCAGGGCTCCTAAACATAGGACCAGACAGACTGTCCAGGAACAATGTTCCGGCAGGCGAATGGTCTCTACACCCACAGACAGTCCAACTGCTGTGGAAGAAATTCGGCAGAGCGGAAGTAGACCTGTTTGCGTCTCAAGAAAACGCTCACTGTCTGGAATTTTTCTCCAAGAGCAGGGACGCGCTGGCTCATGTATGGCCCCGCCGCCCGCTCTATGCTTTTCCCCCTGTCTCTCTCCTGCCGCAGGTGATAGAGCGAATCAGGGAAGAAGGATGCTCAGTACTGCTCGTAGCGCCGTTCTGGAAAAACCAACCTTGGTTCCCAGTTATGATGCAGCTAGCGAGCACTGTCCCGTGGCCAGTGCCGGTGAGGAGAGATCTCCTCTCTCAGGCTTACGGCTCGATTTGGCATCCTCACCCAGAGCTGTGGTCCCTTCACGTTTGGGCCATCAACGGGTACCCGCTGACCTCCCAAAGGGAGTGTTAACCCCCTGAGGTCGGCGGTATCGCCGGCGATACCAGCTCGCTTTTTTTTTATCAGTGTAAAAGAAACTCATAAATACTCTGTTGACTTTGATTTTCCATAGGAGTTTCATACATCAATCGATTCTGTTAAATGTGTATTATTTTTCTGTATACTCACAATAAAAACAAAGTGTTGTGCTTTTCGCCAAATTAAGAAAAATAATCACGGAGCGAGTTCTGCCTTCTCTCTGTCCGTGTAGTCCATTCTGAAACGCGTCCGAAAATGAATCATAACTCAGCGAATACTTCTCACACAGGCACGTGATATATGTCTTTATGAAGCTTGAAATCTCTTCTTTTAAATGAAGTAATTAATAAAAAAAACAAATGTTTTCAACTCATGTAATCCGTTTGAAAGCAAGGAGAGGTACCGTTTTTTCCTTCTGCCTAATTATCTCTATAATGAACTGAGGCCGCCCCGCCCCCGGCGCTATTGACATGGTAAATAGTTTAGGTGATCTATGCTTCGCACCCGCCCCCCGATCAATGCCTTGAAAACACGAAGTTTCATCAGATCAGATTCACTGATAGTTCATCGCGTTTAGAGAGGATGGCGCGTTTCTCCGGTAAAGACGCTCTTCAGATGATTCTGGACAGCGAGGAATAACTCACCTTGGCTTTTCCTCAGAGGAAGATTGTAACTCAGACGAACGGCAGCATGTTCAAGAGCGAATTGATCACGCCGAGTAAACACCGAGTTTTCATGTGAGTAAATACGTGAACTCAAGTGGTCTAATGGTAGAACAATTGCCTAGCGTGTCAGAGGTTCTGAGTTCGAATCCGCACTCATATAGTTTTTTTTTTTTTTGTCAAATCAGATTATGTTTATCAGTGGTTGTATATCAGGCAGAGACATGTGTGTGTGTGTATTTTGTTTTGTAATTTCACTGGAACGAAAAGAGAGTCTCCACAACGGATTGAAGCGCGCGTCCGAGTGAAGACTGCGCGAGCCTAAAACAAACACAGTATCCACGTCTGACTCGCGGGAATCCACGGCGCAAACCTGTGAGGGGCTGTGTTTTCTCGTTTATATTCCTTTTAGCATTTTAGCATTTATATTCCTTATAATAAAAATGAAAGACCTATGTTACAGACATATGAAAGACAACATTTCGTTGATTAGTTTTGGATAGATTATACATTTTTACTGTAAAATATCTGCCACCTCAAATAAGCTTTTATTTGCCAATTTTTTTGTCAAAAATAATCAAATAATCAATCAAATCCTTAACTTTGAAATATGTATGATAAAATGTATACTTTAGTTTGTACAAAGAAAGATTACACTTGAATTGTTGTTTATTTAAATATTTACAAGGTAGATGTAAACAAACTATTAAAAGGTAAATATAAGCCTTTTCTTTAAATAATTTTTATTGTGTTTTATTAGTGACAAATTTGGGGAGAAGATAAATATTCCAAAACTGAAAATACAGTATGAGAATTAACTGCACAATTACATGTTTTCCTTGGCTATTATAGGCCAAAATGCAAGCACAATATGTGGAAAAATAAAAAAGAATTGAGATGCTTCCAACTGTTGCTCTTGCATTCTTGTGGCTCAGTGACTCACCTGAATGAATGGCTCATTAAGTATGCGGTCCTCAGGTGTGAACCACTACATATGCATGATCTGTGATGCCCACTCCGCATATGGCCTTTCCAAACAGAAAGTGCTTTGCAAAATTCAAATCAATGTATTGTGTTATGTGAAGGATTAGGCAGGGTGATTTTCACATAATTTTGAAGAAAAAACACTAGGCGATGACATCCATTAGACAAAAGTCTTATTGGCACATATTTAGTGTGTGTTTTGTGGTCTTATTTCAGAAACTTTAGTTTTTAGTTTTTTCAATAACCACGCATAAACATTATTCTCTCAAAAATGCAGACATGTACATTCTTGTTGCTCACATATTATGGTAGCCCTGTTTGTGCTAAATAGTGTGTAATTTTTTTTTGCCATTACTATGTTTATAAGCAACTGAAAAAAGCACAAATGTCAGGGTATGTCAGAACATCTCAAGGACCCCAAAAACACCTCAGACCCCAGAGGGTTAAACACAATCACGCAGGCTAGAGCTCCGTCTACGCGACGCCTCTACTCCTCGAAATGGTCAGTGTTTTCCAGCTGGTGCGCAGCTCGGGGAATGTCACCCCTAAACTGCGGGGTGGCGGAGGTACTCTCCTTCCTACAAGAGCTGTTGGACAAGGGCAGGACCCCTTCCACGCTCAAAGTATATGTGGCGGCTATAGCAGCGTTCTCAAGAACAACGCTTGGTCAGTCAATAGGAAGGAACGATTTAGTTATTCGCTTCCTCAAGGGAGCTAAGAGACTGAATCCTCCCAGACCTCCCTCAGTTCCCGTATGGGACCTTTCTACGGTGCTGGAAGCCATGAAAGGGGGCCCATTCGAGCCGTTGGAAACGATTGATCTTAAACACCTGTCTTTCAAGACGGCGTTTCTCCTGGCTATCGCTTCAGTGAAGCGCATAGGGGACTTACACGCGCTCTCTGTGAGCGCGACGTGCATGGAGTTTGGGCCTAATGACTCAAGAGTTATACTCAAACCTAGGCACGGCTATGTTCTTAAATCCCTCAACACACCGTTTAGGGCGCAGGTCATTTCCCTGTCAGCCCTACCGGTCCCTGATGAGGAGGCAGACGCGAGCTTCCTTTGCCCAGTCAGGGCATTAAGAGCTTATGTGTCTCGCTCGTCTGTTTTCAGGCAGACAGAGCAGCTCTTTGTTTCATTCAGCGGGCGTTCTAAGGGACTAGCCGCATCGAAACAAAGCCTATCCAGATGGATAGTTGATGCTATTGCGCTAGCATACGCTTCCAAGGGCATGCAATGCCCGTTGGGTGTCAGAGTGCACTCCACGAGAAGCATGGCTTCATCGTGGGCCTGGTCAAGTGGGATTACCTTGCAAGATATTTGTATGGCGGCAGGCTGGGCCTCCCCGTCTACATTTATTAGGTTTTACAACCTAGAGGTTCCCGCCTTGCAGGCCAGGCTGCTGTCGGTCTAAATGACCAGTATTGCCTGCCTGATGCTATCAGGTTCAGAATACTGCGTCCACTGAGCACAGCTCACTAAGCGACCGTGCATTAAACATAATATGGGCAAAGTATATAAGACCCCTCTTTTCCCATCAGTGCAGGCCGTACCCCGCCCTGTCTGTATGATGTATTCCGCGTCTAAGTGACGCAGCTATATGTGAGAGAGTGTGGTCCCCACACTTGATATTTGGGATATGGCCATTGGGATACTTTTTGGGCTATTTCTGACTGGCCATTGGGCTTTTTTTGTAACACAGACGTGGCAACCCTGAAATCCAGTATCATGATCTGGTCAATCCTACTCCAAACATTATTATCTGATCTGATATTTGATCATATTCTCAGATTATTTCTCCTGTGTTTTCAGGCTGTTCTCTGATCGTTCCTCTGGTTCTGGTTATTCTGGTTCTGATCATCGCTGGACTCTTATTCCTGTTTCTCTGTAAGAAGTATCAGTCTCAAGGTAAAACTCTTCTTAACTTCTTTAGAAGCAGAAACTCTTTATTTATACTGAGATTAAAACAGACAGATTTCATGATTTATTGATTCCCACTTTGCGTCGCCACCTATAGGCTGCAACGAGACATGAGTAAAAGAGATATTTGATATGAACATTTATAAAAGGCACAATTGTTGAAATGTGATATACACTAATGTCATTGATTAAAGGACGCTTGTTTTTGGCAGGTGGTGATTCGTCATCTCAGACTGGACCAGGAAAACATAAAGTTGTGAGTCCAGTTACTGTATAAAATGTTTAATTTAATGTCTAATGCCTTCCATCCTTACATTCTTAAGAGCTGTAAATAATTTCTCTGTCTCTCCTCAGGTTTCTCACACTGGTTGCGATTATGAGGAGATTAAAGACACTCACAAACAATTACCCACAAACCCCTCTGATTCTTCTGACACTGTTTATGCCACTGCCCAATTACCCACAAACCCGTCTGATTCTTCTGACACTTTTTATGCCACTGCCCAATTACCCACAAACCCGTCTGATTCTTCTGACACTTTTTATGCCACTGCCCAATTACCCACAAACCCCTCTGATTCTTCTAACACTGGCTGCGTTCGAAACCGCATACTCAATGAGTAGGTACTTAATTTCAATAAGTACTTACTTAACGAGCGCTAAAAGAGTAGGTACTTTATAGCCAGATCTCGTTGAGTATGAATGAGAACCGGACATCTGCCATGTTGACGTTATCATGTGACCTACGACGCGTTATCACACGCGCAACAACTTAAAAGATTTGAACGACACGTTTAATTCATCTATCTGTAAATATCTTGATATTGATTAAACTTGCTCATTTTGTGGTCTTTTTGAAGAAACTGCTGCCCATTTTTTTTGTGATACATTTAGGGTTGATTTAAGTTCTTATATTTAACCCTACTAATGTGACCCACCGTTTTATCCTTAACGATATTTATTTTTATAACGAAATCCCAAAATTGTCATCTCTTGAATATGTTGTTAATTTCTTTATTTTATATCCAAACATTTTCATCCATAAGCAAAAGTGGCTTACTGCTTTGTTTTCCTCTTTTTCTTGTTAAATTTAACTCTCGTTTCATCCCTCAGGCTTATAAATAACAAAAAAATGCATTTTTTAAATGTATTATATAGTTAATTAAGAAAATATATATTAAGATATTCAACCTTATAGGTTCTTTTTTCCTGTGTATAAAATCTCATATTATGTTTGCAAACCCATGAGATATATATATATATATATATATAATCAGTATCATTATTAAAAATTCATTTTACCCCAGAATGAATTGCATTGCTATCCCACCCCAAAACATACAATGATAACAACTTGTGCTGACCAATTAATTATATTACTTTTTACTGAAAATGATATAATTCAATAAAACAAACAAAATGTAATGTATGTCATTTGAAATAGCTATGCATGAATACACTCTAGATGTGTATATAGTGAACATATCTACATTTTCATTCAAACAATAAATAAAGCATTAATTAAATAATTGTATTTTATTTACTGACAACAATGAGAAATATTACCGTAATAAATTAGTAAAAGAATGAATCAAAGTCACCATCACACAATAAACAAATGCATATACAAGTCAACACATGAAACAAAGCTTTATTCAAACTACAGTCATGTATGTAGGCTACAGGCGCTGAACCCCTCATCCTTCTGCCGTCTCTCAACACAGCGGTTCCCATTCTGCGGCTTTATTCTGATGAATCAGCTGACCGCCAGAGGTGAGCCGTGCCTTCGTGCCGGAGGTCGTTGCGTGATGTGTTGTGCTTCACAATCTGAGGCAATAAGGGCAGGTGGAGTGATGGTGGGTCTTGTAAGGGCTGGTGGAGTGATGGAGGGTCTCGTAAGGGCTGGTGGAGTGATGGAGTGATGGAGGGTCTCGTAAGGGCAGGTGGAGTGATGGTGGGTCTTGTAAGGGCTGGTGGAGTGATGGAGGGTCTCGTAAGAGCTGGTGGAGTGATGGAGTGATGGAGGGTCTCGTAAGGGCAGGTGGAGTGATGGAGGGACTCGTCCATGGCACCATCTCCAGGATTCAGCTCTGGGCTCCTCGTCCTCAGTGCTCACACCAGCCTGCTGACATTTCAGATCCTACAAAAATGCACAAACATAACACTAAAGCAGTCATTTTAACAGCACAATGTCATTTGATTTCAGTATTATTTAGAAGACAAAAACGCTTTTTTCTCACAAATGCCGCCATCATCTTTCCTTGCAGGTCCTGCTTCACCACAGAAGATCTGCAGCAAATGCACAGAAATCGAGAATCAGAAAAGTGCTGTAATAGCTCTGCTTGAAATTACAATAATGAAAATAAACTACAACTTAAGATTTAACTATTTATTCATTTCTGTAATGTCACAAAGCCTTTGATGGCAGCATTCAGCTTCATGAGCCACTCTCCACGGGATAAACACACATCTGTTCATCTGTCCCTGTAACATCCAGACAAGATTCACATTACCTCTGTGATTTATAAACTCAACACTACATTTACATGTTGAGGTTGTTTTAACTTTTTATCCAGCATAAATGTTCCTCAATTTATCAACAGTAATGGACAAATAAAATAGATAACTTATGTTTAGTTACTTTATAGATTTGTTCTGCATAATAGCACACATACATCACTCAGATGTCTATCTCATATCTATTAGACGTAGTAATTCTTATAGAAGATTTTCTTGCCGGATATTAAATATTAAATAGACATTTAGTAATTGTATTTAAGATGTAGGCTATACGGTTTAAAATGTATGCAAATCCACTTTGGAGACGTATGTGTCCTTACTGGAGCTCCTCTGTTGGCTATACATAATAAAATGTGATTTACAGCAAAATCACAAATATATAGCGTCTTTACACCTTCAACAATTCAACAGTTTACTGTACAGTAGTTCAACACATGCGATCATTTGATTTGTAATACTCACATTTTTGAGTCTCGTCCGTCATCCTTTCCGTCACGTTCGAGTATGACCTATCCTTCTTCTTCTTTTTTATGACGTATCCTCTCGCGTGGCCTCCTGGGATAGAAGAGTATCCATCGGTTGAGCACTCAAAAATCTGGCCGGAAGCAGTAAGCCATCCGGGAACTTCTCGCCTACTCTTTTATGAATACTGATGTTTCGAACGTACTGCTTCCTTCACGTACTGTTTTCGCCTACTATATAGTAGGAAAGTAGGCATATTCGAACGCACTTAAGTCCGAATCTCGCGATAATTAGTATGTCACCCAGGTAATTCTCGCCTACTCTTTTGGATTCATACATACTTTTTCGCTCGCCTACTCTTTTTCCCATACTAAATAGTAGGGAAGTATGCGGTTTGGAACGCAGCCAATGTTACTTTTACTCTTTGTAGTGTGGATTTCCCTGTGGGGTTGAAAGGGTTAACAGTGTAAGATAAAAAGTCACACCCACAAAATGTATTTTAACAGTAACTAGATGTACCGCATCGCGGTACAAAATATGACCGCCGCTCAGGCCTGCACTGGCTTTCCACAAAAATAAATGACGTGGAGTAATTTGGCTGTATTGCATGTTTATGTATATACCTAAAAAAAATAATAGTATGTGCATGTCTGTCTGTGTGTGTGTGTGTGTGTGTATGTGTGTGTGTTTGTGTATGTGTATGTGTGTGTCTGTGTGTGTGTGTGTGTGTGTGTGTGTGTCTGTGCGTGTATGTATGTGTGCGTACATGTGTGCGCGTGTGTGTTTGTGTGTGTGTGTCTGTGCATGTGGATTTGTATGTGTGTGTATGGGTGTGTGTCTGTGCGTGTGGATGTCAGTGTGTGTGCATGCTTGCGTTTGTTTGTATTCCTGCATGTGTGTGTGTGACAGTATCATCCTAAACCAGCAACCCTTCGCTCAACAGCACCATCTACTGGCCGATGAGTGTACAGTCACTAAATGTGCACATAAATGAATTTATTTTATACCCCCCCATGGATGAAATTCTACAAAACTTAGCAGAAGATACCCCCAGAGGATGTCAAGTTAATCATACACATGAAATATGGTGCAGTTCTGAACATCTCCACTGAAGATAGGGGCGATTAAAGCAGAATAATATTGCATTTTCATTTTTTATGGGAGGGGCGCAAATCACAAATGAGTGATTATGGGCTAGGTTGATGTGGGCCCTTAAGAGCAACATACCATAAAAATTTCTTCATCCTCGGTGCCACGGTTCAGGTAGTTATTTAGGAAAAACTGCATTTTTTGGGTTTGGGGGGGCCCAGCGCGGGGGGGGGGGGGGGGGGGGGGGGGGGGGGGGGGGGGGGGTGGGGGCCCCCGGGGACCAAACGAAATTAGAAGTCTAGTGGGGCTACATGCCCACCAAATTTCATGTTCCCCGGTGTTTCGGTGTCCCTGGTATCGTTGACGAAAAATTTACGGGGGCCCCAGCGCAGGGAGGGGAAGTGGCCCCCGGGGACCAAACGAATTTTTTCCGTAAAAGTCTAGTAGACCAACATACCATAAAAATTTCTTCATCCTCGGTGCCACTGTTCAGGTAGTTATTTAGGAAAAACTGCATTTTTTGGGGTTTGGGGGGGCCCAGCGCGGGGGGGGGAGTGGCCCCCGGGGACCAAACAAAATTTTTTCCGTAGAAGTGTAGTGGGGCTACATGCCCACCAAATTTCATGTTCCCCGGTGCTTCGGTGTCCCTGGTATCGTTGACGAAAAATTTACGGGGGCCCCAGCGCGAGGGGGGAAGTGGCCCCCGGGGACCAAACGAAATTTTTCCGTAAAAGTCTAGTAGACCAACATACCATAAAAATTTCTTCATCCTCGGTGCCACTGTTCAGGTAGTTATTTAGGAAAAACTGCATTTTTTGGGGTTTGGGGGGGCCCAGCGCGGGGGGGGAGTGGCCCCCGGGGACCAAACGAAATTTTTCCGTAGAAGTCTAGTGGGGCTACATGCCCACCAAATTTCATGTTCCCCGGTGCTTCTGTGTCCCTGGTATCGTTGACGAAAAATTTACGGGGGCCCCAGCGCGAGGGGGGAAGTGGCCCCCGGGGACCAAACGAAATTTTTCCGTAAAAGTCTAGTAGACCAACATACCATAAAAATTTCTTCATCCTCGGTGCCACGGTTCAGGTAGTTATTTAGGAAAAACTGCATTTTTTTGGGTTTGGGGGGGCCCAGCGCGGGGGGGGAGTGGCCCCCGGGGACCAAACGAAATTTTTCCTTAGAAGTCTAGTGGGGCTACATGCCCACCAAATTTCATGTTCCCCGGTTTTCGGTGTCCCTGGTATCGTTGACGAAAAATTTAAGGGGGCCCCAGCGCGGGGGGGGAGTGGCCCCCGGGGACCAAACGAAATTTTTCCTTAGAAGTCTAGTGGGGCTACATGCCCACCAAATTTCATGTTCCCCGGTGTTTCGGTGTCCCTGGTATCGTTGACGAAAAATTCAGTAAGGTGACGGAAAAAACAAATTTGACAATCCCTATATGACCGCTTAAGTTATAAAACAGGTTTATACTGGCAACACTGTTGCCAGTAGTTTACTGTAAAATACTTTTTTTGGGTCACCATTGTGCTGAAGAGTAGAGCCTGTGCTTCAGTCCAGGAGAAGATCTACAAACATTGATGATATGCTGCATGTTGCTTTATTTAACAGGCGGTGACTGTGTAGTTGCTGGTCCAGTGGAAATCTTTTTATGTGCAATAGTTTTTTAGTGGTCTCAAATGAAAGAAGTTCACAGTTTTACTTTGCTCACATTATTAATGCATTATAAATTTTAGTTAATACATTTAAATGACAGTTGGTCAATTTAAGGCAGTCGGTTTCTGCAAGTGTGATTAGTTCATTTGAATTAGAATTTAGTGCATTTTTACAGAAACAAACTAGACTACAGTAAAGAACTGCACAATTAACAGTATTTTACTGGCAACAGTGTTGCCAGTATTTTACTGTAAAAAAAAACCCGGTAAGGTCTAACAGTGCATGGAGGAGTGAGACAACTCTAAGATTTAATCAAAAATATCTTAATTTGTGTTCCGAAGATGAACGAAGGTCTTACGGGGTTGGAACAACATGAGGGTGAGTAATTACTGACAGAATTTTCATTTTTGGGTGAACTAACCCTTTAATGCCGGTTTTTCAAAGAAGATACTCATCAAAGATGATGCAGTCCTTACATTGTTCGGTCCGACCTCAAATTCGCAGCCCGTAAATAAACGTCTAACACATTTTATGTAACATTATGGAGCCAGCATAAGCTGATATAGTTTGTAAACGGATATGCAACACTAACATGTTGCTGAATTGATGCTGATGTTGTCTTGTACAGTTTCTATGGATGCCACAAGCTCTGATAGAATATCTGTTGGAAACAAGACAAAATACGTTGTGTGTTTTCCTAAGTTACAGACTCCGGCCCTGTTGAGTTAAAGACGGTGAGATTGAGTTCACTCAGTGTCTGTGTCTTTTGTTTTTGCTAGAAACTAACGTTTAGTGTACTTGCATGGGTAACGTTATTTCAGACGCTGTAACTGTCACAGGTGAAGCTTTTATTAACACACTCCTGTATCTTCACATCATTCATCAGTTTGGAGAGTTAATCATGATGATCTTCCTCTTTCAGTTCAACATGTGATTGTGATCACAGCGGCATCTGGAGGATTATTCATCATCATCATCATCATCACCATCTTCATCATAATATTATCATTTATTATGTAAATAAAAATCTATCAATAAGGAGTACATAAATATATATATATATATATATATTGAACTAATTCATAAATATATTTGATTATTCATTGTATATGAAACAATTAAATTACTTGTTTGTGTTTTTGACAGTCAGAAGAAAAGAATAAACAGAAGATCTGCTATAAATGAGGTGAGATGATCAAAAATAAAAATGCATATTTTTGTATATTTTGAGATGTTTTTTATGGCTGGTCCAACTTGTGATCAAGTCAGTTTACATCATATGTTGTGAAATTATCAGACTGCTCAAACATCTCGTAACAAACTGACAAACTCTGATTGAGACATGAACTCACAATGTTTAAAATCTCTTCTTCTTTTTTGTGCTGTAAATTCCTTCTCTCTGTTTCCCTGTAGAGCGATGATCCCAGTGCAGGCACATATGCAGCTCTTGAGCTCACGTCCAGATCACCTGACCTCTACGACACACTCACAGTAAGAGAAATATCAAAAACTACATGTGCAAAACAGTTTGTGCATTCAAAAGTTGGGTAATCTGTCAAATAATATTCTCTGTGTTTTACACAGTCTGTCCATCCCAGACCTGCTGTTCACCAGTCCGGCTCTTCTGGATATGAGAATCTGACTCTTCAGTAGCTCTTCAAGTCTTCTCCAGAAGAAACTCTCATCACTCTTACTCAATAGATACTAAACAGTCCTTACATTCATTCTTTTCAATCTATACTATATGAGCAATCTCACCAACTGTAATCATTTTTTTTTTTTTTTTTGTTGTGTCAACTGACCCAGTATACTTCCATGATAAACTCCCTAGACAAAGAAAAACATTTACCAAGTAAATTTGATTTTTTTTTAATGATGATTTGATTGAAAATCTGCAAAGGAAACAAAACAAAAAAGTAAAGAAGGAATGAAGACGGAGGAAGGAAAAATCCTCATAAGAAGAAAATCATCCCCAAAGAAAGAGAGATGAAGCGAATAATTAGGCAGCAAGAGAGATGAAATAAAACAGTTAATAGGAGGAAAGCATCGTGAAGAAATTTGTTTAAAATATGAAATGGAGAAACGAACAGAGAGAGTTGATCTTCTTTTTACTGAAAAAAGAGAAACATCAACGCTGTCTGTTAGAGACGCAGCCCTGTCATTGTCTAAAGTGATGATACATACATTTGCTGTAAAGAAACGGAGCTTGAAACTGCAAACGTCCGTTATAGCTTTTAGTGCATATAGGTCAGAGTAAAGAGTGAAACATGAATAACCTTTGATTCGCTATGAGAGTTGTTGAAAGTGTGAAAACCGTTACTGCGGGCAAGAAGAGCTCAGCAAATGTGGTCAACGAGCTCGCATCTACAAGAGACCAGAAAAAGAGGAGCTTGTACACACAGTTATAGGAACTCGGGGCAGCCTAAACTGGGGTGTGTTTCCTGAACAACGACGTAACTCTCTGCTTAACTACCATAGTACGATGCATCGCTGAAGACATCAACTGGTCACGACTGTTTCCCGAAACCATATTGTTGCAAATTGGTCATTTGCAAGTCACAGTGCAAGCAGTGATTGTGGTAGTGTTTAGGCCAGCAGAGAAGGCCTTGCTGGCACTGACGGCCCACCACAGTTGAAATCCTTGAAAGTTTGTGAATCTGAAAAAAAAAAAAGTCAAGACCCTGTAAAGTTTTTGAAAATAAACACACACAGATACAGGTCCTTGAAAGTGCTTGAATATATTTTGTGCAAGAAGTTTTCTGGAAAAAGTTCCATATTATTCCCTCTGGTCCGCTAATGTGTAACTTTGCCAACACTTTGTGGCCTATGCACACTAGCTTGCTTGATTTACATTAGTTATGTGCATTTACGCGTTGCGTTAAGTGTTTCCCGCGTGAGGTAGGCTACTTTGTGTTGTTCGTTGCCGTGACGTTCACCACGAAACTACTACAAAGGTACCTCAACGTTACACAGACATTGCAAAAATAGGCTGAAACGTGATGCCTGGAAAATGCAAGTTTCAAGATATTTTGCTCACCAAAGAAGATTACAAAGAATGACTCGCCGCAGGGTTGCCACCCGTCCCGTGAAATACAGAATCGTCCCGTAGGCCTATTCAAAGGAAAAGTTATGTGTGCCGTATCAAATCAATGCGGGACGCGATTTGTCCCGTATTTTACATAGACCCACACATTCATTTGCGTGTGATTGCATGTTAGCGTCTTTGTTTCCATAGCGACGGAGTCTAGACAACATGCGCTGTAAACGGGCGTAATGGGCGTTTTTTTAAACCATGTCGAGCTCCCGTCCTCTTCAGACCTGAAAATAGGTATCAATGTCTGTCCAGTAACTAATGATGAACGTAAGGCGAACTGCACAGTTTCATTTGCTCACGCAGACTTCAGTGGACTTCTGTCTTAAAGCAACACTAACGAAAAATTTTTACCTTAAAATAAAGTTTCCAAAATCGTATCAGTGGTTCATCAAGTCGTAACAGGGTGAACGGCACTTCTGCATTCAATGCATAATCAGCCAAAGTCTGCATATTTATGCGGGGGCCGAATTTTTTCAAATACGCCGCACTTTCACCACATAAATTGCCGATTTTCCGCGCGCAAAATATGAGGGGCTTGCATGATTTCATAATACCCGCATTTTAGTTGCAAAAAAGGTCACATATATCTCAGCAGAAAGTTGAAAAATGTTGAGTTTACTTCACACGAGAGCAGCCATTTTCCCCTGTTGCCATGGGAACGTTATGAAGTGATGTAATTACGTGACGTGAACATCATCGAAAAGCTGCAAACCCCGCGATGAAGCCATGATGAAGCAAATCAGTCTCATTTGCCAACAAAAATAAGCGCAAAAGACCGCGCAAAGCAGTTTCCCGGTGTGTTACATGACGCTGAGGAAGAGGGGATGGAGGATGAGGATGGCGAATGATTGGCCAGTGTTTGAGGCTACACAGTTATAGTTTTCATTTTCACAGTGGACTGTTGTAGTTTCATTCAGGAGTGGATGCATCTTTACAGTTGTAAGATTGCACTTTTTTGTTACCAGTGGGTTAAATCATACTAGTGTCAAAAACCTTACAGTTGTAAGTATATTAGTAGTATGTACATGTACGTTACAGTAAGAGATTGCACTTATTTTAACAGAAGATGTCTGTTTTGTAAAGCTACCTCTGTAAAACAGGAAGCACACATTTAATTTTTTTATATTTTATTTATTCATGTTTACAGAAGTTGTAGCATATTCCTTTTGTAAAGCTACAGAACTTGTTTGACTCATCAATGTTTTGTAAGTTTGAGTCATGTGTTTATTAAGGTCTGAAATAAAACAAGATGAGAACTTAAATATTCCCAGCACTTTCTGTGATGTATATGCTTGCTTATCATAGGAAGGAATAAGAAATGACTCTACATTAAGGTGGTAGCCGAGTGAGAACAGGGTGTTGGGGAATCACTTTTTTTTCTCTTTTTCATCAAACCGCAGTTTTTGCAAGTTACCGCAATTTCATCGCATAAAATTGCATAAATATCCCGCATATTCCATTGCGTTTTTAAGAAAACGTGCCGCATAATCAAGGATTTTTGCCCGCATTTTTCTGGAAGGACTGTACATCATACTTTAATGAAATCCTCATCATTCTCTACCTTGTCTGTGGACATCGTTCATTCCAAAGCCGCTGCTGGATAAACAGCGAGTGTGTGTGTGACAGTAGGCTAAATTATTTACCACAGCGGTAATGGACAATTCCACTTCCAACCTGTAGGGGGACCGACGAGGAACAGTTCCTTAGTGTTGCTTTAAAGCAGTGTACCGTGACAGACAAATCCCTGCTTTTAAAGGTATAGGCCTATTGGTTTTTTGTTTTGTTTTTAAATTTGGATAATCTCTTAATATAATATTCCATACATTGTCAGAGCTTGGTAGACAGATAACTTTTATATTTGTAGATGTTATTAGACAGATTAATTCATAGATTATAATTAATGTTATTTATTAATTTATCGTTTATAAATATTAATAAGAAGCATAATAAATCATGATCATATCTGTCATACACAATTTATGGCATTTTAAAAAAAGTTTTAAGACGTGCTAAATTATTTATTTTTTAAATGGGTCAAATAATTACATAATAATATAGTCATAATTTAAGTAGTAAATAAATTAAATATGGAAAAAAAATATCCCATCCCTGCAGAATTGTCAAAAAACATGATTACTGGTTCAGAATGACCGCTTAAGGCACACCAACATATACTGAAGAGTTATGTAGAAATACATAAAATAATCACATGTAAAATAATAATATGTGTTCTTTTGCAAGTTTCACACACTTGATCTCATGTTTTCTCATGGTTTATTGTTCAGCTGTCAAGATTAAATAATCAGTTCCAAGACCTTGACACATTTTTATTTTATTAAATATTTTATTTGATTATTATCATTATTTTTTAATAGGATGTACCGAATATTCTTCAGTTTTATGCAAAACATAAATATGACAAATATAATATCAGATCTCTGTCATGTGGCGAAAGATAAATGCAAAAAATATTTATTCATTAGATACTTTAATGGACAAATTAAACCATGTTATTCTTGATTGCAAGTGAAGCATGTTTTATCTCATTATTATTATATTGTGAGTCTGTAGTTATTAATGTGAATATCGTTTCCTTGTTGGATGTTCAGTTCAAGGTTTGTCTGTTTTCATCGGTTCACTCCTGCTGGCTGATGTTGAAACTGCACCATACAAAAGTAGATGAATATCCGTATAAATCACTGCAAGCAACATATAAATGGCACAGATTAGTTTGGTGCGATTGAGATGCTTAAGAAAAGCTTCATCATTATAATATTAGGAGGCCTTTAGCTTCAGTTAAACATGTGATGTCTTCGGCTCACACTTGCCAAACAGGAAGTGAAACTACAGCCACAGGAAGAGCTTTGAGGCTTCAGCTAAACACACTATGTTTCCCACAATGCAACTCTTCTCCCAGAGCTCATATGATGGAGAGAGTGATTTTAATGTTCAAGAACTTTTCTGTATTATTTATAGTTTCTGTAAAGAACAGTGTTTCTCCATGCTGTCGATTACCACAGAAAATACCCCTAACACACATTTCTTCTTCATCTCATGTCTTTTTCATTCAGAGTTTGGCAAGGATTGTTTCCTTAAAATGTTTGACATGTTTTCCTATAAGTGGATGATGCTTAACATGTAATTAACATGTTTTGAAAATATATTAAAACATTCAGAAGTAGAAAAAGAGCAAAAGGACAACAGAAAACACTCAAACATGTTAAAGACAGACAGAAACAGGATGTGGTTGATGAATTCACAGTTCATTTCCTGGTCAAAACTGAGAGGCGTTTTCACACCTAACGCCACATTAAAACACAGACACACAGTCAGTGAACAGTATGAGTTTGACTCTCAACACGTGAAGGAAATGTTAATATTAGTTGCTGACGCACATTGTTCTCTCAGTACGGAAGAGAACGACAGTAACGTTTGTCACACAGAATTTGGTCTTTTATTTAAGCGAAACGCTTGTCAAATTTCATCATGTTGGACGTCCTGCTGCTCTTTTCCAGCATCTGTACAGGTGAGTTTGAGACTCTCAGCTCTTTTACACAGAGTTTGACATCTTCTCTTGTTTTTCCTCTGTTATCACATGATCATCAGACTCATATGGATGATATTTGTCAGTTATTATTCTGGCCTGCTTATGTCTCTTGCTCACACATAACAGCTCTATATAATGATATTTGTGTTTTCAGCTGTTGTTGTTGGAGCTCCACAGACAATTACTGGATACAGAGGAGAGAGAGTTGAGATCAGATGCTCATATGAATCTGGATATGAATCATATTCAAAGTATTTTTGTAAAGGGGAGTGTCCAGTCATTGGATATAGAAAAATCATGGTTAAATCAGGATCTCCAGCTAAAGACGAGAGATTCTCTCTGACTGACGACACGACGGCCAGAGTTTTCACCGTCACCATCACTGATCTGAGAACAGAGGATGAAGGCCAATACTGGTGTGTTGTGGAGAGGACTTTGCCTGATGTCTATTCAGAGATTGTGTTGCTGGTTAAAGAAGGTAAGTGATTCATTTGTTAATAGCAGAAATGAACTGCATGGAAACAAGCTGAGAGTGAGAGATCAAGTCATTAATCTTGTACAACCCCAGATCCAGAAAAGTTGGATCATTTTGTAAAATGCAATACAAATGAAGAATCTGTGATTTGTTAATTTTGTTTCAACTTTATTTTACTGACAAAAGTACAAAGAAAAGATTTCCCATGTTTTGGTCACACTTTATATCAGGGTCCAATTGTCACTATAACTATGACTTGGTAGTGCGTTAAAGTGACTTTACTGGATTTCTTTGGCACAACAAGAAACAGAGTGATTAAAACAGAGATTGAATGAAAGATTGTATGTATTTTAAATGAACTTCAGTGTCAGTGTTTTAAGTTGATCTTTCCTGTGACCCTTCAGATAAAAAGACCACTGAAGTTTCAACCATCAGCCCTTCTTCAGAAACACCGTCATCTTTCAGTACAACAGAACTGAGTCCACAATCAGGTCAGTTCCTCTGTCTGTCGCTCTTTATGACTCTTATTTCTGGAATATTGTGCTTCTAAATGTACTTGAAGTCATTTATATATATTAGATGATTCCTTTGAGATTAAATGTGTTAAAGTTGTTGAAGACTGAAGGTTCAGTCCTCAGATGTTTGCTCCCGGTTATTAAAAAAGCACAAATTGCTTTAGATAAGAGTGTCTTTAGAATGAACATTAACATATTTTCAGTTGAAAGTAATCAGTGTAAATCAATAAACGTTTGTTCATATTCACATGATGTGAATGGTTTGTGTGTGAATGTAGAGCTTTAGAGTTTATATGTGTTCATGTTCTCACTGTATGATTCACAGTCATCTGCACTCTCTCTCACACACACACACACACACACACACACACACACACACACACACACACACACACACACACACACACACACACACACACACACACACACACACACACACACACACACACACACACACACACACACACACTGACATCTCCACACACACACACACACACACACACACACACACACACACACACACACACACACACACACACACACACAAACTAACATCTGCACTCTCTCTCACACACACACACACACACACACACACACACACACACACACACACACACACACACACACTGACATCTGCACTCACATGTGTTTTGATTGTGTTTTCAGAACTTTTCAGAACTTAACTTCCATCAAAGTATTAACAGTTAGTCTGATTATAGTGAATGCAGAGATATCAAAGCTTCTAAACACAATTTTAATGCTGCATTCAAGTATCCGGGTAAGTATTCATGTAATTCAAGATCATTCATGTCTTACACACACTTGCACCAACTTGGAAACTTGAAAGCTTCAACTTCTGTGAAAAATAACAGTCAGTGTTTTCTTTGTTCTGCAGTTTCTGAGTAAAATCATCTCATAATGACAGTAATAACACGAGTCCAGCTTTACGAGGGTTTGACAGAGACTTTTATCCAAAGTGACTCTGTATCAGTTCAGATAATAAAGTGTCTTCTAAATGAACATTTATATAATGTGATTATCAGTATTCAGTGATATGAACAGAAAACACAACATTTGTTCATATGCAGCAATAGCAAACAGTGTTAAGTGTGTTTGTCTATTATTATTATGTGTTATTATATCACTGCATGAGTGACACATTCACAGTCACTGGTGTTTCTCTCTGTCAGCGACTCATCAAACAGAAACTGAAACAACAAGAACAACAACAGGAAATACTACAGTTCAACTCTATCAGACAAACATTATAAGAACACAAACTACACTACCCATAATGCAACTCTCTGATCACATGATCAATCTTTGAAAGGAAATTGATTTGAACATTTGTGGAGACATTTTGGTTTGACATCAGCTGTAAAGAGAAGTGTTTTCTTCTGAAGAGTCGAGGTTTACCATTGCAGTTTCACTTCAGTTACACAATATAACACCTGTATATTTACAATATTACAATTTTCCTAATGGTACAATAATCAAAGGAATTTATATTAGTTATTAGAATGTTATTGTTGATTTTCCAGTATAATCAGAATCAGTTTGTGTTTCATCATGTAAATATCATGTGTTTAGCGTTGCCTTCAGATCTGGCTTCTGTTGCTGGCGGTCTGGGTTCGGTTCTGCTGGTTCTGACTCTGTGTTCTGGAACCTTCATCATCCTGAAGAAGAGGAAGAGGAAATCTGGGACAGGTAACAGTTTGTTTGTAATTATAAAGTCCTGTTTTTATAGGGTTTGAATTGATTTGTCTTTTTTCTCTATTGATGCTCCATTCAGCTTTATTTCAGAAAAACATGCAGCACAATACAGAGGTGAGTGTTCAAATCTTTACCTGTAGAAGATCAGACATACATGTTAAATGATTGTTTATTGATCAACAGAGAGAATTATCTATGTTAACCCTCTGGGGACCAAGCTATTTTTGGGGTCCTTGAGATGTTCTGACATGCTCTGACATTTGTGCTTTTTTCAGTTATTTATAAACATGTTCATGGCAAAGGTGTAAATTCACTCTATATAGCACAAACAGGGCTACCATAATATGCGAGCAACGTGTATGTAGATGTTTGTATTTTTAAGAGAATAATGTTTATGCGTGGTTATTGGAAAACAATTAAATGAAAGTTGCTGAAACAAAACACATATTAAATATGTGTCCACAAGACTTTTGACTAATGGATGTTGTCCCTTTGAGTTCTAGCTTCAAAATTATGTGAAAATAGTCTTGCTTTATCGTTCACAAAAAAAAAAAAAACATTGATTTAAATGGTGTAAAACAGGTTTTGCTTGGAAAGCCAATATGCGAGGGGGAGGAGTACTTTACACCTTAGATTACAATGTCCCACCCACTCTGCATAATGACTCTGCATAATTAGCCATTCATTCAGGTGTGACACTGACTGAGCCACAATGCAAGGACAAAAGATGTATTTAGAAGACTTATATTGACCATTTAAGATTTCGCTTACATCTCTCTTGTAAATATGTTTAGCTATTTTATAAAAAATGTTACAATTACAACAATAATTACAATTTCAACAATATTTCAAGTGTACTCTTTCTTTGTAAAAAAGAAAAAGAAAAAAGATTATAGGCCTACATTGTATCATATGTATTCATTAGTTTGAATATAGCAAATATATATATATATATATATATATATAATATATATAAATAATATAGTTATATATATATATATATATATATATATATATATATATATATATATATATATATATATATATAATGTTAGATATGAGCAGAAATTGCTAAACAAAAGCTTATTTGATGTGGCAGTATATTCTACAGTAGCTTAAAAACTGTACCCAAATCTAGTCAACAAGTGACTGACTGTAACGTTGTTTTTATGAAATATTAGGGCATATAAATGCTAATTTGCAGTTTAATACGTTGCTTATACAAATACATTTTATTTCAACATATTCCAGTCAATTTTTACTCATCTCAGTAGGCTATAGCAAAGCAGTTTATTCTTTCACACACAGACGCGCGATTCATATTTAGGCTAAACAGTCTTTACAAATATGTACCCTTCATTCATCTCACAGAAAGGCGAGTCATATTATAGAAATGCGATTCATCTTTTTGCGGTTTGCATAGGCCTACACTAACGTTATTCCATAACGTTATTCCACATCAACACTTGAGAAAAGAAAACAGCCTACCTCACTCCTCAGCGGGATCTGCTCCTCATATCAGGAGATATTGCTCCTCATATCAGCACTGTTCTGAGGAGACTTTTCTCCATAAGGTAGGCTAGGCTATATTATGCCTCACTCGATTGCGACGCGCTTTGTTTACACTGATGTGGGCGTTTCACAGACTGAAATGGTTCTCAGAATTTGCGTTTGAATAGCATGCGCTCTCAGGGGAGTGGTCAAATTACTTTTGAATGGCTCGTAATGAGCTCGACTGGAGTCGCTCTCTTTTTATACAGATTACAGAAGCTGACAATATTAGTTTTTTATATAAATTGCTTCATTTAAAAGATGCGATCTCAAGCTTTATGCCCGTGGGTCTGTTTCCCTGTTTGACTGAATTTTCGCGGAGTTATAGATCATTTTCGAACGCGTTTCAAATGGGAGTTTACTGACAGAGAGAAGGCAGAAATTGCATCATGTTCATTTTTCTTTATTTGTCAAAAAGCAAAACACTTTATTTTTATTGTGAGTATACAGAAAAAAAATAGAAACTGAACAGGATCGATTGATGTATTACACGAAAATGAAAGATCAAAATTAACAGAGCATTTAGTGTTTATTTTCATTGCTAAAAAAAAAAAAACGAGCAAAACGCGCAGGCGCGTTTTTGTTCCCCTGAGGGTTAACTAGATTATTACAGTTTTTATCGATTGTTTAAACACTATAACCAGGCTTTTGAACTAAAATTTCAAAACCATAACGCCATTTATCAAAAAGCACACCCATTTCCCTAAACTATAAACACTATTCCCTGTTTTGACACATGAGTCAGATTTGTTGAACTGTCACTGCAAAACTCTACACACAAATCCCTTCATTTCTCATTGCTTAGACCAGTGGTTCCCAATTCCAGTCCTCGGGACCCCTTGCTCTGCACATTTTGTAGGTCTCTCTTATCTGACACACTCAGTTCAGTTCATGGAGTCTCTCCTAATGAGCTGATGATCTGGTTCAGGTGTGTTAAATAAGGGAGACATACAAAATGTGCAGAGCAGTGGGTCACAAGGACTGGAATTGGGAACCACTGGCTTAGACCATGTTGTCATTTAGAAAGCACTAGCATTCAAATTGTTCACTCAAGTCAGCACAGCTTCAGCTCAGTTAGCACACAATTACCCAGGTGGAAACACATAGGCCCCGTTCACACCGCAAGTCTTGATGCTCAATTCTGATTTTTTGCTCAGATCCGATTTTTTGATTGGCTGTTCACATTACCTTTTACAATGTGACCTATATCTGATTGCAGTGTGAACTGTTTGAGGTTTCAAACAAACACGCATGCGCAAAAGAACAATAACAATGACGTCAGACGCAGTACGCGGTTGCACTAAAGTTCGGGAGATTATGGAGGAAGTAAGCATATTCGCATTTATTTCAAAATGTTTGTGTAATGGAAGCCGTAACATTAATGAGCAGGTGCTGAGGAGGAGAAGAAAGAGAAAGAGAGCAAAATTGGCAATTTTTGCCTTTTGCGGGTTTATGGCTGTTACGGTAGGATCCTTCTAGTTTAGCTTGAATTGAAGTATCTCCCCATATACAGTACTAATTAGGTCTAACACCTCACTCTCCCTCCATTGACTCGCTCCATCGCTGTTCTCCATATTATCTAGTCAAGTTTTTAATGTCAGGCTGTCTGTGTCTGTTGTGTCTAAGGCTTCGCCGGCGCATAATTGTGACAAATGCCGACGTAGATTGACGTAAAAGTCGCATCAAATCCGCCTTGGTTGTTCACACTGCGGTCGCATTGAAAAAAATCAGATATGGTTCTGATTCAGTACCACATATGTATGTGGTCTAAATCTGATTTGAAAAAATCAGATCTGGGCTAGATTTGAGTGTTCACACTACCTATGAAGAAGTCTGACCTGGTCACTTGACCCCAAAAAAATCAGATTTGGGCCACTTTTGCCTGCAGTGTGAACGGGGCCTAAGAGTCAAAATTGAACACACATCAATCAGATCCTTCAATAGATAGATAAAAGGGCCCAAATCAGTTCATTGAGTTTTGGAACAATGGATCCAGAAAGACATGAAGGAAGAGATGGAGGAGGGATAAGGAGGAAGAGGAGGAAGGGCAAGAAGACAAGCAGTCTCAGATGAAATTCAAGCCACTCTAGTTGCCCATGTCTTTATCAATGGTATTACTATGAGGGAGGCTGGGCTACGAGTAAGGCCAAATCTGAGTCGCTTCACCGTCACCTCGAGAACCTTCAGGGAGGAGTGGTGGCAAACAAAATTTTATCACTGAATAAAAGACAAACATTTCCAATAGTCTTTGATGAGGTTTATTTTCTTGCAAGAAAAGGCCAGCAGTCACACAGAGTGGCACAGAGTGTGACAGTGAAGGGAGGGCATCCTTTCCCCTTTATAGTCTTGACTCCCAGAATTTTATCTTTCTAGGCAAATGATGGTATTTCAACCATATGTGGAACATTCTTAGACGTGTTCATCATATTGTCTCCTTGAGTGGAGGCCCTCCTGTCACGTAACAACACTCTTTACCATTCCAATACAATTCCATATTAGAATATGGTTTGCGTGTGCTCTTTTACTGTCATATGATGGTCACACACATCTTACTGTAAGTAAATATAAAACATTTTTTAGAGGAGAGAATAAAAAAAAAAAAAAGTAAAACAGGGAAAAAATGTTTGTTTTGTTTTGTGTGTGTGTGTTGTACTGTGTAGTACATGAATGAATAAAAATGTGCCAATGTATCCATTGGTTGTGTCTTTTGTGTTCATCATGTGAAAAGGTTTGTGAGGGGGGGAACCACAAGCTATGAAGGACTAAAAATGACAGAACGAAAAATAAATAAATAAATAAATAAAAGTAGAAATAAATAAATAAATGCAGAAATAATAGTGAAAATAAATACATTTTGGTAATATAAATGGCTATTTCTGTATTTTTACATGTATTTATTTATTTATTTATGCATTTCTATATGTATTTATTTATATATTTATACATTTATTTATATATTTATGTATTTATATATTTATTTATTTATATATTTATATATGTATTTATTTATACATTTATTTATTCCTAAATTCATTTATTTCTGTATTTCCACATTTCTACATTTATTTATTTCTGTATTTCCACATTTCTACATTTATTTTTCCCTGCGCGTGTATGCTAATTGACCAATGGCTAAGCCACGCCCCCTCCACTCACTCGGACAAACAGTCAACATTCGGTAACAGGCGCTATGGCAGCTGTCACAGTAGGAGACATTTCACAGGAGGCAATTGATGATTTTTTGGAGACAGAAAGATTATATATCATCTCGATGTCACCAAAAGGGCCTTAAATATGCATTGGAGGGTTATATTAATAATTTTATTGTTGAGAAGGTCGATAAGCTTCAACTCCAGAACAAAGATTTACAGTTCACAGTGTAAACGTTATAGTTCGGTGCTATTTCGCTTCAAACACTCGCTTTATACGCGCGTCCTATTCGCTTTGGATTCAAAATGATCAAGCGTCGAACTAGACGCTGATACGCGCGAATTTGACGCTCTATTCGCTTTTGGTGTGAGCGCAGAATAATGAACAGGCTGCGATGTCAAGATTGCATTTCTGGAATGTGTGTGTGTGTGTGTGTGTGTGTCAGAGAGCGGGCGCGATCAAACAGTGGAAACATAAAAACATACTCCATTTTGTTCATACAGGACATAATTAAAACTGCAAAGTGTTTAGCCTACTTATATTTGTGTAAAACACAACATTGTGCTTTTGTCAAACTGTAAACTCTTGTCAAATTGTAACCTACAACTGTCACCCAACCAAAATCACACACACACGCTGTTTAAAAGCCAAAATGACAAGAAAAAACATAAAAACGAATGAAAACTGATAACCGCAATGCATTGCAATGGACGAGGAAGCAGAGAATGTCTGAGTGTATTGGGTTAGCTATGCGTACTGTGATTGGCTTATCGTGTTTGGGGGCGTGGCTTAGCCATTGGTCAATTAGCATACATGCGCAGGGAAAAATAAATGTAGAAATGTGGAAATGCAGAAATAAATAAATGTAGAAATGTGGAAATACAGAAATAAATAAATGTAGAAATATGGAAATACAGAAATAAATAAATGTAGGAATAAATAAATGTGGAAATAAATACATATATAAATATATAAATAAATAAATATATAAATACATAAATATATAAATAAATGTATAAATACATAAATAAATACATATAGAAATGCATAAATAAATAAATAAATAAATACATGTAAAAATACAGAAATAGCCATTTATATTACCAAAATGTATTTATTTTCACTATTATTTCTGAATTTATTTATTTATTTCTACTTTTATTTATTTATTTATTTATTTTTCGTTCTGTCATTTTTAGTCCTTCATAACAAGCAACATAACTTACCAGTTTTGGAAATGTTGTTTTGAATTTATTGCACCAGTGTGTTAGACTATGTTGTAGTGTGTGTGATTTTGAGGGCTTGTGTGTCCTGTCTGAGAGCAAAGTTTGGTTTTTCAGCAAGAGTGAATGGTTTTGAGTGTAGAGCTTCATTTTGACCTGAAAATAGGATGTTTGGGGAACTGGGTGAGACGTTATGGATTTGTGTTTTCTGTTTTGAGAATACGAGGCATATAGTTTCAAGAAATGTGTTTAAGCAATCGAGAAAAACTGTAATGTATGTGTTGTTTTTCAGACTGACCGCATGTATGAGGAGATTCCAAACAGTGATGTCGCCATGGTAACATCTTCCTCCAATCAGACGCCTGCATCTTCATCCAATCAGACGCCTGCATCTTCATCCAATCAGACGCCTGCATCTTCATCCAATCAGACGCCTGCATCTTCATCCAATCAGACGCCTGCATCACACCTCAACAACTGCATAGATGTCTGTCCTGTTTACACCACAGTAACCAATCGCCAGCCTGATTCAAACCCCAGTGACAGACACTCGACCAATCAGGTGACAGATACAGCCAGTGATTATTATGCCAATATAAAGTCTCCTGAAGCAACACAGGACAGCGGGACAGAACTGATCTACGTAACAGCAACACATCCACAAAACATCTCAATAAACGAGGGTCCGATATATTCAGTGATCAACGATAAATAAAAAAAGACTGTCCACAGACAGTGACTGATGTTACAAGTGAAAATAAAATCGGGTAAAATCTAAATTTCTTACACTGAATCACTTACTTTTTTTATTTACTATTATCAGTTTATAGAATAAATGAAAAAGACTGTCCACAGACATTGTCACGAATCAAGCCTCTGTGGTTCCTCGTACTCGCCTCCAGAGGGCTCCCTCTCCCGAATATTGACATTATCCATTTAAACTCCATTCCCCATGACCGGTGCCTGGTACTGGTTATCTGCACACCTGCCGTTCATCATTCAGACTATTTATTCAGTCTCTCTCCACTCCATCATTGCTAAGTCTTGTTCTGCCCAGACTCCCTGAAACTCTGCCTGCCTTTGCATTATAAATAACAGTAACATACTGTAAAGATTACATTGAAGAACTGTACATTCACAGCTGCTCTTGTTTTGCTGCTTTTACAGGTGTGCTGTATAATTGTAGTTTATGACTTACAGTACTCTTGTACATTTACAGGCTTTACAACCAAAATTGCCAGTAAGTTGCTGTAAATTTTACAGCAATTTTTTTTCCGTGTACGTTTGTGTTCAGCCTTGGATATCTCTTTTGCTGGTGTTTGATCCCTGCCTGTTTGTTCTACATTTACTGCTGATAATATATATATATATATATATATATATATATATATATATATATTTTTTTTTATTATTATTTTTTATAAAGTGTATATATTAACCAGAAATGTTACTAACAACTAAATAAAATGTAAAAATGACACAAAATTTAATATTCTTTGGTACACCTCATCTACAGCTCAATAAAGCTATTCAAAATGTAAAATACAGCAGCAACCAGCGATTATGAGGCAATTCACACAAGAGGCAACATTAAAGGGTTACTTCAGGATTTAGCATTAAGCTTTGTATTAGTAGAAAACCTGTAGTATTTTAGAATTACCATGCTTTCCACCCTCATATCCCCCTGAGACAAGAGATTTATGTATTTTTTGTCTGGAAAAAATCCTCTGATGACGCAAAAATCGTCATTTTGCGTCATCGGAGGATTTTCTGGCCAGAGGCTAAAGACTACAGCCAGTAGATGGCGTTGTTCCGCATGTTTTCAGCCCGCCCATACAGGGTGGGATCTCACTCACAGAATGTACACAGTGTCAGCCGTCTTTCTTTGGAAGCTAAGCTAGCAGGCTCTTGTTCTGTGGATAAAGCTGAATAGTAGGAGAAAGCTGAGTAAGTAACCATCCTCCTTTTCCCGGACTTGTCCGGCGGGCGAGATCGTTCAAAATGTACGGGATTCAGCTTTTGCTTTCTGCGGTCGCTATTCCTTGTTTACATGCACACCTTTTGTTTCAATCTAACTGAATTCATTCCGATTGGTGAATTTGAATGTAGTGTTTACATGAATGCTAAACAAGTGATCGGTTGATGTGCGTTTTAACATTGCTAAGAAAAATTCCCGCTCCTCCGTGAGAGATGCGAGACCCGGCGCGTCTCAGTAATCATGCCACCGTCCTCGCGCTGTTCTCCCGCGGCCGTCAGCCTCGTCCTGCTCGCCACAGTAAACATGATGAATGAATGGCGACTGTAGAACGCAAAAGCCGAATCCCGGACATTTTGGGCTATCTCTAAATCCCTCGCAAACTCATCACGTAGGCTAGCTTTGTTGTTTTAAACTGCGCACTCTTACCGGTAGGCGTGGCCTCCTAAGACAGCGAAGCAAGTGCATTCTGGGAGTTGTTGTCTTTCATCCACATAAGCCAAAAATACATTTTCTGGCTTTTCTCAGTCTAGAAAGCTCCAAATTCAAAAATTTCTTCACATTTCTTCTACTTAAATGACCTATTTTAAATACACATTCATCTTCCCAGAGGTGAAGTATCCCTTTAAGAAAGCAGAGAATCAGAGCAATGATGAAGTTTAAGTGCAAAAGGCAGTAGCTTTGACAAGATATTGTATAAAACACTACACAACTCTTTATATCTTCTCAGGCTCCTTCAGGACATGATCACACAAACCAAGTTTCGTAATAACATCCTATTGAGTTCATAAAATACATCATATTACTACAAAATAGTAAATGGCCAACATGGGAAAGTTGGGTGTCGTTCAGCTTGATATTAAACTATTGAAGGTCAAACTATTTATAGGCTAAAATATCAATTGTCCATTATCCGCCAACACTAGGTGGCGCTGTGCCGAATCTCCTCACGTTCCCTCAGGGTAAGATGGCTTTTATTCTACCACATAAAATACATCAGTATTTCCCCACTCGTGATTTATTGAAGCTGTTACTTGTCTTGAAAAAGGCGGTTGCTAACAAGTGTCTAAATGTGACGACAGAGTCAGTCGAGGAGATTAAACGTCATCAGCCGAACATGTAAACTCAGTCGCTTTTACAGCATCGATAAGCTTATAATTGAGTTTTTATAAACTACTCTAACTCAAACCTTCAGGGAAAATGTTTCTAGATAAAAACTGAAAGAGTTTTCAGAAGTTTAGTGATGGTGACGTTGAAGTCATGTGACCGTGATGTAGTTCGTTTATAGCTTACCTTTAGCTTTTCACTTCTGGCGACTGCATTTAGGCTTCAATATTCATAAAAGTTGTGTTCATCTGAAACGTGTGTATCATGAACTTTTGTTATTCATAAAGCTTGTTTTTTGCGATAATCCAGAAGCCTATGGGAGAATCCTATTGTGTTTTTGTGGAGGGAATCAGTGTGATGTGAACTGCCGGCTGGACTACAAGTGTAAGACTCTTCTTTCTTATGACGATGAACACAGGAAGAGAACTGATACTTGAGAAGTTGTTATATATTTTAATATTGTATTTTGATCTCATCATTTATATTTAATATGTCCTAGAAGAGTTGTTCACTGGAACGCTGTGTGAAACACTCATATTTTACACACTGTGTAAATGTCACAGATCCTCATTCCCTCTTATAATGAAGTGGATCATCTCTTCCTCACAGAGTAAAACACTGCTTATATATTTAATAAAGTTTGGTGAATCATCACTGATGTCCTGTAGAGCTGATGTGGTTAGAGAGACAGAAGGGGAAGGAAATATATATTTCAGTTGCTGACACACATTGTTCACTCAGTACGGAAGAGAACGACAGTAACGTTTGTCACACAGAATTTGGTCTTTTATTTATGCGAAACGCTTGTCAAATTTCATCATGTTGGACGTCCTGCTGCTCTTTTCCAGCATCTGTACAGGTGAGTTTGAGACTCTCAGCTCTTTTACACAGAGTTTGACATCTTCTCTTGTTTTTCCTCTGTTATCACATGATCATCAGACTCATATGGATGATATTTGTCAGTTATTATTCTGGCCTGCTTATGTCTCTTGCTCACACATAACAGCTCTATATAATGATATTTGTGTTTTCAGCTGTTGTTGTTGGAGCTCCACAGACAATTACTGGATACAGAGGAGAGAGAGTTGAGATCAGATGCTCATATGAATCTGGATATGAATCAAATTCAAAGTATTTTTGTAAAGGGGAGTGTCTCATCATTGGATTTAAAAGTAAAAACATCATGGTTAAATCAGGATCTCCAGCTAAAGACGAGAGATTCTCTCTGACTGACGACACGACGGCCAGAGTTTTCACCGTCACCATCACTGATCTGAGAACAGAGGATAAAGGCCAATACTGGTGTGTTGTGAGGAGGACTGTGCCTTTGAGTGATGTCTTTTCAGAGATTTTGTTGCTGGTTAAAGAAGGTAAGTGATTCATTTGTTAATAGCAGAAATGAACTGCATGGAGACAAGCTGAGAGTGAGAGATCAAGTCATTAATCTTGTACAACCCCAGATCCAGAAAAGTTGGATAATTTTATAAAATGCAATAAAAATGAAGAATCTGTGATTTGTTAATTCTGTTTCAACTTTATTTTACTGACAAAAGTACAAAGAAAAGATTCCCCATGTTTTGGTCACACTTTATATATCAGGGTCCAATTGTCACTATAACTATGACTTGGTAGTGCGTTAAAGTGACTTTACTGGATTTCTTTGGCACAACAAGAAACAGAGTGATTAAAACAGAGATTGAATGAAAGATTGTATGTATTTTAAATGAACTTCAGTGTCAGTGTTTTAAGTTGATCTTTCCTGTGACCCTTCAGATAAAAAGACCACTGAAGTTTCAACCATCAGCCCTTCTTCAGAAACACCGTCATCTTTCAGTACAACAGAACTGAGTCCACAATCAGGTCAGTTCCTCTGGCTGTCGCTCTTTATGACTCTTATTTCTTGAATATTGTGCTTCTAAATGTACTTGAAGTCATTTATATATATTAGATGATTCATTTGAGAGTAAATGTGTTAAAGTTGTTGAAGACTGAAGGTTCAGTCCTCAGATGTTTGCTCACGGTTATTAAAAAAGCACAAATTGCTTTGGATAAGAGTGTCTTTATAATGAACATTAACATATTTTCAGTTGAAAGTAATCAGTGTAAATCAATAAACGTTTGTTCATATTCACATGATGTGAATGGTTTGTGTGTGAATGTAGAGCTTTAGAGTTTATATGTGTTCATGTTCTCACTGCATGATTCACAGTCACTGGTGTTTCTCTCTGTCAGCGACTCATCAAACAGAAACTGAAACAACAAGAACAACAACAGGAAATACTACAGTTCAACTCTATCAGACAAACACTAGTAAGCGTTTTAACTAGTAAAAGTGTGTTTTCCTAAGTTACAGACACCTGCCCTGTTGAGTTAAAGACGGTGAGATTGAGTTCACTCAGTGTCTGTGTCTTTTGTTTTTGCTAGAAACTAACTTCTAGTTTACTTGCATGGGTAACGTTATTTCAGACGCTGTAACTGTCACAGGTGAAGCTTTTATTAACACACTCCTGTATCTTCACATCATTCATCAGTTTGGAGAGTTAATCATGATGATCTTCCTCTTTCAGTTCAACATGTGATTGTGATCACAGCGGCATCTGGAGGATTATTCATCATCATCATCATATTGTTCATATTATTTTTAATGTAAATAAAAATTTATCAATAAGGAGTACATAAATATATATATTGAACTAATTCATAAATATATTTGATTATTCATTGTATATTAATTTAAATTAATTGTGTTTTTGACAGTCGGAAGAAAAGAATAAACAGAAGAACTGCTATAAATGAGGTGAGATGATCAACAATAAAAATGGCTTTTTTGTATATTTAGAGATGTTGTTCATTGCTGGTCCAACTTGTGATCAAGTCAGTTTACATCATATGTTGTGAAATTATCAGACTGCTCAAACATCTCGTAACAAACTGACAAACTCTGATTGAGACATGAACTCACAATGTTTAAAATCTCTTCTTTTTTTTTGTGCTGTAAATTCCTTCTCTCTGTTTCCCTGTAGAGCGATGATCCCAGTGCAGGCACATATGCAGCTCTTGAGCTCAAGTCCAGATCATCTGACCTCTACAACACACTCACAGTAAGAGAAATGTTGAAAACTACATGTGCAAAACAGTTTGTTCATTCAAAAGACAGAGATAATAAAGATAATAAGATAATAATCAATGAGTCTTTCACACAGTCTGTCCATCCCAGACCTGCTGTTCACCAGTCCGGCTCTTCTGAATATGAGAATCTGACTCTTCAGTAGCTCTTCAAGTCTTCTCAAGAAGAAACTCTCATCACTCTTACTCAATAGATACTAAACAGTCCTTACATTCATTCTTTTCAATCTATATTATATGAGCAATCTCACCAACAGTAATACATTTTTTTTTAATGTCGTGTCAATTGACCCAGAAAGGTGTACTTCCATGATAAACTCCCTAGACAAAGAAAAAAATGTACCAAGTCAACTTGAATTTTTTTATGGATGATTTGATTGTAGAAAATCTGCAAAGGAAACAAGACAAATAATTTGGCTTGATTTCAGATTTGGCTTGCAAAGTGAGTAAAGATAATAAGTAACATGCCAAATTGGCTCGTGATTTGACAGCGTTACCCGCCACAGTTGATTTTTACCCACATTTGGGGGGTGTTAATTTTAAACCCTGTATACATGAGATAAACAAATGACCTTAACATGATAATTAACGACACACAGCTGAACCAAATGAACTAATGAAGACGGTGACCATGGAAACAAAGGAGTGGCGGTACACTGCACAAATGCAGACAGCAAGTCCAAACACAAACAGACATGTAACAATAATATAATATAATATAATATAATATAATATAATATAATATAATATAATATAATATAATATAATATAATATAATAATATATACATTAATAATTAAGAACCAAGAGAAATCATCTTCATCCTTCTCATAATTGAGCTTGTTTTGTCTCCTCTACTCACCATAAAGAGTACAGAAAAGATCAGATTCATCAATGACTTGATTATTTGCTCTTTTGTGTTTTTATTGTAATTATCATTAATGTGGCAATTTTACATTTGATTATGTTATGTTTACAGCTGACGTACTCAAATATGGATCATAGAAATATAATAAATGCATTAATTTCTAAAGCTGAATATGTTTAATGAGATTATTTCATTCTGCAGTTTAATAGACTAATTAAACCATGTTACTCTGGATTTCAAGTGGGGCATATACTGTATATTGTTTCATTATTATTATTTTGTATGTCTGTAGTTATTGATGTGTAGTTAGTTAGATTCATCTGTTCACTCCTGCTGGCTGATGTTGTAACTACAATAATCTGCTGCCAAAAATAATCTTTCTCCATTCATGACCATCAAAAGTAGCTGCATATTCTGATAAAACATTGCAAACAATATAAATGGCACATATTTTTTTGAGGCTCCTAAAAGCAACTGCTATTGAGATTATGTTGCATACATGCATGTTTTAGTTCTATTGTACAAGCTTTCCATAACAATAAAAAAAGTTAAAATTTTAATGACATTTACTTAGCGACTACAATAATAGACCATGTAGTAATTTGCATATTTACTGTAAAATAAAACAAACATAAAAGTAAATCATGAGAGCATTTCATTTTGAATAAAAAAGCAACTGATTCAGTTTAAGTTTTATTCAGACACAAGGAAAAGCCATATCTGACATAATTAGCAAAAACACTTTTATTTAAACACACACATTAACCACACTTTACACAGGGTCTTAAGATCCCAGACAAATGAAAGTTTGTCTGCTCACGCAATCCCAGTGATACCAACTGACACATTCAATCTAAAAAAATAATAATAGTAATAATATATCAAAATCAGTCATGGCATACATTACAGTCAGTCAGTTCTGTTTTCACCCGGACAGATTTTCACCCGGTTTCTGTTTTCACCCGGATTTTAGTTTATGGAGTTCGCTACAGATGCGGTTAGCTAGCTCTGACTACCAGTGATAGTACGAACTCTTACCATCCAATCAAAAGACTTGAAAATGCCGAAGTCAAATCGAAATCTAATTTGCTGATTAATGACTGATTATCTGATTGGTTAAAGCAACAGTTTCATTGACATTTATGTAAAGGGTTAGTTCACCCAAAAATGAAAATTCTGTCAGTAATTACTCACCCTCATGTTGTTCCAACCGCGTAAGACCTTCGTTCATCTTCGGAACACAAATTAAAAACCTCGTAGTGTTTTTGCGCTGCGCGTCTGTGTTGCACGTCATCACGCATCACACACATGACCGGCGTCGGCCAATAGTGAGCCCACGTGGTGACGTGTAACACAGACGCGCTGCGCAAAAACACTACGCGAACCAACTAGAGGCCCAGAGAGAAGGAAATGAATAGTGGAATAAAGTCGTTATTTTTGTTTGTTTTTGCGCACAAAAAGTATTCTCGTCGCTTGATATACTTAAGATTGAGCCACTGGAGTCACTTGGACTATATTAACGATCTCTTTAATAACTTTTCTGGGCCAGCAAGTTTCGGTCACACTGGAAGCCTATGGAGGAGTGAAACATGGCTCAGATTTCATCAAAAATATCTTAATTTGTGTTCCGAAGATGAACGAAGGTCTTACGCGGTTGGAACAACATGAGGGTGAGTAATTACTGACAGAATTTTAATTTTTGGGTGAACTAACTGTAGTAGAATTAATTAGATAAGATTAATTATGTTACTAACCATGAAAATCTGAACTTAGATTTTCATCTTATGATAAGCTTTTTATTACACTTCCCATTTCTATGTCTGATGGTGACTAACTTTCCATTCCAGATCTAACAATAAAACAGGATAACTTTTACTTCCTGTTAATTAGGATGTAGCCACCAGACGAACTTTCGATATGATCTAACCTTCTAACAAACTTTTGACTCAATGTAACCTGGGTCGAATGGAACTTTTAGAAAGGACTCAATGTTCTGTTTATTTTGACTGTATTGTGAAATGATTGACTGAAATATTAACCCCTTACAATGTTTTTGATATTTTGCTGATGTAGCTAACAAAGGGTAATGACAAGGGGGGGGCTTGCTTTAAACAATTCAACCAATCATATTGATAGCGCATGACATGTTAGTCATGATGATTCTATTTTGATATGTCTGGCTTTACCCTATAAAGCCTATTGTATTTTTATGTTGGGCCGAGAATCTCTGAGTATTGCTCGAGAAATCTCCCGGCCGTTTTGAATAAACCATCTGAGGGGCATTTACTGAAGTCTGTCTCATTTGTTTTTATGCTGCGCAGCAAAGAAGTTAGGTTAGTGAACTCAGCCAGATGTCGATTGAAGACGCAAGAGCTAGAGTATAAAGGGTATTAAGTGTCGATTGTAGACGCTCTGTGTCGATGAGTAGACGCAACAGTTTTATTTATTAAGTGTCGATTAGTAGACGCTCTGTGTCGATTAGTAGACGCAACAGTTTTATTTTAGGTAGTCAGATTTAAGAATTTTCCATCACAGTTGGCGAGCTGCCAGGAGCTCGAGATCGTCCCTCCGTTGATCAGGGCCTTCCGGACGACGGACAACAAGATATAAGTTCTGATAAAAAGAGGAACTTATATTTCTTTTTTAATTCTGCCAAACTTGCAAGCAGATCCTACATCGACGGAGGGACCATCTCAGATGGGCAGAGAAAAAGAACTTAGGAAGGTAGGACAGACTTCAGTCTTTTTTCCCTTTTGATGAGTGAAATTAAAATGTTCTGTTCTATGTGAAAATATAAAATAAGGAATATTAGGAAACGTATCTCTAGTTGTTTTTCTGTTTTGATGATTGAAATTGAAATTTTCCACATCTGAAAAATCTATGAGAAGGATGTTAGAAGTGTGAAATTTTAATAAGAAATTGTTCAGAAAAAAAAAAAAAAAAAAAAGGGGGAGAGGAAATAATACTGGCTGCACCCAGATTTAAACGGTGTATCCCATTATCCTATGGAGAAGACGAAAGTCAATTAAATTCACCACAACGATATAATTTTTATTTAACAAGATATACGTATGTACGGCGACGTATAGGATTGAGATTAAGTGGCCAGATAGAACAAATATTTGAAGAAGATTCTGCAGTGTTAGCTGTCGGGTCCACCAGAGCGTGGTATCAAGCACACCCAGAACCAGAGTTACAAATAGGGCAAACATCCCTATATTTAATTACCAAGCCCAATTTAAGACCTTATATAGATAGGGCCACAGGAGAATTAGGATTAATTCCTATTGCTACCATTCCAAGATTTCCACAAATTTGGGCTTGGAGATATACATCTGATATATACCCTGTAAATTAAATTTATAAGATTGTTTCCTTTTGTTTCTGCAATTGAAGTATTGCGTTTTTGTTTGAATTATTTTTGCCAATTTTTCTGCAATTGAAGAACTTGCTTTTTCTTTGTTTAAACATATTGGTTTTTATTTGAATTATTTTTGCCTATTGCGTTTTTATTTGAATTATTTTTGCCAATCTTTCTGCAATTGAAGAACTTGCTTTTTCTTTGTTTACATATTGGTTTTTATTTTGAATTATTTTTGCCAATCTTTCTGCAATTGAAGTATATTGGTTTTTGTTTGAATTATTTTTGCCAATCTTTCTGCAATTGAAGTATTGCGTTTTAATTTGAATTATTTTTGCCAATCTTTCTGCAATTGAAGAACTTGCTTTTTCTTTGTTTACATATTGGTTTTTAATTTGAATTATTTTTGCCAATCTTTCTGCAATTGAAGAACTTGCTTTTTCTTTGTTTACATATTGGTTTTTAATTTGAATTATTTTTGCCAATCTTTCTGCAATTGAAGAACTTGCTTTTTCTTTGTTTACATATTGGTTTTTATTTTGAATTATTTTTGCCAATCTTTCTGCAATTGAAGAACTTGCTTTTTCTTTGTTTACATATTGGTTTTGATTTGAATTGTTTTTGCCAATCTTGCGGCACTAGAAACTGCACTAGAACTATTTTTGCTAGAAAATGGGGAACTGTTGTGATAAAGAAGGAACTGAAAAAACAGACATTCAGGGTCCATTAAGAGAGTTGATCAAAAAGTGGAATTTGAGAGAGGAGCAAATTGTTCAAATCAAATTGTGGTCAAAATTCACAAAGAGACAATTTGCTGATTGTGGGACTTTGAGTGTGTCAATTTTAGGAGAGACACGACGTCTCCTTGAAAATTTGCCCCCAAAGAAACGAAAGAGGATTGACTGGACACTCTTCCGAAGATGGGAACGGGAGGCCGAGACACGATATGAGAGTCAAAAAGAAGGTGAGAAAGCTGCAGATTCTCTGATTGCTTTGCAGACAAAAAAGAGGAAGCAGGAATTGGATGATATTCGGCCGCCGCCCATCCCAAAACCCCCTCCGTACAGCACAGATACTGAACAAAGGGAAGTTCGCCACGCGTTTGGAGATGGAGGCTCTGCAGACCTGCTCCAAGAAAAAGAGGAAGTGGAAACGGAGGACCAGAGTTCGGATGAGGACGAGGGTGAAACAGGGGGCATTTACAAAGAGGTGAGACAATTGTTAGATGAATCCATGACACCAGAACTAAAAGCACCACTCAAACGAGTGTTTAAAAGTGTCAAAAGGAAAGCAGCTAAAAAACCACCTCTCCCACACCCAATGAAAACTCGGGCAATCTCTGTGACTGGGGAAAAACCAAAAGAAATTTGTAGTATGCCTATGCTTCAGTTTCCAGGTGCAGACGGGCCTGTGTGGCTAGAACGGCCTTGGGATCTGGAGGAACTACGAAATGTGACGGCTGCCCTTCCAAATCCAGAAAAGGGGGTAGATCGTTTTATAGTCGCAGTAACAAATGTGGATGTGACTTATAAACCCACAGGTCGTGACTGGGCTGCTATTTTTAGTGGAAAAATAGGGCTAAAGTGGGCAGAGATCCGAGGGATTGCTCCAGCAGCTGTGTTCAACCCCGCCCTGCAGCGCCTGGATGAAGGAGGAACTGAAACTCAAGAATGGAGGGCTCAGTGGACAGCAATGATTGAAAGGCTGAGACTGGCTTTCCCCATGAAACCTGACTGGGCGGCCATCACGAACACAAAACAAGTGAAAGGTGAGACTGTCACTGCCTATCTTGCACGACTAAAGACTGTTGTTGATGAATGTGCAGGTCTTCCAGAAGGAACTGACAACACTGGGGTTCTGAAACACCATTTCGTGAACGGCCTACTTCTGAACGTTCAAGGGGCTGTGCGGCTGACCTGTATTGCATGGGAAGCGCAAAATCTGGAAGTGCAACACGCGAAGCATGCTGAACAGAATGATGAAAAGAAGAACACAGACAACGAAAATAAGTTGCAGACTGCCCAGTATATGTTTTATCAATCCCAACCAAATAACCAAATGTCAAGAAACAGAAATCAACCGCAAAGAAATGGAAGGTGGAATCAAGGGCAAGAAAAACTGAATGGCATGATGGGAGATAGGTGCAAAAACTGCGAACAGAGAGGACACTGGGCTAAAGATTGTCCAAACAACTTTCAACAACAACAACAACAACAACAACAACAACAACGTAATCAGCAGCTGGCTCTCTGCTATTATCCTCAACAGCAGCAACAACAGAGCTATCCGCAGAGAAAGCAGAACTACAGAGAACAGAGTACTTCCTCATTCCACCCGCCCCCACCGACACCGTATCGGACTGCATAGGATGAGGAGAGAGACACTAAAACAGCCACCCAACTAATACAACTGACTCAAGACTCGAAATCGAACCCAATGATGACAATATCAATAAATGGACTTTCAGTTTCATTTCTATTAGATACCGGAGCGATTTTTTCGACTCTCACAATCAAGACCGCATCCAGGTTTGACAAATTGCCACTTTCTGACCAGACTCGCACAACGTATGGTATATCAGGTTTAGCACAAATTGATAAATTATCAATGCCATTAACAGTGATAGATGGAAATAAAACATGTACACACCCATTTTTGATTTCTGAAACATGCCCTTTAAATCTATTAGGTAGAGATTTCATGTTTAAATTAGGAATGACAATAGATGTTTCATTAGAAGGAATAATAGTGACACCGAAGAATGGAAATTTTGCTCAAATGTTACCAAATTGGTATTATAACTGGGCTATAAATCCTGTATTTGACCCATATTCAGAGTATGAGTTTTTACCAGCAGACCATGAAAAGCCATCTCATTTCCATTGTACCTCGTGGTTTGTGGGCCCCGAGACAAACAGTGAGTATGAGGAAAAATGGTTTACAGAGCAGCTGGGTGAGAAATTAACTCTTGAATATCTTCTAATGTCACAACATTTCTCTGCATTTACAGTAAAGCTAACAAACTCTCAATCTATTTTTTTTCAACAGTTAAAAGTTCAGCCTCATGTCTCAGTGGGAAAAAAAGGGGGAAGTTCTTGGGCGGAAGTAGGAGTATGGCTCACAGAGCAGGTGGAGTCAGGAGGTTGGACTTGGCATGATGAGGGGTATTATCAAAATGATGCAGGGGTAAGAGCATTTCCAACAATGCAGGAAGTAACAGTTCACAGGTTGTGCAGTGAGGAGAGACAATATATTCCTGATAAGATTGATAACAATTTAGATTTATTATCAGGAATTCCAGAAACCCTTTGGGCTAAAGATAAATTTGATATTGGACGGATAAAGGATGCAATGCCTCTCGTTATCACACCAATGACTCAACATAGGCCATTTAGGGCTCAATATCCTCTCAGCAAAGAAGCTGTAGAAGGAATTTCAAAAGTTCATGCGGCGTTGGTGGAAAAAGGTGCTATTGTGCCTTGTCAATATTCACCCATAAATTCACCTATACTTCCTGTTAGGAAGGCCTCGGGCGGATGGCGTTTTGCTCAGGATTTGCGGTTGGTGAATGCGGCTATTCGACCGCGGTCTCCAGTTGTTCCAAATCCATCGATAATTTTATCAGAAATACCAAACAATGCCACCCATTTTACCGTGATCGATTTGGCAAATGCATTCTTTTCAATTCCAGTACATCCAGATAGTCAATATTGGCTGGCGTTTACATTTAAAAAAAAACGCTGGACCTGGACGGTTATGCCACAGGGCTACTCAGAATCTCCGACTGTATTCACAGAAGAACTTTCTAGAAATTTGGAAAGTTTCGTCCCACCAAAGGGGAGTACATTAATTCAATACGTTGATGATTTATTAATCTGTTCTCCAGACAAAGCCTCCTGTGAATGTGATACACGTGCATTGTTGAATTTCTTGTCACAAAATGGACATAAAGTGTCTAAAAATAAGTTGCAGTTAGTAAAAGAGGAAGTGGGCCACCACTTAATGTGTAGTAATCTGGGCCACCTTATCTCAGCAAATGGCCGAGCTTTAGGCCTAGATCGAATTGAGGCGATCCGGAAAATTCCGAAACCAATTACAAAATCACAAATGATGTCATTCCTAGGGGTTACGGGATACTGTAGACCGTGGATTCAAAATTATGCTGAAATCTCAAATCCTCTCCTCGTGGCAGCTCATGAGGTTCAAAAAATGACTGATCTAGTTACCTGGACAGACGAACGTCAAAAAGCTTTTGAAAAACTAAAGTTATCACTTACCACCGCGCCTAGTCTAGGGTTGGCTGACTACGAAAAAGTGTTTGAATTATTCGTATCTGAGAAAAAGGGGTTCATGTCTGCCGTTTTGACGCAGCCTCACGGTGATCGACGACGTCCAATCGCGTACTATTCAAGACGATTAGACACTGTCGCACAGGGAATGCCACAGTGCTTACGGTCTGTAGCCTCTGCAGTCGAAGCAGTATTGGCATGTTCAGATTTGGTGGCTTTTCACCAACTAACAGTGCATGTTCCCCACGCAGTGCACGCTTTGTTAATGCAGTCAAGAACGGCTCATCTCAGTGCTGCTCGTTCGCTGCATTGGCAGAACGTCCTGCTTACAATGTCAAATGTAACATTAAAAAGGTGCACCATATTGAATCCGTCTACGTTATTACCAATTGAGACAGATTAGATTAGATTAGATTAGATTCAACTTTATTGTCATTACACAAGTACAGGTACAAGGCAACGAAATGCAGTTTAGGTCTAACCAGAAGTGCAATAGCAGCAAGTGCAGGATATACAGTGGTTCCATAAGTGCAGAACATGGGTATGTACTGAATAAATATAGAGTTGAATACTATTATAAACAAAAATTTACAGATAGATTGTCCTATGAATATAATATACAGATAACTATTACTGTGAACAGAGTTTACAGCTAGATATGTACTGAATATAATAATATACAGATGGCTATTACTATAAACAGAATGTTTACAGATAGATATGTACTGAATATAATATACAGATGGCTGTTACTATAAACAGAATTTTACAGATAGATATGTACTATGAATATATATACAGATGGCTGTTACTATAACAGAATGTGAGCATAATATACAGATGGCTATTACTATAAACAGAATTTAACAAATAGATATATGTATAAGTTAGGCTAATGAGCAGTATAACAATGGATTTAAAGTAGTGCAAATAAAGTTTGGACAGAAGCTATCCGAGTGAAAGTGCAGTGGAAAGTAATTGCATATTACAGTTAAGGTACGATATTGCAATGTATATATAAACAGTCGGTACTGTAAATAAACAGTCGGCAGTGCAAATTGAGCATATTCCAGTCAAGGTAGTAGTGCAAGATGCATATGTAAACAGTTGTTACTGTAATAACAGTCAGCAGTGCAAATGAACATTATAGTATTGCAAATAACAAAATGGAGGCAGGTGTGAGGAGGGAGAGGAGAGTCAATCAGTATATAAGGGGAGTGGGATCAATGAGGGTTAGAGTTTAATAAAGAGACAGCTCTGGGGAAAAAACTGTTCTTTAGTCTGCTGGTCCTGGTCCGGAGGCACCTGAAACGCCTGCCGGAGGGCAGGAGAGAAAACAGTCTGTGGGCTGGGTGAGAGGAGTCCTTAAGGATGCTGCGAGCTCGATGCAGACAGCGTTTCCTCTGGATGTGCTCGATGGCAGGTAGTGGAGTCCCAGTGATGCGCTGGGCGGTTTTCACCACCCGCTGCAGTGCCTTGCGCTCTGCAACAGAACAGCTCCCATACCACACTGTAGCACAGTTGGTCAGGATGCTTTCTATTGCGCAGCGATAGAAGTTCACCAGGATAGTGGAGGAAAGCTGATTCTTCCTCAGTGTCCTCAGGAAGAAAAGGCGCTGGTGAGCCTTCTTGACCAGGCTGGAGGTGTTGGTTGTCCAGGTCATGTCCGCCGAGATGTGGATCCCCAGGAACTTGAAACTGGAGACACGCTCAACAGCCATTCCATTGATGTGGATGGTGTCGTGTGTGCCTCTTGACACTTTCCTGAAGTCCACGATGAGCTCCTTCGTTTTGGTGGTGTTGAGGAGCTGGTTATTTTCGGTGCACCATGTGGCCAGGTGCTTGATCTCCTCCCTATAGGCAGTCTCATCGTTGTTGCTGATGAGACCAATCACCGTAGTGTCGTCCGCAAACTTGACGATGGAATTAGATCCGTACACAGGCTTGCAGTCGGAGGTGAAGAGGGAGTAGAGGAACGGGCTTAGCACACAGCCCTGTGGTACACCAGTGTTGAGTGTGATGGATGTGGAGCAGTTGGAGCCTGATCGAACATTCTGGGGTCTGTTGGTCAAGAAGTCCAAAATCCAGTTGCACATGGAGGTGTTGAAGCCCAGGTCTCCAAGTTTGGCTATTAACTTAGTTGGGATGACAGTGTTGAATGCTGAGCTGAAGTCAACAAACAGCATGCGTGCATAAGTGTTCTTATTGTCCAGATGTGTGAGCACAGAGTGCAGTGCCATGGAGACTGCATCCTCTGTGCTCCTATTGCTACGGTAGGCAAACTGGTGTGAGTCCAATGTGGATGGTAGAGAGTCTTTTAGGTGTGCCAGGACCAGCCGCTCAAAGCACTTCATTACGATGGGTGTGAGTGCTACAGGGCGGTAGTCATTAAGGCACTTCGGGCTGGAGTGTTTTGGCACTGGCACAATGGAAGTGCATTTAAAGCATGTTGGTACAGCTGCTTGGGCAAGAGACAGGTTGAAAATGTCTGTAAAAACCCCAGCGAGCTGCTCCGCACATGCCCTGAGTACGCGTCCAGGGATGTTGTCTGGTCCAGCAGCCTTGTGCGCGCTGATCCTGCTCAGTGCATTGCAGACATCTGTGGAGGAGAGTGTGATCGGTGGGTGGTCAGCTGAGGATTTGAGCTTGGTGGCAGTTTCTCTGTTGTCTCTTTCAAAGCGAGCATAAAAGTCATTTAGCTCGTTCAGGAAGTTGACATCAGTGGCTGCGGGGGTGGAGTGAGAGGGTTTGTAGTCACTGATGGCCTGAATGCCCTGCCACATGCGCCGAGGGTCAGCGTTGGAAAAGTGTCCCTCTATCTTAAGCTTGTAGCAGTGCTTGGCCTCTTTGATGCCCCTTTTCAGATTTGCTCTGGATGTGCTATAGGCTTGTGCATCTCCTGATCTGAAGGCAGTATTGCGTGTCTTCAATAGGAGTCGCACTTCCCTGTTCATCCATGGCTTCTGATTTGGGTATGTGGTGATCTGCTTCTGGGTTGTAACACTGTCAATGGTGGTATTAATATAATCCAGTACAGAGGAGGTGTAGCAGTCAATGTCCGTGTGAGAGCCACTGGTGGCTTGAGAAGCAAACATACTCCAGTCTGTGTGTAGAAACCTTTCCTGGAGTGAGAAATCTGCCCCTGCAGGCCACACCTTGATGGTCTTCACTGATGGCTTCACGCGATTGATCAGAGGTGCATATTTGGGGGTGAGGAACAAAGAAAGGTGATCTGACTGTCCCAAGTGGGGGAGGGGTGTCGCGACGTAAGCTTCAGCCATGTTTGTGTAAACATGGTCTAAGGTTTTGTTTCCTCTGGTGTGACAGGAAACATGCTGGTGAAATTTCGGTAGCACTGACTTTAAGTTTGAATGATTAAAATCACCCGCAACAATAAACGCAGCTTCCGGGTGAACGGTCTGTTGTTTACTGATGGCTGCGTTAAGTTCTTTCATAGCAAACTTGGCATCAGCATCCGGGGGAATATAGGCTGCAGTTATAATAGTGGAAGTGAACTCCCGCGGTAGATAAAACGGTCTACATTTAACCATGAGAAACTCAAGGTTAGCTGAACAATGTCTCCCAACAATAGCAGAGTTTGTGCACCAAGCTTTGTTAATGTAAATGCACAATCCACCACCTCTGGTCTTACCGGAGCCATCTAGTGTTCTATCCGCCCGGAATGTATGGCGTCCCGCTAGCTCAATAGCGTTGTCCGGTATTCCGCTGTTTAACCATGTTTCCGTGAAAATTAGAACATTACAGTTCAAAAGTCTCTTGCTGTATGTGATGTTGAGTCGAATCTCCTCCATTTTGTTCAACAGCGACCGTACATTGGCAAGGAAAATGCTGGGTAAAGAGAGCCGGTGTGGTGTTAGCTTTAGCTTAGCTCTTAGTCCTCCGCGCTTCCCCCGCCTTTGTTTACGATCTCGCCGGCGCCTGCGAGCACTTCCGCCCGGCCGGGCAGAGTGCATAGCCTCGGGTGATCTGGCGATCTCAGGAAGGAGTCGAAGGTTGTCCATAAAACTGTCGGAAATTCGCAAACCAATATCCAAAAGCTCACCTTGGGTGTACGATGTTAAGGCACAACTGTTCTGGACGAACAGACCCGAAATGAGCAAGAAAAATACTGCTAAATTACAGAATCTGGAGAGACCGCGAGCCTCGCGATGTACTCGCGCCGCCATCTTGGATCGGTTAGATGGGGAACCCCATGACTGTACTCAGGTAGTAGAGATAATGACAAGACCGCGGCTTGATTTATTAGACACACCATTATCAAATCCTGAATTAGTTTATTATGTGGATGGATCATGTCTTCGAAATCCACATACGGGATTGCTTTCAAGTGCGTATGCCATTTGCACTAAAAATGAGATTGTTGAGACAGAATGTTTGCCACAGAATCATTCGGCTCAAGCAGCAGAACTTGCAGCACTCGCGCGTGCATGTGAATTGGCTAAGGGTCATTCAGTCACTATATATACCGACTCACGTTATGCATTCGGTGTATGTCATGACCATGGAGCAGTTTGGAAAAATCGAGGTTTCCTCACTGCTAATGGGAAACCGGTGGCACATTCAAAATTGATTGATAAATTGCTTGAGAATTTGTTAATGCCAAAAGAAATTGCTATTTGTAAATGTGCAGCACATATGAAAACCGGTGACGAAGTATCGAAAGGTAACAATTTTGCTGACTCAGTAGCAAGAAACACAGCATTAACAGGAAGTAGACTAACTGACTTTATAGGTTTTGCATCCCTCTCTACCGATGACACCCAGTTACCACCATCATTAAACGAAATTCAGAGATTGGGTACTAACTGGGAGTTAAAAAACTGGTCAAAGAAGGGTGTAAAAGATGACGAAGGTGTCTGGAAAGATGCCAAAACAAACAAACCATTCCTGCCTAAACAGCTGTATCCTAATTTTGCAAATTGGGCTCACGGGTTGGACCATGCTTCGAAAGGTTCTATGAATGATTTAATAAGTACATCCTGGATTGCTCCAGGTTTTACATCAGTGGCTGAAAGATTCTGCCAAAATTGCCACATTTGTAAAGCTAATAATGTGGGAAGACAGAGTAAAAAAGCTATTTACTCTGCCCACCCCACACCTAACCTTCCTTTTCAGCACCTGCAAATGGATTTCATTGAGCTGACACCATGCCAAGGATATAAATATTGTCTTATGATTATTGATTTGGGTAACCCTTTATAATAACGTTCAGTTGTAAGTCATTAATAAGTGGTTAGTTAATGATGAACTAATCATTTACAAAACATTCATAAATGATTAGTAAGTGATATACTACCATTTTATGTATGTTTTGTAAATTTAGTTACAAGTCATTTACAAGTGATTAGTAAATGATTAAATAATCATTTATGAAACATGACTATGCGTTTCATAAATGTTTACTAAATGATGTTACATTTTTTTGTATGTTTTGCTCACATCAGGTGCACAGTGGTTTAAGACGTGTTATAGATGTGTAAACGCATGAATAAATCATTTACAACACTTTCTGCATCCCCTAATCTAAAGTGTAAACTATTCATCACTTGTAAATGTCTTTCACATCATTCGTAGATAACCACTTCAAGAATCAAAAAGGCATAAGATCAACGAATGTTATCTACGAATGTATATGTAACACATTTACAAGTGATGAATAGGTTACACTTTAGATTAGGGGATGCAGAAAGTGTTGTAAATGATTTATAACACTTTCTGCATCCCCTAATCTAAAGTGTAAACTATTCATCACTTGTAAATGTGTGACACTTACCTGTTATAAATTATCTATTCAAGGCATTTACAACACTTTCAGCACTCTCTAATTGCTATATACATAAAAAAAAACATTATTTATTAAACATTTATGAAACGCATATTCATGTTTTGTAAATGATTAATTCATAATTTACTAATCAATTGTAAATTACTTATAACTGAATCTACAAAACATACATACAATCATTAACATATCACTTATTAATCATTTATGAACGCATAGTCATGTTTCGTAAATAATTAGTTAATCATTTTCTAATCACTTGTAAATGACTTGTAACAGAATTTACAAAACATACATAAAATGTTAGTATATCACTTGCTAATCATTTATGAATGTTCTGTAAATGATTAACTCATCATTAACTAACCACTTATAGATGACTTACAACTGAACGTTATTATAAAGTGTTACCTTGATTTGTTTTCGAAGTGGGTTGAGTGTTTTCCATGCAGAAAAGCTAATGCTGCGGCTGTAGCAAAAGCTCTGATTAGAGAGGTGATTCCCAGATGGGGAATACCTGAAAAATTGTCTAGTGACAATGGAACTCATTTTGTAAATAAAGTAATAACTGAATTGGCAAGAGGACTTCAAATAAATTTGAGAAAACACTGCTCCTACAGGCCACAATCTGCCGGAGCAGTTGAGAGATCAAACCAGACAATTAAGAACAAATTGTGTAAAGTTATGGCTGAGACTGGAATGACGTGGGTTCAGGCCCTGCCCATTGTCTTGATGGCAATAAGAGCCCGAAAAGGCGCAAGAACAACCCTCAGCCCACATGAAATTCTTACAGGTCGTCCCATGCGAGTAGGAATCGAACCTCCTCCCCAGGAGGGTTTGGCGGGGGTAGACGAACAAATGAGAAAGTATATACTGTCACTAACCAGAACTATTAAAACCATTCATTCACAGGTTAAGGCTGCTTTGCCGGTTCCAGGAACAGAGCAGCAGCACTCTTACGAACCAGGACAGTGGGTCTGGATCAAGGATCACAGACGCAAGGCGTGGAACAACCCGAGGTGGCTGGGTCCATACGAGATCATTCTAACAACAAATACAGCAATCAAGGTTGCTGAACGTGACGCCTGGATTCACGTATCGCACTGCAAGCCCCACCAACCTACAGCAGCAAGCGGTAAGTAGAGGAAAACAAGCCGTGCTAGTAACGAGCTTCCTCTACCGACGTGGGACAGACTTGCTACAGCTCGCAAAGAGTTATCAAGGTGAAGATGGAACGATTCAGACGTCTGTGGGGCCAACGCGACGAGCAGCGCACCTGGGAGCGAATGTGGTCTGACAGAATGTTTAAATATGGTATATGTGTTACTGTACTCGTAGGTATGTTGCTTTTGATCATGTTACTGTTTCTGTTTGGATTCTTTCCAGTGAGTGAGAAGGGAAAAGAGAAAAGGGAAATGTTGCCTGTTCATCATGACTACTCATCTGACACCGGAAAAAATCACTATGGGTTAAATCTGTTCTGGAAGTATGCTAACTACACAGCTAAGAAACTTGCACCTAACAAAGATTGTTATGTCTGTGCTCATGCCTCCTTTTCTGCCGCATATCCGTATCCTCTGTTGCCAGAGCCAGTTGAGGGTCACAAATTGAAGTGCATTTTATCTTACATAGCCGGACCAGGGTCAGAATGTTCCCGAAAAATCTTCCTTAAGAAATTTCCACCTGAATGTGATAATGAAACTTTCCCGGCACCGATTCTCTCTCTCTCTGAAGAGGGGAAGAAAAAGGTCTGGCCTTTGCCAGAGCAGAAATTTAAAGAGTGTTACAGGTCGAAAAAGGGAAGTAAATTTATGGGGATACTTAAGGGATGTGAAACGATCCATAATGTTAGCTGTTATGATCCCACAGGTAAAAGTGATCACCTTGCAGGAGGGGCTTACTTCCTTCTTGACTATTACTGGTTGTGTGGTCATACTGCATATCCCAGTTTGCCTGCTTCATGGCAAGGTCTCTGTGCATTAGTTCAGCTCAGAGCAAGAATTAGAGTTGGCTATGTGGGGAAGCAGAAAAGAGGAAGAAGGGCCTTGGAGAGAAAAGGGGAAGATACTTGGTGGAGACATGACATTTCTGATATCCCTGAAGAAAGCCTTGTAATTGCCAGAACATCTCAGTTTTGGAAGGCTTTTCTTATCCATAATGCTGTAACTGACTCAATGAACTGGATTAATAGAATCCATTATGAATTATACCGATTTGCAAACGACACTCAATTGGCTTTGGAACTCTTGAAAAGTGAAGTGGGGGCTCTCAGACAAATGACTCTGGAAAACAGAATGGTATTGGATAGAATTCTTGCAGAGGAGGGGGGTGTCTGTGTGAAACTTGGAAAAGAATGTTGTACTTTCATCCCAGCTTATGACGAGGATGGTAGTTCCGTCTCAAAGGTACTGGACGATATGACAAAGGTGCGGAATGATTTGTGGCAGGATGAACAGGCAAAGAACAAAGCAACAGGATGGGGTTTTGATTGGATTGCTAATGCCTTCCACAATGCTTTTGGTAATATTGTCGGACCCATACTTAAGCTCTTGTTACCAGCAATTGCTGCCTTGCTCATGGCAGTAATTATGATTGGATGTTTGATCAAATGTATCCGAGCTGGTCTGGAAAGGTTTATCAGAAGCATTGTCTGGGGAGGGATTGGAAGGAGAGATAATGTAGAGGTAGAGGAAGAAGAGGAAGACTCTCAATATGAGCGGTTGCACCCGGCCCACCGGGGCCCGTTGCCCCCTGTCGCCAGAGGACCGTTGCCCCCAGTCAACATGGTGCAGATGCGCTTAGCTGAGCGATCAGGTTTGGTGAGCACTTACCGAAATGTTTTTGTACCATATCAGCCAAATACGGTTGCTGCCAATCAGCCGATAAGGGAGTAACTAATGTGATGTTTAAGATTAAACAATTCGAATATTTGGTCGCGAAAGATTTACGACCAGAGTGAGGAATTGTAGTAGAATTAATTAGATAAGATTAATTATGTTACTAACCATGAAAATCTGAATTTAGATTTTCATCTTATGATAAGCTTTTTATTACACTTCCCATTTCTATGTCTGATGGTGACTAACTTTTCATTCCAGATCTAACAATAAAACAGGATAACTTTTACTTCCTGTTAATTAGGATGTAGCCACCAGACGAACTTTCGATATGATCTAACCTTCTAACAAACTTTTGACTCAATGTAACCTGGGTCGAATGGAACTTTTAGAAAGGACTCAATGTTCTGTTTATTTTGACTGTATTGTGAAATGATTGACTGAAATATTAACCCCTTACAATGTTTTTGATATTTTGCTGATGTAGCTAACAAAGGGTAATGACAAGGGGGGGCTTGCTTTAAACAATTCAACCAATCATATTGATAGCGCATGACATGTTAGTCATGATGATTCTATTTTGATATGTCTGGCTTTACCCTATAAAGCCTATTGTATTTTTATGTTGGGCCGAGAATCTCTGAGTATTGCTCGAGAAATCTCCCGGCCGTTTTGAATAAACCATCTGAGGGGCATTTACTGAAGTCTGTCTCATTTGTTTTTATGCTGCGCAGCAAAGAAGTTAGGTTAGTAGACTCAGCCAGATGTCGATTGAAGACGCAAGAGCTAGAGTATAAAGGGTATTAAGTGTCGATTGTAGACGCTCTGTGTCGATGAGTAGACGCAACAGTTTTATTTATTAAGTGTCGATTAGTAGACGCTCTGTGTCGATTAGTAGACGCAACAGTTTTATTTTAGGTAGTCAGATTTAAGAATTTTCCATCACATAACCCTTTAAGCTACAGGCGCCCGCACTGTCGATTCTGAAGGCCTCAAGGCAGATTTCTTTGGCCATGGCAACACACGATGGCTGAAATATGATTGGATAAAAGCTCTAACATAAACATACACTACTGGAAGCAGCAACCAAGAGAAAAGCTATGAATTTAAGAGAATGGACTATTGGGAATAATTTAATATTTAATATTAAAGTGCAAGTCAGTGATTCTGGTAGTGTTTAGGCCAGCACAGAAGGCCTTGCTGGCTCTGACGGCCCACCACAAAAAAAAAGTCCTTTCAAAAAAAAAAGAAGAAATTGCTTGAATTTATTTTGTGCAAGAAGTTTTCTGGAAAAAGTTCCATATTATTCCCTCCGGTCCGCTAATGTGTTATTTCACCAACACTCTGTGGCCTATGCACACTAGCTTGCTTGATTTACCTTAGTTACGCGCATTTACGCGTTATGGGCCTTTCACACAGGACGCGGTATGCGCGGCGCTATGACGTAGGCGGAGTTTTAAAAACTTTTAGCGGGAGCTCTATTACGTCTGTTGTTCCTCCTTTCGGTCAGCAGCAAACAATGTATCTGTCCAGTTCTAAGAAGCGAGCGATAGACGATGTCCCTATACGACCTCAAACTTGTATCGTACAGCTCAGGAAATTCCGACACACACAGTACAGGCGTTCATCCATTTTGATTTCCGTTCTTGTTTGGATCCCCTGATTCTATTGGCCGCGCTGGTAATCGTCACAGAGCGCAGCGGCAAAAGTTGAACTATTTTGAACTTTGACCGCGGCGTGCGCGTGAGCACGCCAATGATGCGCACCGCTGCGCTTGCGCTTTGATCGACGCAGCAACAAAACGTCCTTGCGCGGCGCAAGCCATTGAGATGAATGGGTTTTATAGCACAGCGCCGCGCATACCGCGTCCTGTGTGAAAGGCCCATTACGTTAAGTGTTTCCCGCGTGAGGTAGGCTACTTTGTGTTGTTCGTTGTCGTGACGTTCACCCGTGCACGAAACTACTACAATGGTACCTCAACGTTACACAGACATTGCAAAAATAGGCTGAAACGTGATGCCTGGAAAATGCAAGTTTCAAGATATTTTGCTCACCAAAGAAGATTACAAAGAATGACTCGCCGCAGGGTTGCCACCCGTCCCGTAAAATACAGAATCGTCCCGTAGGCCTATTTGAAGGAAAAATTATGCGTCCTGTATCAAATCAATGTGGGACGCGGTTTGTCCCAAATTTTACATAGACCCACACATTCATTTGCGGGTGATTGCATGTTAGCCTCTTTGTTTCCATAGTGACGGAGTCTAGACAACATGCGCTGTAAACGGGCGTAATGGGCATTTTTTTAAACCATGTCGAGCTCACGTCCTCTTCAGATCTGAAAATAGGCATCAATGTCTGTCCAGTAACTAATGATGAACGTAAGGCGAACTGCACAGTTTCATTTGCTCACGCAGACTTCAGTGGACTTCTGTCTTAAAGCAGAGTACCGTGACAGACAAATCCCTGATTTTAAAGGTATAGGCCTATTGTTTTTAAATTTGGATAATCTCTTAATATAATATTCCATACATTGTCAGAGCTTGGTAGACAGATAACTTTTATATTTGTAGATGTTATTAGACAGATTCATTCATAGATTATAATTAATGTTATTTATTAATTTAGCGTTCATAAATATTAATAATATGCATAATAAATGATGATCATATCTGTCACACACAATTTATGGCATTTAAAAAAAAAAAGTTTTAAAAAGTGCTATATTTTTTTTTTTTAAATAAATAAAATAAAATAACATTTATTTACTAAAATAAAATAATTTTTAGTAAAATAATGACATAATAATGTAGTCATAATTTAAGTAGTAAATGAATAAAAAATGGAAAAAATGATCCCATCCCTGCAGAATTGTCAAAAACATGATTACTGGTTCAGAATGACTGCTTAAGGCAAACCAACATATACTGAAGAGTTATAAAATAATCACATGTAAAATAATAATATGTGTTCTTTTGCAAGTTTCACATACTTGATCTCATGTTTTCTCATGGTTTATTGTTGAGCTGTCAAGTTGTCATGTTGAAATAATCAGTTCCAAGACCTTGACACATTTTTATTTTATTACATATTTTATTTGATTATTATAATAATTTTTTTTTAAAGGATGTATCGAATATTCTTTAGTTTTATGCAAAACATAAATATGACAAATAGAATATCAGATCTCTGTCATGTGGCGAAAAATAAATGCAAAAAAGATTTATTCATTAGAGACTTTAATGGACCAATTAAACCATGTTATTGGTTTAAATCGCAGCAGCTCGAGTTCTTACCAGAACCAGGAAGTATGACCATATTAGCCCTGTCAACACTGCATTGGCTTCCCTATTAAACATTGCATAATTGCTTACAAATTATGTTTGTAAGCTGATTACTTACAAAGCACTAAATGGTTTAGCTCCGCAGTACTTGAGCGAGCTCTTAACGCATTATAGTCCTTCACGTCTATTGCAATCTCAAAAATTCCGGCCAGTTAATAATACCTAGAATAACAAAATCGACTGCTGGCGGTAGATCCTTCTCCTATTTAGCACCAAAACTCTGGAACAGTCTTCCTACCATTGTCCGGGAAGCAGACACACTCTGTCAGTTCAAAGCTAGATTAAAGACGCATCTCTTTGACATAGCTTTCACATAATACATTAAAGACTTAATACAATTCAATGTTAGGCTGCATAGATTAGGTCAGCCGGAACCGGGAACACTTCCCATAAATCCTGATGTACTCGTTACATCATAAGAAGAATGGCATCTACGCTAAATTAGTGTCTTTGTTTATCCCGAGGTTTTCCCGCAGCCTGCCGGATCCAGGCCGTATCCAGATCTGATGAAGGACCTTCGCCTGGACCCGATCCAACGCAGTGTTGAAGTGCCAACTAGTCTCTCCTTATGGAGGATCCTTTTACCACTCCAGATAAAGCATTGTCGGGAAAATTCGTTTCGCATACCGGGAAACTCAATTCGCGTATCTACCCCGAAGTGACAAAATAAAATAAAATTCTGTATCAAATTTATATGGAAAGACCAGTACTTTGTTTAGGCTTGGTTTGTAGGGAATTCCAAACCTGCGCACATATATTCAAACACACATAACTATAGAACCCATTCTTAATGCACATGTGAACGCCATCAGCGTTTCTCACAGGTTCACGTTTAAAGTCTGTGTAGAGGGAATGGTGTCGTGTTAGCGGCCCCTAATTTAATAACAAATGATTGTTGCGACGGAAGCGAATCAATCAAAACTAACTTTAGCTGGAAAATAACTTTATTAAAGAACCGCTATACACTGTAAAAATGAATGCGCTATATCTAATCAATAAAATGATGGCAACAGATTACAAGCAATATTATTAATTAAATTTAACAAATTAGAATTGAGTAATAATTGTGAAATAATGATTATGTTAAAACACAACCAACACCATCAGTTCACCTTTTCTCGTTGTTCATCTGGCTGTTATAACTCAGGTTCAGCAGCCAAACAAAATCTAAAGTCAATGATTTAAGGGTCAAGAGCCCAACTAAAACACACACTGATCTCCACAATGGCGACTTAAAATTACGGTTTTCTCCTTCAGTGATTCTGCTTGTTAACACCAGGTGTCTTCTTTTTGTTTAAAATTGTTTAAAATTTTTTTTTGTAAATTTTACTTATTTTAAATGGTTAACTTTTAAGGAATTAATTTGATTAATTATTACTCAATTCTAATTTGTTAAATTTAATTAATAATATTGCTTGCAATCTGTTGCCACAATTTTTTTGATTAGATATAGTGTATTCATTTTTACAGTGTAAAGCCAAAACAATCTCTGTTACCATAAATTAAACGCTTATCTCTGTAAAGCTGCTTTGAAACAATCTACATTGTTAAAAGCGCTATATAAATGAGGATGACTGACTGACTTATTCTTGATTGCAAGTGAAGCATACACTGTAAAAATGAATACGCTATATTTACTCAATAAAATTGTGGCAACAGATTACAAGCAATATTATTAATTAAATTGAACAAATTAGAATTGAGTAATAATTAATCAAATTAATTCCTTAAAAGTTAACCATTTAAAATGAGTTAAATTTAAAAAAAAATGTAAACAAAAATATCGAAATAACAGACAGAGGTCAAAGATGAATTAAGAACTCTTTATTTTTTATAGCCAACATTGAAGACACCTGATGTTAACAAGCAGAATCACTGAAGGAGAAAACCGTAATTGTAAGTCACCGTTATGGTGATCAGTGTTTGTTTTAGTTGGGCTCTTGACCTTAAATCATTATCTTTAGATTGTGTTTGGCTGCTGTACATGAGTTATAACAGCCAGATGAACAAAGAGAAAAGGTGATCTGATGGTGTTGGTTGTGTTTGAACATAATCATTATTTTCTAAACTGAACTGATGAAGAAATGAAGTTTCCACATATAGATGAGAGCAGGATTATTGCTGTTGGAGTTTCAGAGAGTCGTGTGAGGAACGAGTTTCAGACTGATTTTCTGAACTGAACTGATGAAGAAATGAAGTTTCCACTGATAGTTTGTGTGTTTCTGCTGACGGGTAAGAGCTGAAGATCTCTACTAAAAGTGTTTATTATCTAATATTATGGCGTATGTTATCAGTGTACATGAGTAAAGCAGTGTGTGTGTGTGTGTGTGTGTGTGTGTGTGTGTGTGTGTGTGTGCAGTGAGCAGTTCACTGTCTGCGGACATTACTGTGAGTGGAACAGAGGGACGACGAGTGATCATTACGTGCCCTTATCTAAGAGGATATAAAAACTCTTACAAATACTTCTACAGAGGAGTTTACAGAGACGCTGTCCTTATACTAGAGTCTGATGGAGGAGAGTCCTCAGTGATCAAGGGCAGATTCTCACTGAAGGATAATCCTCAGACCAGATCATTTACAGTGACCATCAGTAACCTGAAGATGGAAGATGCTGGACCGTACGGATGTAAAGCTGGATGGATGTTTCCTCACTACACAGATATCCAGCTAAATGTGATCAGAGGTGCCTGATATTCAACACTTAAATCTGCAGTCCGTAACTTTAGGCGCTCTAGAGGTTAATAAACTGCTGCGTCTGAAGAACATTGAGCCGGAGCTCCTTCTCTCTGTTTGTGTCTATAAATTTAGTACATTTTGAACACCAAAAAAGTTTCGGACTGCAGCTTTAACACCAATCTGCTTCATCATGTTTATTGTTTTATGAAAATATTTATTATGGCGTGACGGCTCTTCTTCATTTCTCATCTCCAGAGACAACGACACGTGTCCAGATCTCAACATCCAGCATTAGACCGTATAGCAGCACTGAACACACCAACACAGGTACACACACACACACACACACACACACACACACACACACACACACACACACACACACACACTGACATCTGCACTCACATGTGTTTTGATTGTGTTTTCATAACTTTTAAGAACTTAACTTCCATCAAAACATTAATAGTTAGTCTGATTATAGTGAACACAGAGATATCAAAGCTTCTAAACTCAATTTCTTCATGTTATGAATGTTCTTCATATTTCAAACAGTGTTAAGTGTGTGTTTGTCTATTATTATTATGTGTTATTATATCACTGCATGAGCGACACATTCACAGTCACTGGTGTTTCTCTCTGTCAGCGACTCATCAAACAGAAACTGAAACAACAAGAACAACAACAGGAAATACTACAGTTCAACTCTATCAGACAAACACTAGTAAGAACACAAACTACACTACCCATAATGCAACTCTCTGATCACATGATCACTTTGAAAGGAAATTGCTTTGAACATTTGTGGAGACATTTTGGTTTGACATCAGCCGTAAAGGGAAGTGTTTTCTTCTGAAGAGTCGAGGTTTACCATTGCAGTTTCACTTCAGTTACACAATATAACAACTGTATATTTACAATTTTCCTAATGGTACAATAATCAAAGGAATTTATATTAGTTATAAGTTTGTTATTGTTGATTTAACAGTATAATCAGAATCAGTTTGTGTTTCATCATGTAAATATCATGTGTTTAGCGCTGCCTTCAGATCTGGCTTCTGTTGCTGGCGGTCTGGGTTCGGTTCTGCTGGTTCTGACTCTGTGTTCTGGAACCTTCATCATCCGGAAGAAGAGGAAGAGGAAATCTGGGACAGGTAACAGTTTGTGATTATAAAGTCCTGTTTTTAGTGTTGAAATTGATTTGTCTTTTTTCTCTATTGATGCTCCATTCAGCTTTATTTCAGCAAAACATGCAGCACAATACAGAGGTGAGTGTTCAAATCTTTACCTGTAGAAGATCAGACATGTTAAATGATTGTTTATTGATCAACAGAGATAATTATCTATGTTAACTAGATTATTAATGTATGTGTTGTTTTTCAGACTGACCGCATGTATGAGGAGATTCCAAACAGTGATGTCGCCATGGTAACATCTTCCTCCAATCAGACGCCTGCATCTTCATCCAATCAGACGCCTGCATCACACCTCAACACCCGCCCAAAAGTCTCTACTGTTTACGCCACAGTAACCAATCGGCAGCCTGATTCAAACCCCAGTCACACCCACTCGACCAATCAGGTGACAGATACAGCCGGTGATTATTATGCCAAAATAAAGTCTCCTGAAGCAACACAGGACAGCGGGACAGAACTGATCTACGTAACAGCAACACATCCGCATAACATCTCAACAAACGAAGGTCCGATATATTCAGTGATCAACCGTAAATGAAAAAGACTCTAAAAATTTGGTAAAATCTACATTGTTTTAATTATTCAATCTTTTGTCACACTTTTCTGTACAAAACACAGTTTATAAAGTGTATAATGTATAAATAAAGTTCACAGTCATCTTACTAACAAAAAGTTTTTTTTTTTTGTTAAAAAAAGTTAGGGTTAGGTTTAGTACACCTCATCTACAGTTAAAGCTAATAAAAGGTAAATTCCCTTCTTTTTACCCTGTTTATCCTCTTCTCCTCTCCTGGAGACGCTGTGTGAAGTGATTCTGATGTTACAGAGTCAGTGTCGCCAGATCTGAGTAACAAAACTAACCTCTTAGTAATAAAACTGAGACTGGTGTCTCAAACCTTCACTAATGGCTTTCCTGAGCTGTGAAATGAAAGACAGTAGGCATCTACTGTAAAATTATGAGACCTTTACAATTTAAATGTTGCAAACATAATAATTATTATATATATTTTTTTTATCAAGAAACATTGTTTGAATGGCCGTCAATGGAGAAAGATGCTGTTGAAGCCGTATATGTAGTTTCAACATCTACCAGCAGAGGTTAATGGAGTTAATATGACATCTACCAGCAGGGGTTAATGGGGTTAATATGACATCTACCAGCAGGGGTTAATGGAGTGTCACGGTGTGACAAATGGTGTATGGAACTTATTCCCGTTGAAGCTGTGTTCCCGTTGGGACACTTTGAGTGTAACACCGTTCCCAGGCCTGTGTGTGTGTCTGTTGCCATGACAACCCCAAATGACCGATTGGAAACAGGTGTGGGGAATTTACTTTGGGGGTTTGAGTGAGGTCCTGGCAGCACTTGAGAGAGTATAAAAAGCAAGAGAAAGAGACTGTCGGTGTGGTTCTCTCCCGTGAGAAGTCGTTTCATCGAGTGGTTGCAGTTATTGGAGTGCGGGTGAATGAAGCGGAGAGTGTTGACTTGATGAGGGACTCGAGGGCAACAGAGGGAAAGTGAAATATCCTGTTTGCATTGGAGAGGAGTTAAGTAATCGAGAACTGAGTCTCGTAATTGCATGTATTCGACACTGAATTGGATGTGGTTTGGAGTGTGTGGATCACGATCATAAATGTCACTGAGTGGATTGTATTGATTCATTACCGACCTCCTATCTCTTTCTCCATTATAAATGGTGATGTGAACTCTGCCTGTGTTTGTGAAGAAAAACATCCCGAAACATCCTTTGCAGCATTGATGAACGCGGTCCCCTCGGACAGAGACCCAAGGGTGAGTGCGGGCTTTAAATTGCACTTCGTGAAGTGAGACTGCAGTGCCTAAGATTGACGTTTCCCCCACATTATATGCTAGAAGTGGAATTGCTGTGTGTGTGGAAGATACATTCCCTTTGCCGTGCACTCTCCCTGTGCTGTGCTGGTCTACTGTCAATAGTGAGAGTTCTGTGACATTGATCTGTTCTAACTGAGTGGATGTTGAGGAATTATCATCTGGAATTCGAATTAACCCCTCTGTTTGAGTGAATAGGAGACGAGATGCCCTGTTGAATTGTTCGTGGTTTGTCTCCGTAGAAGTCCCATTCAGCCCGCTGACTTTGAGTCTGCTGTATTCCTGCAACGCAGCCGTACTGTGAGAAGTGCTCGCTCTCTTCTATGCATATGAACTGTATACCTTGTGTGAAGCATCCTTTTGTCTGTTCCAGTAGAAGTCCCGTTCAGCCCGCTGACTTTGAGTCTGCTGTATTCCTGCAACGCAGCCGTACTGTGAGAAGTGCTCGCTCCCTTCTATGCATATGAACTGTATACCTTGTGTGAAGCATCCTTTCTGTTTGTTCCAGTAGAAGTCCCGTTCAGCCCGCTGACTTTGAGTCTGCTGTATTCCTGCAACGCAGCCGTACTGTGAGAAGTGCTCGCTCCCTTCTATGCATATGAACTGTATACTTTGTGTGAAGCATCCTTTCTGTCTGTTCCAGTAGAAGTCCCGTTCAGCCCGCTGCCTTTGAGTCTGCTGTATTCCTGCAACGCAGCCGTACTGTGAGAAGTGCTCGCTCTCTTCTATGCATATGAACTGTATACCTTGTGTGAAGCATCCTTTTGTCTGTTCCAGTAGAAGCCCCGTGCAGCTTATCGACGTTGAGTCTGTTGCATCCTTGTAGTCCACCTGTGCTGGGAGAAGGGACTGTTACCTCCGTCACGAACGTAAGGCCGGCACGCTTTGTCTGAGATATCCATTCTGTTGCGTCCGAAGAAACCCTGTTCAGCCCATCGACTTTGAGTCTGCTGTATTCCCGCAGCGCACCTGTATTGTGAGAAGTGGTTGTCCTTGTCAACGCATGTGAATTGTATGCTTTGTTTGAAGTATCCCTTCCGTCTGTCTCAGTAGCAGCCCTGTGCAGTCGTTTGACTTTGAGTCGGCTGTAACTTGGGAGCCCACCTGTGTGGGGAGAAGTGACTGCCCTTCTGCTGTGAACGTAAAGCCGGCCCGTTCTGTCTGGAATATCCACTTCATCTATGCCAGAAGAAGTCCTGTTCAGCCTGTCGACTCGAGTCTACTGAATTCCCGCAATTCATCTGTATCGTGAGAAGTGTTCGCCCCCTTCCAACTTATGTGAACTGTATGCTCGCTTGAAGTATCCCTTCTGTCTGTCTCAGTAGGAGCCCTGTGCCGCCGGCCGACTTTGAGTCTACTGTATTCTTATAGTCCCCTGTGCTGAGAGAAGTGACTGTCCCTCTGCTGTGAACGTAAAGCCGGCCCGTTCTGTCTGGAATATCCACTTCATCTATGCCAGAAGAAGTCCTGTTCAGCCTGTCGACTTGAGTCTACTGGATTCCCGCAATTCATCTGTATCGTGAGAAGTGTTCGCCCCCTTCCAACTTATGTGAACTGTATGCTTGCTTGAAGTATCCCTTCTGTCTGTCTCAGTAGGAGCCCTGTGCAACCGGCCGACTTCGAGTCTACTGTATTCTTATAGTCCCCTGTGCTGAGAGGAGTGGCTGTCCTTCTGTCACGAACGTGGTTGGTACACTTTGTCTGGAGTATCCATCTGCTCCAGTTTCTGTGCCTGTGGAGAGAGGGAGGTTGGAATTATTCGCTTACCCTGTAAAGATTCCCTCGCCACCCCATCATCAGACTGTGAATCTGCCGTATACGTACCTGACCGACGGCCATCTGCTCCGGATCTCGTACCTGTGGAGGAAGGAAGGTTGGAATCACTTACTTACCCAAGGAAGACTCCCCAGCCGTCCCACCATAAGACCGTGTACCTGCTGCATACGTACTCGACTGATAACCATTTGCCTCAAGTCTTGCACCTGTGAAAGAAGGAAGGGAGGTTGGAAATATTTACTTACCAGAAGAGACTTACCGGACCGTTCGCCTGTTCACTGCATCTCCACCTGTGAAAGACTTACCTGACAATTTACCTGTTCACTGTCCCATCCATTACAGGGCCCGCACTGAAGAAGAGAGCGGGAGAGACCCCGGTTGTTGCACTGTTCACCTTCGATCCCTGGGGACAAGAAGGAAGAAGATTTTAGATTAGGATTTTCAAATTGCTTTTACTTTTAAATAAAACTTGTCGAATTTATTCTGTCTCCGATTCCTCTCTCTGACACGCTCCTCGAGGTGGTCCTGGTTCAGGGGTGGGCGCAGTCCGGCTTGGCCCATCCCGACCTGTGACAGATTTTTGGCGTAGTCGGCAGGATTCACCTCGAGTTGAGCGATCAGAGGTTGAGATGGCAGAAGAGGAAGAGCCCGGGGTGCGGCAACCGGTCATGCCGATCTTCATGGGGGCTCCGTGGGCTCCGAAGTATGGAGGCCCGGGATCTGAGATGAGTTTGTCGATGTGGAAGACCCAGGTAGAGTACCTGGCAGGGCTTCAAGGTCTGAGCGCCCCACAGAGGGTCCAGTTTGTTCTAAACTCCTTGGATGGAGAAGCGAGAAGAGAAGTTCAGGCGGCTCCGGAAGCAACCCGAGCAACTGTCCAGGCCATTTTTGACTCTCTCACGGGACAATATGGAGACGCCACCCCGGTAGCTGTTCTGAGAACGCAATTCTTTAATTCTCGGCAAGGCCCTCGCCAATCTGTTCGGGCATTTACTCTACAGCTGCGGGAGCAGTTTTCTAGACTTACGGGGAGACAGGATCATGGCCTGGGGGGCGAAGAGGCTCTGCTCCGAGATCAGTTTTTACTGGGGTTACGGGAGGGTCCTGTGCGCCAGAGTCTGCGGGTGCAATTTCGACGAACACCGAATTTGACTTTTGAAGAGCTTCGACGAGAAGCGTTGGCCCTTGAGCATGATCATACGGAGAATGTAGATTCCCCCAGCTGTCTAGCCGCGAATGTTGTGGGCACCCCTTCGACTACTGTGGCACCCGACTGGAAGCAGGCCCTACGGGAAGAACTGAAGAGAGATGTGCGGGAACAAATGTGTGACCTGTCCAAATCTTTTATGGAGGAGCTCCGTCGAGAACGCCTCCAGTTGTCCTCTTTACCGCGGGAGCGGGCTTACTCCGATGGGAATCGTCCCCCCGACCGCCGTCCATCCCGACCTTCGGGCTCTCGATTCCAGTGGGATGAACACGGGCGTCCCATCTGTAACGGCTGTGGAGAGCTGGGGCATTACTTTCGTCAGTGTCCTGCTCGACGTGCATCGCAAGGGGGTTTTTAGAGTTTCCGGCCACTGTGGGTCAAGTGGTCGGGACCCCCTCATCAGACCCCTTCCTACCTACATCTTCTAGGAGCCGCTTGGTGGGCTGTTGCCCGGTGGTGGTGGTTCAGGTTAATGACCAGGAAGTGCAGTGCCTTTTGGATACAGGCTCCCAAGTGACCCTATTCACCGAAAGCTTGGCCCATGAGTTGTTTGGCACCGAAAGTCGACCACCTGCGGAAGCCCCCTGGTTGATGCTACGTGGGGCAAATGGCCTCGACATTCCGTATGTAGGATATCTTGTGACCGATCTGAAGATTCACGGAGTTGTAGTGCCTCAGAAAGGAGTGGTGGTCGTACGAGACACATGCTTGGGGTCTCATCGTGCCCTGATTGGGATGAACGTCATTGCAGACTGTTGGGAGGATTTGTTTCGAAGTAGACCGGCTCGGGCAGTTACAACATCGGCCGGCCAGGAGTGGGACCGCATCAGGGCTGACTGCCGCCGGGTATGTCTTGCCGAACGACAGGGGGACAGGGAAAGCACGGGAAGAGTGGCCTGCCGTTACGCCTTATCCATTCCAGCTCAGAGTGAGGCTGTGGTCTGGGCCAGGTTGCCCCCTCGACTTTATAGTCCGGAGGAATGGGTCATGGTGGAACCCCTCGAAGATGGTCCCAAGGTGGAAGTTGCTCGAGGATTGGCGACTGCTCGGGGGGGCCGGGTCTCAGTGCGGGTCAGGAACATGAACCCCTTCCCTGTGCATTTGTATCGTCACCAACGGTTGGCCCGAGTGACCTCAGTGAGACCCCAGCAGGTTCGTGAACAGGGTGAAGTTAACTTCAATCGAGTGAGCCCGACAGTGGTCGAGGTGGCCCTGGCACGAGCTGGTCCGGAGGCGGGAGAGATAGGAAGAGGAATGCCTGCCCACCTGATGGGGGAGTCTTTACGGGGTGCAGGACTAGGTGAAGAGCAATTGGGACAACTCCAAGAGTTCTTGATGAAATGGCAACACTTGTTTTCCACTCACGACGAGGACTACGGTCGCACAGATGTGGTAAGACATCAAATTCCAACTGGGGACGCTGCACCCAGCCGAGAGCGTTATCGACCCGTGCCCCCGACCTTATACTCAGAGGTCCGCACCCTTTTACGGGGGATGCTCGACAAGGGGATTATTAGAGAGAGCAGTAGCCCTTGGGCCGCCCCGATAGTACTGGTTCGAAAGAAAACAGGTTCCTGGAGGTTTTGTGTGGATTACCGAAGGCTGAATCAAGTAACCAAAAGAGATGCTTTCCCGTTGCCTCGAGTTGAAGACTCTCTCACGAGCCTCACACAAGCCACCTGGTATTCCACTCTTGACTTGGCCAGCGGTTACTGGCAGGTGCAGATGGATGAGCATGACAGGGAGAAGACGGCGTTCACTACCCCCTTCGGTCTATATGAATGGGACCGGATGCCGTTTGGCCTTTGCAACGCCCCCGCCACATTCCAACGGCTGATGCAGCGTTGTCTAGGCAACCAACTGATGGATACCACCCTTGTCTACTTAGACGATGTTATCGTCTACTCTCCAGATTTCAAGTCCCATCTTGAGCACCTAGAGCAAGTCTTCCGCTCTCTAGAGCGATACGGGTTGAAGCTCCAGCCAGACAAGTGCCAGCTTTTCCGAAAGGAAGTCAAATTCCTGGGGCATGTGGTGAGCGCGGCAGGGATTTCAGTTGATCCGGAGAAGGTGGTGGCAGTACAGGAGTGGGCTGCGCCCAAGACGGTGCGCCAGGTCCGTTCGTTCCTTGGCTTTGTGGGTTACTATAGACGATTCATTAAGGATTTCTCTAAAATTGCTAAACCGATCAACCAGTTGCTGGGAGGTACGGGAAGAGTCCGGGGGCGAGGGTCCCCTTCGATCCAATGGGATCCGGCTTGTGAAGCCGCCTTCCAGAAGCTCAAGCAGGAACTACTACAGGCCCCGATTCTAGCCTATGCCGACTTCACACAACCCTTCACTCTGTACACCGACGCTAGCCACCTGGGCTTGGGGGCCGTCTTGGCACAGAAGCAGCAGGGAGAGGAAAAGGTAATTGCTTATGCAAGCCGAAGTCTACATCCAACGGAGAAGAACGACGCTAACTACAGTTCTTTCAAGCTTGAGTTGCTGGCAGTGAAATGGGCGTTGTGTGAAAAATTTAAGGATTATTTGTGGGGAGCCAAGGTACGGGTCGTTACGGATAATAATCCATTGGTACATTTGCAGACTGCTAAACTGGGGGCGGTGGAGCAACGCTGGGCGGCACAACTGGCCAATTTTGACTATCAGATCCAGTACCGGCCAGGAAGAGAACATACGAATGCCGATGTACTATCTAGGCTACCCGGTGAAGGATCGGCAGGTCAGGTACCGGTACCAGAAGCGGGATTCGACGAGGGATTGATGGTGGGAGTAGTAGAGGCACCGGGGCAAACGTCGGAGGAACCCCCCCCTTGTTGGGGGTGGGACCCGCAGCGATGGAGGTTGTGGCAGGGCGAAGATGGAGATGTAGCGTTGGTTCGAACGTGGCTAGAACAGAAGGCCTGGCCTGAGGGTGCGGCTCGCCGGGCCCAGACTCGGATTGTACGGGGCCTGCTGGGACAGAAGGAGAGGCTTTATTTGAAGGAAGGTGTGCTTTGTAGGGCCATTCAGGACCCAGGTCGGGGCGAAGAGGTCTGTCAAATCGTGGTTCCTGAAGGGCGTTGTCAGGCGTTACTGGAGGCATATCACTCCAGGATGGGACATCAAGGGCAAGAGAGGACATTGGCACTGGTGAGACGACATTTCTACTGGCCTGGGATGGAAGGTACCACGAGGACTTACCTTCAGAGGTGCCCCCGCTGCACGTTGTTTAAGACCAAGAAGGAGGCACGGGCACCGCTGGTCCCGATCCAGGCCAAGGCACCGCTGCATATGGTGGCCATGGATTATCTGACTTTGGGACGGCCAATGGATCGGATCCAGAACATCCTCGTGGTAACCGACTTGTTTACCAAGTACGCTTGGGCCATCCCAACTGTGGACCAAACCGCCGTCACGACTGCCAACGCCCTCTGGAGGTATGTGATCCAACCATTCGGATGCCCGGAAATCTTCCACTCAGACCGAGGAACCAATTTTGAGTCCAGGGTGATCCATGAGCTGTGCCAACTGTACGGATGCAAGAAGACCCACACGACTCCCTACCACCCCCAAGGGAACGGGGGGTGTGAAAGGTTTAATCAGACCCTACTGAGTTTGTTAGGAACCTTGGAGGAGGAACAGCAAGGCCATTGGGTCGACAGGCTCCCGGCGATGGTGCAGGCTTACAATAATAGTGTGCACAGTACCACCGGTTACGCCCCTACTTACCTGATGTTCGGCAGACATGTGAGACTTCCAATGGATATGCTTCTGGGGACCACTGCAGGGGAAGAGGGAGGTAGCTTGACAGATTGGGTGATGGGACACCACCAACGCCTCCAGTCGGCGTACGAACGAGTCTCTGACCAGATTAATCGAGCAGCGTTAAAGAACAAGAGGTTGTATGACCGGACGGCTCGAGAGGCACCGCTACTGCCAGGGGAGAGGGTGCTGGTGCGGGACAATCGCCGACAAGGGAAGGGAAAGTTGAGTGACCGGTGGGAGGCTCAGCCGTTTGTCGTCCAGCGACAGCCACACCCAGACCAACCTGTATATGCATTGCGACCAGAAGGAAAGGCAGGCCCCGAACGGGTGTTACACCGTAATTTGATTCGCCCTTGTCCAAACTATCCAAAACGTGTTGTAGAGAATCCACCGGTTGAGACGTCCGAGATGCCCCCGCTGGTAGGATGGGCGGTGATTCCCAGAGGCCTAGGCCTAGGACCACGACCTGAAGCACCTGTTTCCCCACCTCGTCGGTCCCAGCGAGAGAATCGAGGTCAGCCTCCAGCTAGGTATGGAGACTGGGTGTCTGGAGACCGTTCTCGGGACTAGAACGGTTTGGCGGGGGGGGTATGTCACGGTGTGACAAATGGTGTATGGAACTTATTCCCGTTGAAGCTGTGTTCCCGTTGGGACACTTTGAGTGTAACACCGTTCCCAGGCCTGTGTGTGTGTCTGTTGCCATGACAACCCCAAATGACCGATTGGAAACAGGTGTGGGGAATTTACTTTGGGGGTTTGAGTGAGGTCCTGGCAGCACTTGAGAGAGTATAAAAAGCAAGAGAAAGAGACTGTCGGTGTGGTTCTCTCCCGTGAGAAGTCGTTTCATCGAGTGGTTGCAGTTATTGGAGTGCGGGTGAATGAAGCGGAGAGTGTTGACTTGATGAGGGACTCGAGGGCAACAGAGGGAAAGTGAAATATCCTGTTTGCATTGGAGAGGAGTTAAGTAATCGAGAACTGAGTCTCGTAATTGCATGTATTCGACACTGAATTGGATGTGGTTTGGAGTGTGTGGATCACGATCATAAATGTCACTGAGTGGATTGTATTGATTCATTACCGACCTCCTATCTCTTTCTCCATTATAAATGGTGATGTGAACTCTGCCTGTGTTTGTGAAGAAAAACATCCCGAAACATCCTTTGCAGCATTGATGAACGCGGTCCCCTCGGACAGAGACCCAAGGGTGAGTGCGGGCTTTAAATTGCACTTCGTGAAGTGAGACTGCAGTGCCTAAGATTGACGTTTCCCCCACATTATATGCTAGAAGTGGAATTGCTGTGTGTGTGGAAGATACATTCCCTTTGCCGTGCACTCTCCCTGTGCTGTGCTGGTCTACTGTCAATAGTGAGAGTTCTGTGACATTGATCTGTTCTAACTGAGTGGATGTTGAGGAATTATCATCTGGAATTCGAATTAACCCCTCTGTTTGAGTGAATAGGAGACAAGATGCCCTGTTGAATTGTTCGTGGTTTGTCTCCGTAGAAGTCCCATTCAGCCCGCTGACTTTGAGTCTGCTGTATTCCTGCAACGCAGCCGTACTGTGAGAAGTGCTCGCTCTCTTCTATGCATATGAACTGTATACCTTGTGTGAAGCATCCTTTTGTCTGTTCCAGTAGAAGTCCCGTTCAGCCCGCTGACTTTGAGTCTGCTGTATTCCTGCAACGCAGCCGTACTGTGAGAAGTGCTCGCTCCCTTCTATGCATATGAACTGTATACCTTGTGTGAAGCATCCTTTCTGTTTGTTCCAGTAGAAGTCCCGTTCAGCCCGCTGACTTTGAGTCTGCTGTATTCCTGCAACGCAGCCGTACTGTGAGAAGTGCTCGCTCCCTTCTATGCATATGAACTGTATACCTTGTGTGAAGCATCCTTTCTGTCTGTTCCAGTAGAAGTCCCGTTCAGCCCGCTGCCTTTGAGTCTGCTGTATTCCTGCAACGCAGCCGTACTGTGAGAAGTGCTCGCTCTCTTCTATGCATATGAACTGTATACCTTGTGTGAAGCATCCTTTTGTCTGTTTCAGTAGAAGCCCCGTGCAGCTTATCGACTTTGAGTCTGTTGCATCCTTGTAGTCCACCTGTGCTGGGAGAAGGGACTGTTACCTCCGTCACGAACGTAAGGCCGGCACGCTTTGTCTGAGATATCCATTCTGTTGCGTCCGAAGAAACCCTGTTCAGCCCATCGACTTTGAGTCTGCTGTATTCCCGCAGCGCACCTGTATTGTGAGAAGTGGTTGTCCTTGTCAACGCATGTGAATTGTATGCTTTGTTTGAAGTATCCCTTCCGTCTGTCTCAGTAGCAGCCCTGTGCAGTCGTTTGACTTTGAGTCGGCTGTAACTTGGGAGCCCACCTGTGTGGGGAGAAGTGACTGTCCCTCTGCTGTGAACGTAAAGCCGGCCCGTTCTGTCTGGAATATCCACTTCATCTATGCCAGAAGAAGTCCTGTTCAGCCTGTCGACTCGAGTCTACTGAATTCCCGCAATTCATCTGTATCGTGAGAAGTGTTCGCCCCCTTCCAACTTATGTGAACTGTATGCTCGCTTGAAGTATCCCTTCTGTCTGTCTCAGTAGGAGCCCTGTGCCGCCGGCCGACTTTGAGTCTACTGTATTCTTATAGTCCCCTGTGCTGAGAGAAGTGACTGTCCCTCTGCTGTGAACGTAAAGCCGGCCCGTTCTGTCTGGAATATCCACTTCATCTATGCCAGAAGAAGTCCTGTTCAGCCTGTCGACTTGAGTCTACTGGATTCCCGCAATTCATCTGTATCGTGAGAAGTGTTCGCCCCCTTCCAACTTATGTGAACTGTATGCTTGCTTGAAGTATCCCTTCTGTCTGTCTCAGTAGGAGCCCTGTGCAGCCGGCCGACTTCGAGTCTACTGTATTCTTATAGTCCCCTGTGCTGAGAGGAGTGGCTGTCCTTCTGTCACGAACGTGGTTGGTACACTTTGTCTGGAGTATCCATCTGCTCCAGTTTCTGTGCCTGTGGAGAGAGGGAGGTTGGAATTATTCGCTTACCCTGTAAAGATTCCCTCGCCACCCCATCATCAGACTGTGAATCTGCCGTATACGTACCTGACCGACGGCCATCTGCTCCGGATCTCGTACCTGTGGAGGAAGGAAGGTTGGAATCACTTACTTACCCAAGGAAGACTCCCCAGCCGTCCCACCATAAGACCGTGTACCTGCTGCATACGTACTCGACTGATAACCATTTGCCTCAAGTCTTGCACCTGTGAAAGAAGGAAGGGAGGTTGGAAATATTTACTTACCAGAAGAGACTTACCGGACCGTTCGCCTGTTCACTGCATCTCCACCTGTGAAAGACTTACCTGACAATTTACCTGTTCACTGTCCCATCCATTACAGGGCCCGCACTGAAGAAGAGAGCGGGAGAGACCCCGGTTGTTGCACTGTTCACCTTCGATCCCTGGGGACAAGAAGGAAGAAGATTTTAGATTAGGATTTTCAAATTGCTTTTACTTTTAAATAAAACTTGTCGAATTTATTCTGTCTCCGATTCCTCTCTCTGACACGCTCCTCGAGGTGGTCCTGGTTCAGGGGTGGGCGCAGTCCGGCTTGGCCCATCCCGACCTGTGACATGGAGTTAATATGACATCTACCAGCAGGGGTTAATGGAGTTAATATGACATCTACCAGCAGGGGTTAATGGGGTTAATATGACATCTACCAGCAGGGGTTAATGGGGTTAATATGACATCTACCAGCAGGGGTTAATGGAGTTAATATGACATCTACCAGCAGGGGTTAATGGAGTTAATATGACATCTACCAGCAGGGGTTAATGGGGTTAATATGACATCTACCAGCAGGGGTTAATGGAGTTAATATGACATCTACCAGCAGGGGTTAATGGAGTTAATATGACATCTACCAGCAGGGGTTAATGGGGTTAATATGACATCTACCAGCAGGGGTTAATGGGGTTAATATGACATCTACCAGCAGGGGTTAATGGAGTTAATATGACATCTACCAGCAGGGGTTAATGGCGTTAATATGACATCTACCAGCAGGGGTTAATGGCGTTATTATGACATCTACCAGCAGGGGTTAATGGGTTCTTGCTACTAAACCTCAACAACTTGTCAAGAACATTATAGATTTGATTAGATTTTGATTGAGAATGTAAAGGGGTGGTAAAATGTCCTTTGCACAAGATGTAAAATAAGTATTTGATGTCCCCAGACAGTAAATTCTAGGGTTAGTGATGTCACTAACCCAGGAGGAATGTTGTGTAGTCCTTACCAGCCATTTGTTTTAGTCCTTAAAAAGTGATTTCTTTAAAAGAAAATATCTTTCTTTGCTTTGAACTTTGAGCATTATAACTGTAACGACTGAGACCAAATCAGACACAATTATTTGGTATGTACCATTCAAATCTCCAAACTTCACTCTGGGATCTGTGGTCCCATCCCCCAAACAGCGGGACAGAACTGATCTACGTAACAGCAACACATCCACAAAACATCTCAACAAACGAGGGTCCGATATATTCAGTGATCAATGATAAATGAAAAAAGACTGTCCACAGACAGTTACTGATGTTTTTTTCCCCTTTTTTTTTCGTTTATTTGAATAGGGACAAGTATGTTACATAAACTCATGTTACATACTACAACATTTTAGCCAAAGCTAATTCTCAATGTTCGTCCCTAATGGGCCTTTACATAAAATTAAACAATACATTGGTAAAATAAACATAATAATACAGTATAACACAATATAAATGCAACAAACAGTCAGTGGTCGCATTTCTGACCTCTGAATAAAGAGTCTTTAAGTTTATATTTGAAGAGGACCCAGTTTGACTCTCCTTTCAGTTCAGTGGGTAAACAATTCCAGGCTTTAGTGCCTTGTACAGAGAAAGCTGATTGTCCAAATGAAGTTTTACATTTCGGGATCTGACAGTTCCCGTTCTGAGCTCCTCTAGTCCTTGAACCCACAGCCCTGAGAGTAACTATGCACTCACTCAAGACCTGTGGGGCTTGCTGGTTTAAACAATTATGCATCAGCTTCAACAGAGAGAATTTAGTGAAATTTGCAAAAGATAAAATGTTTAAATTCCTCAGACTAACACAATGATGTGACCTAATGGGTTTCCTATCTAGGATTTTAACCGGTCTGTTATAAATCATTTGAAGTGGCTTAACTGTAGTAACAGTAGCCTGTGACCATGAGCAGATGCAGTAACTCATATGCGAGAAGATCATGGCGTGCATGAAAGTGTGAGCAGCATGAAACGGTAGGTAATCCCTGATCAATCTGAATGTATAAAGATTTGCTTTGGCTACTCGACAGACTTTTTTAATATGACTGTCAAATTGAAGTTGAGAGTCAAGTACAAGGCCCAGGTATTTGACCTCTTATACCTGCTGGATCTTATGCCCCATTATCCGTTATGTTGCAAGTGAAAGTAAAATCGGGTAAAATCTAAATTTCTTACAGTAAATCTATACTTGTGACACACTTTCTTTTTCATTTTCTTCTATTATCAGTTTATAAAGTATAATATTACTTATCAAAGTGTACATGTATATACTAACCAGAAATTACTAACAACTACAAAAATAATGTAAATAAAATGTAAAATACAGCAGCAACCAGCGATTATGAGGCAATTCACACAAGAGGCAACATTAAGAAAGCAGAGAATCAGAGCAATGATGAAGTTTAAGTGCAAAAGGCAGTAGCTTTGACAAGATATTGTATAAAACACTACACAGCTCTTTATATCTTCTCAGGCTCCTTCAGGACATGATCACACAAACCAAGTTTCATAATAACATCCTATTGAGTTCATAAAATACATCATATTACTACAAAATAGTAAATGGCCAACATGGGAAAGTTGGGTGCCGTTCAGCTTGATATTAAACTATTGAAGGTCAAACTATTTATAGGCTAAAATATCAATTGTCCATTATCCGCCAACACTAGGTGGCGCTGTGCCGAATCTCCTCACGTTCCCTCAGGGTAAGATGGCTGTAGAGGTGCAGGTTTGACATCAGTTTGTAGGCCAAATCTTGGAAGCGAGTTGCATTTTAGCACTTCTGGTTTCATCGTCCTGAAGTCAATGGGGTTTTGAAATGGGTTTTGGTTAAATGGCTGAAATAAGGTCTGTGGTGAACACAAGCTCAAGACACGCTTTATTCTACCACATAAAATACATCAGTATTTCCCCACTCGTGATTTATTGAAGCTGTTACTTGTCTTGAAAAAGGCGGTTGCTAACAAGTGTGTAAATGTGACGACAGAGTCAGTCGAGGAGATTAAACGTCATCAGCTGAACATGTAAACTCAGTCGCTTTTACAGCATCGATAAGCTTATAATTGAGATTTTATAAACTACTCTAACTCAAACCTTCAGGGAAAATGTTTCTAGATAAAAACTGAAAGAGTTTTCAGAAGTTTAGTGATGTTTTAGTTGAAGTCATGTGACCGTGATGTAGTTCGTTTATAGCCTACCTTTAGCTTTTCACTTCTGGCGACTGCATTTAGGCTTCAATATTCATAAAAGTTGTGTTCTTCTGAAACATGTGTGTATCATGAACTTTTGTTGATCACAGAGCTTGTTTTTTTGCGATAATCCAGAAGCCTATGGGAAAATCCTATTGTGTTTTTGTGGAGGGAATCAGTGTGATGTGAACTGCCGGCTGGACTACAAGTGTAAGACTCTTCTTTCTTATGACGATGAACACAGGAAGAGATCTGATACTGGAGAAGTTGTACTGTTACTAAAATACTTCAGGGTAATCGTGTTTAAAACAATGACATTTATATACTGTATTTTACATGAATAAACAATATTGCCACCATATTTTATTTTGATCTCATTATTTATATTTAATACTGAATGTCCTAGAAGAGTTGTTCACTGGAACGCTGTGTGAAACACTCATATTTTACACAATGTGTAAATGTCACAGATCCTCATTCCCTCTTATAATGAAGTGGATCATCTCTTCCTCACAGAGTAAAACACTGCTTATATATTTAATAAAGTTTGGTGAATCATCACTGATGTCCTGTAGAGCTGATGTGGTTAGAGAGACAGAAGGGGAAGGAAATATATATTTCAGTTGCTGACGCACATTGTTCTCTCAGTACGGAAGAGAACGACAGTAATGTTTGTCACACAGAATTTGGTCTTTTATTTAAGCGAAACGCTTGTCAAATTTCATCATGTTGGACGTCCTGCTGCTCTTTTCCAGCATCTGTACAGGTGAGTTTGAGACTCTCAGCTCTTTTACACAGAGTTTGACATCTTCTCTTGTTTTTCCTCTGTTATCACATGATCATCAGACTCATATGGATGATATTTGTCAGTTATTATTCTGGCCTGCTTATGTCTCTTGCTCACACATAACAGCTCTATATAATGATATTTGTGTTTTCAGCTGTTGTTGTTGGAGCTCCACAGACAATTACTGGATACAGAGGAGAGAGAGTTGAGATCAGATGCTCATATGAATCTGGATATGAATCAAATGCAAAGTATTTTTGTAAAAGCGAGTGTCCAGTCATTGGATATAGAAACATCATGGTTAAATCAGGATCTCCAGCTAAAGACGAGAGATTCTCTCTGACTGACGACACGACGGCCAGAGTTTTCACCGTCACCATCACTGATCTGAGAACAGAGGATGAAGGCCAATACTGGTGTGCTGTGGAGAGGACTTTTACTACTGATGTCTTTTCAGAGATTGTGTTGCTGGTTAAAGAAGGTAAGTGATTCATTTGTTAATAGCAGGAATGAACTGCATGGAAACAAGCTGAGAGTGAGAGATCAAGTCATTAATCTTGTACAACCCCAGATCCAGAAAAGTTGGATAATTTTGTAAAATGCAATAAAAATGAATAATCTGTGATTTGTTAATTCTGTTTTAACTTTATTTAACTGACAAAAGTACAAAGAAAAGATTTCCCATGTTTTGGTCACACTTTATATCAGGGTCCAATTGTCACTATAACTATGACTTGGTAGTGCGTTAAAGTGACTTTACTGGATTTCTTTGGCACAACAAGAAACAGAGTGATTAAAACAGAGATTGAATGAAAGATTGTATGTATTTTAAATGAACTTCAGTGTCAGTGTTTTAAGTTGATCTTTCCTGTGACCCTTCAGATAAAAAGACCACTGAAGTTTCAACCATCAGCCCTTCTTCAGAAACACCGTCATCTTTCAGTACAACAGAACTGAGTCCACAATCAGGTCAGTTCCTCTGTCTGTCGCTCTTTATGACTCTTATTTCTTGAATATTGTGCTTCTAAATGTACTTGAAGTCATTTATATATATTAGATGATTCCTTTGAGATTAAATGTGTTAAAGTTGTTGAAGACTGAAGGTTCAGTCCTCAGATGTTTGTTCTCGGTTATTAAAAATGCACAAATTGCTTTGGATAAGAGTGTCTTTATAATGAACATTAAAATATTTTCAGTTGAAAGTAATCAGTGTAAATCAATAAACGTTTGTTCATATTCACATGATGTGAATGGTTTGTGTGTGAATGTAGAGCTTTAGAGTTTATATGTGTTCATGTTCTCACTGCATGATTCACAGTCACTGGTGTTTCTCTCTGTCAGCGACTCATCAAACAGAAACTGAAACAACAAGAACAACAACAGGAAATACTACAGTTCAACTCTATCAGACAAACACTAGTAAGCGTTTTAACTAGTAAAAGTGTGTTTTCCTAAGTTACAGACACCGGCCCTGTTGAGTTAAAGACGGTGAGATTGAGTTCACTCAGTGTCTGTGTCTTTTGTTTTTGCTAGAAACTAACGTTTAGTGTACTTGCATGGGTAACGTTATTTCAGGCGCTGTAACTGTCACATGTGAAGCTTTTATTAACACACTCCTGTATCTTCACATCATTCATCAGTTTGGAGAGTTAATCATGATGATCTTCCTCTTTCAGTTCAACATGTGATTGTGATCACAGCGGCATCTGGAGGATTATTCATCATCATCATCATAATATTATCATTTATTATGTAAATAAAAATCTATCAATAATTAGTACATAAATATATATTTTGAACTAATTCATAAATATATTTGATTATTCATTGTATACTAATTTTAATTAATTGTGTTTTTGACAGTCAGAAGAAAATAAAAAACAGAAGATCTGCTATAAATGAGGTGAGATGATCAAAAATATATTTTTTTGTATATTTAGAGATGTTGTTTATGGCTGGTCCAACTTGTGATCAAGTCAGTTTACATCATATGTTGTGAAATTATCAGACTGCTCAAACATCTCATGACAAACTGACAAACTCTGATTGAGACATGAACTCACAATGTTTAAAATCTCTTCTTTTTTTGTGCTGTAAATTCCTTCTCTCTGTTTCCCTGTAGAGCGATGATCCCAGTGCAGGCTCATATGCAGCTCTTGAGCTCAAGTCCAGATCACCTGACCTCTACGACACACTCACAGTAAGAGAAATATCAAAAACAGTCCTTACATTCATTCTTTTCAATCTATATTATATGAGCAATCTCACCAACAGTAATCACATTTTTAAAAATGTCGTGTCACTTGTCCCAGAAAGGTGTACTTCCATGATAAACTCCCTAGACAAAGAAAAAAATGTACCAAGTAAACTTGAGAATTTTATGGATGATTTGATTGTAGAAAATCTGCAAAGGAAACAAGACAAAAATATAAAGAAGGAACGTAGACGGAGGAAGGGAAAATCCTCATAAGAAGAAAATCATCCCCAAAGAAAGAGAGATGATGAGAATAATTAGGCAGCAAGAGAGATGAAATAAAACAGTAAATTGGAGGAAAGCATCGTGAAGAAATGTGTTTAAAATATGAAATGGAGAAACGAACAGAGAGAGTTGATCTTATTTTACTGAAAAAAGAGAAACATCAACGCTATCTGTTAGAGACGCAGCCCTGTCATTGTCTAAAGTGTTGATACATACATTTGCTGTAAAGAAACGGAGCTTGAAACTGCAAACGTCCGTTATAGCTTTTAGTGCATATAGGTCAGAGTACAGAGCAAAACATGTATAACCTTTGATTCGCTATGAGAATTGTTGAAAGTGTGAAAAACCGTTGCTGAGGGCAAGAAGAGCTGAGCAAATGTGGTCAACGAGCTCGCATCTACAAGAGACCAGAAAAAGAGGAGCTTGTACACACAGTTATAGGAACTCGGGGCAGCCTAAACTGGGGTGTGTTTCCTGAACAACGACGTAACTCTCTGCTTAACTACCATAGTACGATGCATCGCTGAAGACATCAACTGGTCACGACTGTTTCCCGAAACCATATAGTTGCAAATTGGTCATTTGCAAGTCACAGTGCAAGTCAGTGATTGTGGTAGTGTTTAGGCCAGCAGAGAAGGCCTTGCTGGCTCTGACGGCCCACCACTGTTGAAATCCTTGAAAGTTTGTGAATCTGAGGAAAAAAAGTCAAGGCCCTGGAAAGTTTTTGAAAATAAACACACACAGATACAGGTCCTTGAAAGTGCTTGAATTTATTTTGTGCAAGAAGTTTTCTGGAAAAAGATCCATATTATTCTCTCCGGTCCGCTAATGTGTTATTTCACCAACACTTTGTGGCCTATGCACACTAGCTTGCTTGATTAATCTTAGTTATGTGCATTTACGCGTTACGTTAAGTGTTTCCCGCGTGAGGTAGGCTACTTTGTGTTGTTCGTTGCCGTGACGTTCACCCGCGCACGAAACTACTACAATGGTACCTCAACGTTTCACAGACATTGCTAAAATAGGCTGAAACGTGATGCCTGGAAAATGCAAGTTTAAAGATATTTTACTCACCAAAGAAGATTACAAAGAATGACTCGCCGCAGGGTTGCCACCCGTCCCGTAAAATAGTGTAGACCCACACATTCATTTGCGGGTGATTGCATATTTGCGTCTTTGTTTCCATAGCGACGGAGTCTAGACAACATGCGCTGTAAACGGGCGTAATGGGCATTTTTTAAAACCATGTCGAGCAAAATAGGCGGGGCTTGCATGATTTCATAATACCGGCATTTTTAGTGCAAAAAAGTCACATATTTCTCAGCAGAAAGTTGAAAAATGTTGGGTTTACTTCACACGAGAGCAGCCATTTTCCCGTTTCCATGGGTACGTTATGAAGTCACGTAATTACGTGACATGAACATCTAGATAGACTTTCAGACTATTTACAGGAAGTTCCGGTGGTTCCCGCGTAGCCTAAACAACTGAAGAAGAATATTTATGTGCAGATCTGTCAGTCCTGCTCAACGCATTTCTTCGCGCGCGCGTACACACACACACACACACACACACACATTTTTCCTGCGTCCTGCCGGCGACGATAAAATGTTCGCAAACCGAGGACGTTCGTTTGGCGAATTTGAACTCGCCTCGAGTACAGTCGGTGCTGCAGGGAGTGCCGTAATAATAACAGTATAGTGGCAACGATATGCGTCTGTTCATTCATTCTTGTCAAAGTTACCCGCCGAATTGACAACACACTGACGTCAGACGCACGTCCGTTTACAAACCATTTAATGTCAAGATGCAGCCCATATAGATGATGACGACAGGAGGCAAGTACGTAATATGTAAAGTTCTTTAGTGCGCTCGCATAATTGCAATGTGAAACCAAACCAAAACTAACCAAATGTATACAATGTATCAAAACATGACCTTTGGTTCGGACCTTGGTGCGGACTTTCAGGTGTGAAAACGCCCTTAGTAAAAACAACAATACAAAATCTTAAATAAAAGTGACACTTCACGTGGAGTGGCGGCATTTTGCACATATGAGCGGGTCGAGCTTCAAAATGAGTTTTAAATTCATGAGATTTTTATTAATGTAGCCTAATGTGTTAGATGTTTATTTATGTAAATGCTGCTTGGCTGATATGGGCGTGCGCGTTGAACATGCAAGTCGCTTTCAAACACTGGAGCGGTTGCCATGGAAACGGCACAGGACCACTGCAACTGACAAAAAGCAGAGATCCATCTCTCGCTGTTGTTTTCACTACTTTCAGGTGAGTTTAATCTAAAAATCACACAAATAATACACTACTGTTCCTGACATTTTTCTTACGTGTTATTGACACACATCTATTGAAAATTTTTCGTTACTTAATAGAAATAGTTTAGTGTCTTCGAAAAACTCCGTTAGCATCTCAACCGTGTTCTGAAGAGGTTAGTTAACGTTAACTGTTACTGTTAGCGCTAACGTTAACTGTCAGGCTAACCTAAGCTCCTGTTTATAAAAGTTTGGGCTTTTAATCACATCTTTATGTGTAGGTGAGATTTTTTGTTAGTTTTGTAAAGGATTTGCTAGCAGTTGAATGGGTGATTGGAAGTTGGCTAATTAATTTAACTAACTGATAAATGTATTTGCTGTTAATCGATGACGTCACTTACTTGACTGGATAGTATCAGAGCTCTGGATGGGGGGGGTGGCGCAAGATGGCGACCTGAACAGTTGTGTACGTTGGTTCGAGCTCTGAGGCGTTTTGAGGAGTTGCATTTTCTGGCCGAATCTGTATACTTTTATTACAAGACATGGCGTGATAACTATTTTTAAGGTAGAATGCTTTAAATTTACTTAATAGAAATCCCATCAGACTGTTACGCAAGCCTATATTGACTATTGTGATGCCCAGTAAATTGTTATCACATTTGTGGTAGTATTTGTAATTTTATAAAAGAAATGTTTTTGAACTTTGTTCAGGGGTAGTTAACCTGTTTCTACCATTTATTTGCACTATTATATTTTATATAAAAATCAGGAGTAATTGTGGAGTTCGTCAGCAGGGGGCAGTGTGGCGCTTATTGTGCTTCCGCAGCGTTACGTCAGTTTGTCCCGCTTTGCGGTCTTTCTCTTTCTGCTGAGCGAGATGAGAAACAGACGCAGACTTTGCCCTGTCTCATTTATTTCTCCTGTTTCAGGTTGGTAGATTGGTAAAGTAAATTAAATAACTGAAATGTAATATGTTTACATGTCGCTAAATGTTTCAAGGTCCGTGTAACAAGGTTGTTTTATGAAAATATGGACATTTATGTATATATAGCAGCAGTTGTATGTTCGCGCCCAGTGACGTCATCTGTGATTACCAAAGTCATGTCGAAAAGAGTTTTATTTTTAGTTCTTTGGACATGTTTGTAAGGTTAAATAGTGTTGAAATGTATGATATTGTGTAATATGTGAAAATCTAGTGTTCAAACCAAACGTTATAAATTCTAAAAGTGGGTTAAAAACAAGTTAGAAGTCTGTCAGCTCATGCATTGTGGAAGAGTAAAAATTATTGTTAATTGAAAATGGAAAATGCATTTAGGAATTAACGTATATGCAAGTGTATATGCATAAGCTAAGTTTTATATTAAGTTGAAAAGAGACAACTTACAAGGTAACAGTGGATATTATCATTTTGATTTATTTGATCAGATACAATTTATATCTCAGTAATTGCTGAAAGTTAAAAAAAAAGACAGATTGTATTTTATTTTTGAAACTATTTCATGAGAAGACATTGTGTGTTTGTAACCAAGTAGGATTTTAATTGTGATTGTGTAATAATAAATCCTCTTGGCGCTCTTTCTGCTGAGCGAGATGAGAAACAGACGCAGACTTTGCCCTGTCTCATTTATTTCTCCTGTTTCAGAGCAAGAGCATATAAGCCGTTTACTTGATACCAGCCGGTACCTGTAACACTATCACTCTGCAAGACCACGTGTGGATTTCCAAAATGCCAAAGAACAAGGATAGAAAGTTACTTTCTTCGCTTTTCGAAGCATCACCTGGAGATGGTTCATCCCCAAACACTCCAACAGGTAGTCCTCTTTCAAAAAAAGCATGTCAGGAAGAAGACCTCAAAGTATCTAATGCCGATAAACTTCGTGCTGTTAACGCTCTTAATGATCGCTTTTCTTCGGTGGAACAACACATTGCCCAGAACTCGGTCGCTATAGTTAATCTAGCAAAGACGACTGACTTTGTGGCCGAGGAGATGAAATCTCTTTCTGCAAGGGTCAAGTCTAATGAGAACAAGGTAGCACAGATTGAACAGGTGGTCCGGATGGTTCAAGGCAAGTGCGATCAAGCCGAGATCTACAGTAGGAGATGGAATTTGAGGCTAAATAATCTGAGAGAAACAGATGGAGAAAATATAAGAATCAAAGTGCTCGAAATCCTGAAAATGTTGACTCCGGACGAGGTAGATGACATCCGTTTTTTTGTCGACACAATCCACAGGATTGGACGTCCTGGTTCTGGAAGTAACCGTCCTAGGCCGGTCATCATCCAGTTCGCGCTCAGGTCCTACAGAGAGAAAGTCTGGAAAGCTGCACGGGATCATCCTGCACTTAAGGAAAGAGGGGTTCACCTGGCTGAGGACCTGACATTTGCACAAAGACAACAGAGGAAGCTGCTATGGCCAAAGGTAAAGGCGGCGAGAGAAGAGGGGAAGAGAGCTTATTTTCGTGGAGCAGATGCTTTTATTGATGGAGAAAAATTGTCTGTGGATGACTTTCAAGAAGATGAGTATTAACTGAGAAAGGACTATGCTGGGTAGACATTCGAACTGAAATCTTGCGCGGTCTTTAGGCCATTTGCGTTCGTCCAGGTGATGCGACTCCTCGTAATTTGGAGTGGATCAATACCGACTGGTTTGTGAATTTTCATTGTTCCAGGGTTCTTTATATAACACTGTTCTGACATCCAAATAAGATTTTGTTTTATGTCTGATTTTGTGTTTAGTTGCTTAACCCTCATGTGGTGTTCGGGTCATTTTGACCCGGAGAAGATTTTCTTTTTCCTGAAAATACTAGTTAATGTTATCGCTTTGGACTGAAACTTAGTGACTTTTTTCACAAATGGTATAACTACTTATGAAATGTTTTGTGACAATTTTCTTAATTTTTTAGGGGGGGTTTTGTCACCTTGTCACACTTGTGGTGTTCCCGGTCAAAAATGACCGGCCTATAAAAAATAGCTTATAAATCACTCATTATACCATATTTTCACCCAATCTTGGATTCAATCTTTTTGTCAACTTGTTCTCTTTCAATTAGGACTGGTTTTATATTTCTGTTTGCATCTGATTAATCATGGGCCTCATTTATCTGAGAGTAGGCATCTCATTTTTTGAGTAAAAAACTAATAATTTATGAGTAAATTTGGAAATATGAAAAAAAAAGATGAAAAAAATGGCTACTGTTGATCACACTAGTCTACTCTAATATTTCACCAGGAATTTTGTTTTGAAACTTTTGTTTTGTAAAAAATATGGCACATAGTCACACTTGTGGTGTTCCCGGTCAAAAATGACCGGCCTATAAAAAATAGCTTATAAATCACTCGTTATGCAATATTATCACCCAATATTGGATTCAATCTTTTTGTCCACTTGTTCTCTTTCAATTAGGACTGGTTTTATATTTCTATTTGCATCTGATTAATTGTAGGCCTCATTTATTTGAGAGTAGACATCTCAATTTTTGAGTAAAAGAAACATTATTTTTGAATAATTTTGGAAAAATAAAATAAAATCTGAAGAAAATTGGCACTGTTGATCACACTAGTCTACTTTAATTTTTCACCAGGAATTTTGTTTTGAAAAACTTTTATTTTGTACAATATGGCACAGAGTTACACTTGTGGTGTTCCACTGGGCCATTGAGGGCCATTGTGGGCCATTGTTTCAATGGGCCATTGAAAGTGAATGGGAAAGACCAATGCAAACAATGAATGGAACAACACAAAATATGTATCATTTTAAAGCTTAGAATCTCAGCTTTTTAATGCATCTAATCACTTTGATCAACTCCTAACGCCTGCTGAGTTATCACTCTAAAACTGAGTGTACCCCCTGCAAGCGCCACCTAGCTGCGAAATAAATAATCATAATATTTTTCAAAACTATTACCTTGATCAACTTAAAATAGGTGTCATTTGAAAGCTTAGAGTCTGAAATTTACAATGAATGTAGCCAATTTGATAAACTTCTAAGTAGTGCCGAGTTATTTGCTGATAATTAGAAGAAGAAAAAAATCATAATTTATAAACTACTTTTTTGTATTACATTCAGCAATATGTCAAATACATCATACAGCTCAGATAGTCCTGTGTCATATGTCATTTGAAAGGTATCAATGAGTAGAATACAACAAGCATAATTGTTTCAGGCTTTTTACTAAACTTGAGCTAGGTTTTTCTAAAAGAAGCCCTTCAAGAGACCCACGTGTAAACCATGTATGGATTCTGAATTTTAGACACATTTCCGCTCGTAACTTCATGAAACATGCTCCGATTGTGGAAAATGACACATCATTATTTACAGCAGATGCTTACAATTAAAATGAGTCCATACTCAACATAATCCATCACTCAGAACTAAAGATATTCCTCATGGAGTTCTAACACAAAAAAATACCACAGACTCACGTAGCCAATCAAGGTAGCTTAGACTTGGCCTTTTTACTCGTATCTTCATGAAACATACATCGATCATGAAAAATGGCACATCGTTATTTACAGCAGGAGCTCACGATTAAAAAGAGCCCAAACTCACCATAATCCATCACTCAGATCTAAAGATATTTCTCATGGACTTCTAACACATTTCTCTCCCATTCACTTTCAATGGCCAACTGAAACAATGGCCCTCAATGGCCCAGTGGAACACCACAAGAGTAACTCTGTGCCATTTTGTACAAAATAAAAGTTTTTCAAAACAAAATTCCTTGTGAAACATTAAAGTAGACTAGTGTGATCAACAGTGCCAATTTTCTTCAGATTTTATTTAATTTTTCCAAAATTATTCAAAAATGTTTTGTTTTTTACTCAAAAAATTAGATGCCTACTATCAAATAAATGAGGCCTATGAATAATCAGATGCAAATATAAATATAAAACCAGTCCTAATTGAAAGAGAACAAGTGGACAAAAAGATTGAATCCAAGATTGGGTGAAAATATGGTATAATGAGTGAATTATAAGCTATTTTTTATAGGCCGGTCATTTTTGACCGGGAACACCACAAGTGTGACTATGTGCCATATTTTTTACAAAACTAAAGTTTCAAAACAAAATTCCTGGTGAAATATTAGAGTAGACTAGTGTGATCAACAGTAGCCATTTTTTTCATATTTTTTTTTCATATTTCCAAATTTACTCATAAATTATTAGTTTTTTACTCAAAAAATGAGATGCCTACTCTCAGATAAATGAGGCCCATGATTAATCAGATGCAAACAGAAATATAAAACCAGTCCTAATTGAAAGAGAACAAGTTTACAAAAAGATTGAATCCAAGATTGGGTGAAAATATGGTATAATGAGTGATTTATAAGCTATTTTTTATAGGCCGGTCATTTTTGACCGGGAACACCACAAGTGTGACTATGTGCCATATTTTTTACAAAACAAAAGTTTCAAAACAAAATTCCTGGTGAAACATTAGAGTAGACTAGTGTGATCAACAATACCAATTTTCTTCAGATTTTATTTAATATTTCCAAAATTATTCAAAAATTTAAAAAAAATTACTCAAAAAATGAAATGCCTACTCTCAAATAAATGAGGCCTATGATTATTCAGATGCAAATCAAAATATAAAACCAGTCCTAATTGAAAGAGAACATGTTGACAAAAAGATTGAATCCAAGATTGGGTGAAAATATGGTATAATGAGTGATTTATAAGCTATTTTTTATAGGCCGGTCATTTTTGACCGGGAACACCACAGGTGTTATAGGGTTTTGAACACCACATGAGGGTTAAAGATTGTTTCTCACGTGACAGCACTAAAAGGAAGTATATGTTTATTTTTGTTAGGCGTGCAAATGCAAATATAATTTTTTTACAAGAGACTCATTCGTGTGAATCTGATGTTAAATGGTGGCGTTCTCAGTGGGGCGATCAAATCTTCTTTTCTCATGGTTCTCATCATTCGGCAGGTGTCGCTACTCTACTAAATAAATTTAAAGGTGACGTATTGGAATTGGTTAGCTCCAAAGAAGGTAGATGGTTACTTATGGTTGTAAAATTGGATAATTCTGTTTTTGTTTTAGGAAATTTTTATGGTCATAATTCTTCAGTTCAAGCCAAAAATATGTCTACGGAGGTCATTCATTCTATTTCAGCTCTGTTGGGGAAATATCAAGATGCCTCTTTGATAATGGGTGGTGATTTTAATGACGCCCCAGATGATTCTTTAGATCGTTTCCCACCTCATATGTTTTCTACTTCAAAATTTAAGTTTACTACTGCATTATGTACCAATCTTTCTTTAGTGGATGTTTGGAGATTTTTGAATTTCAATGAAAAATGTTATTCTTGGAGTAATTCATCGAAGTCTTTACAATCAAGGATTGATCTATGGTTAATTAACCCAGAATCTGTCCAATACGTTATTGATGTTACATACTGTCATGCACCTCTTTCGGATCATAAAATGATTCTTTTGACTCTTTCTGGAACTGATAGTAAAAATAATAGTATACGAGGCTATTGGAAATTGAATAACAACTTGCTAAGCAATGAAGGGTTTGTTACCCAGGTTCGAGAAGTAGCTCAACTCATCTTTGGAAATAAGAAAATGTCTCACGTTAAAAAATGGGAATTATTTAAGTTTAAAGTTAGACAGTCAGCTGTTTATTTTAGTAAGAAAGTTAAAAATAAAAATTTGAATAAGGAAAAGGCTCTTATGACAGAATTAGACTTTCTTTTGAAAAAAGTTAATCTTACAGAAGTAGAAAAAGTCAGATTGGAGACAATAAAAACTCAAATTGATCATATATATATTAATATAGCAAAAGGGGCTTTCATTCGTTCAAGAGCCAGGTGGCTAGAAAAGGGGGAAAAGAATACTATATTTTTTTTCTCTAGAAAAACGAAATTATAAAAGACAAATGATCTCCTCTCTTAAAATTAACGATGTACTAACTTCAAATCCAAAATTGATTACAAATTATGTGGAATCATTCTACACTAAGTTATATGAATCAGTTTTTGAAACTGATAAATGTTCCGACTTTTTTGTGTCAGTTAAGCAATATGTCTCATCTATTTCTATTCCATTTCGAGACCTTTGTGATGAAGAACTAAGGAAACAAGAGATGGTTACAGCTATTCATTCAATGAAGAAGAAAAAATCGCCAGGCACAGATGGTCTTTCAGTTGAATTTTATCTCTGCTTCTGGGATATTATTGAAAACCCCTTACTCGAAATGTATAAGGAATGTATTGAATCAAACGAATTATCAACTACGATGAAACAGGGATTAATAACCCTCCTTCCGAAACCCGATAAAGATCAATTGATCTTGGATAATTGGCGCCCTATAACATTATTAAATGTAGATTATAAATTGTTATCTCTTGTTTATGCAGTTCGTTTGAAAAAAGGTCTAGACGAAATAATTAAAGAGTGTCAAACTGGATTTATGGCTGGCCGGCACATAAGTTGGAACATTAGGCTAATTTTGGACTTATTAGACTACTCAAATTTAGTAGAATCAGAGGCTTTAATTGTTTTCTTAGACTTCCACAAAGCGTTTGATACGATTGAGCATCAGTTTATGTATAGGGCTTTTGAATTCTTTGGTTTTGGGGAAAGATTTATTTCTATAATTAAAATGTTCCATAAAGGTATTAATAGCTCTATTAATTTATATCCAAACACCTCTAAACGATTCCCCATCTGTAGAGGAGTGCGTCAAGGTTGTCCTATAGCCCCTTTCTTATTCCTCATTGTAGTTGAGTTTTTTTCCATAGAAATCTTGAATTCTCCACATATTCAAGGACTTACCATCTTCAATAAACAGCTTAGACTAACTCAGCTTGCGGATGATACTGGTCTTTTTTTGAAAGATAAAGAACAGTTACCTGCAGTATACAGTGTGGTTTTGGGGCCATTTTCTATTTAGAATTTAATAGGGGTTTGTATTTGTTTCCATTACATATATGTATTGATCCCTAAATGTATTAACTGGAAACGATAGTATTAGAATTTATAAGGTTTTACAGCAGAGAATGAAATGTTTGAGTTTATAAGTTCTAAGTGGATTTCGAGGTTATGGATCAAGCACATCTTAATTCCCAGGACTAAAGGTGAGAAGTGTATTAAAAATAAATGTGGACGTTGTATTTTGGTCGTTAGGAAGTACCAGCCACGTTCCAGCGACGTACCACTATAACGTCGCCACGACGAATACAGGAATCACAAAGTTACGTCGCTGAAACATTATTTGGCACGTCGCTGTGACTAATGTGGTCCTTTGAGGAAACGTCCTCGTAACATGCCAGTTTGGTCATCGAGACGTACTCGTCACGTTCTAGCGACGTGCAGTTATAACGTCGCCACGACGATTATGGGAATCACAAAGTTACGTTGCTGGAATGTTATGTGGTACGTCGCTACGACGAATATGGTCCTTTGATGTTACGTCCTCGCAACATGCCAGTTTGGTCATTGAGGCGTCCTCATCACGTTCTTGCGACGTACCACTATAACATCGCCACGGCGATTATGGGAATCACAAAGTTACGTCGCTGGAACGTTATGTGGTACGTCGCTACGACGAATATGGTCCGGTCCGGTTACGTCTGCACAACGTAACTGTGTTAGCTGGGTAAATGTCAGTTCGATTTAAGTTCATTCTTTATGTGGTTATAGGAGTGTGTGATGTTGTCTGTGAAACTATGATGATATTGTAATCATTGTTTTAACTATGTACGAGGCACTGCGAGTGCGAGCTGACATCGCGTTTCTCTCATGCTTGCTTTCACTGCGTGATGTGTCAGTGTAGTTAGATGTCCCTAAATGAGTTTTTGTCTTATATTTATATCATATTATGTTGTTATATTAGAATATCACATGAGCAAGAGTGCCGTTTTCCTGTGCACAATTGCAAATGTGCTATTTATTTTATACAACAGTTAAATTAAAAATAAAGTTAACATTGTGAGTTACTTTTTGGACACAATATTGTCAATTTTCACTTTATATCGCAGACGAGAATTTCATAATGAAGCCGTAGTCCAACAGACAGCGATGTTTTTTTTTTTTACTGAAATCCGCGTTTTGAACGAATCCTTTCAACGATTCAATGAACAATCACTTGTTTTTCTGAATGAATCAGCCTTTTGAACAAATCAGTTGACTCCAACAACTCGCTTATTAAGACAGTGACTTGCCGCCACCTACTGGTGGTTTCAGTTTCATATTTAAAGTATCCTTTAATTAAAATGTTAAAATTATAAATAATTTCATATTTAAATATTGAATAGCTTTATTTATGCAATTGTAAATGAAGTGTAAATATAGTAATGCCAGTTTAGATGCCGCTTCTCTGCACTGCAAGGATGGATTTTAATTTAAATTAGAATAACACAGTACCAATGTCAAATTAAATAATTAATTTAATTTGAATGTTAGAATTTGACATAAAAGGTGATGCATACCTCTAAATACGTTTAGAAACAATGTCCATATATAGGTGAAAATGCCCCTGGAAATCAATTTAAGGTGGCAAATATTGCCCCTTAATAAAAATGTTAATTTCTGTCAATGCTGTGAACTGACCACTATAGAATATAAAAATTATGAATATCTTCGTGAGTCTACTTTCAACAACAGGCCTAAACCAGCCGGGATACCAGTACAAAAACACAATCAGAAAAATATCATCTAATTATTATCAACAAAACTTTGAAAATATATAGACATATTTTTGTCAATATTGCGCACCCCTAATGTACGGTATTAATTTTGATTTCTTCAGGTCTTAAAAAGGTCTTAAAAAGCCTTAAATTTGACTTTAAAAATTGTGCAGATACCCTGATAGACCCACACATTCATTTGCGGGTGAATGCATATTTGCGTCTTTGTATCCATAGCGACGGAGTCTAGACAACATGCGCTGTAAACGGGCGTAATGGGCGATTTTTTTTAAACCATGTCGAGCTCACGTCCTCTTCAGATCTGAAAATAGGCATCAATGTCTGTCCAGTAACTAATGATGAACGTAAGGCGAACTGCACAGTTTCATTTGCTCACGCAGACTTCGGTGGACTTCTGTCTTAAAGCAACACTAACAACTTTTTTTAGCTTAAAATAATGTTTCCAAAATGGTTTCAGTGGTTCATCAAGTCGTAACAGGGTGAAAGGCACTTCTGCATTGGCTTTGCGGCCCTATATCTGCTAGAACCACACCATGCAAGTTTGCCAAACCGGGTCAAGTTTCTGTAGTTCGAATGAGACATAAGAAAACTACAAATTTGACTTGCTTTATGTCAAGCGTTACAATAGTCATTATTTAGTTTTTCTTCGTTTCTGATGTTGCAATACATCCAGTCGCTCAAGAAAAATGTGATTATGCGATCGCATAATTCAATGCATAATCAGCCAAAGTCCGCACATTTATGCGGGGGCCGCATTTTTTCAAATACGCCGCACTTTCGCCGCATAAATTGCAGATTTCCGTGCGCAAAATAAGCGGGGCTTGCATGATTTCATAATACCTGCATTTTCATTGCAAAAAAGTCACATATATCTCAGCAGAAAGTTAAAAAAATGTTGCGTTTACTTCACACAAGAGCAGCCATTTTCCCCTGTTGCCATGGGAACGCTATGAAGTGACGTAATTACGTGACGTGAACATCATCAAAAAGCTGCAAACCCCGCGATGAAGCCATGATGAAGCAAATCAGTCTCATTTGCCAACAAAAATAAGCGCAAAAGACCGCGCAAAGCAGTTTCCCGGTGTGTTACATGACGCTGAGGAAGAGGGGATGGAGGATGAGGATGGCGAATGATTGGCCAGTGTTTGAGGCTATGCAGTTATAGTTTTCATTTTCACAGTGGACTGTTGTAGTTTCATTCAGGAGTTGATGCAACTTTACAGTTGTAAGATTGCACTTTATTGTTACCAGTGTGTTAAATCATACTAGTGTCAAAAACCTCACAGTTGTAAGTATATTAGTAGTATGTAAATGTACGTTACAGTAAGAGATTGCACTTATTTTAACAGAAGATGTCTGTTTTGTAAAGCTACCTCTGTAAAACAGGAAGCACACATTTAATTTTTGTATATTTTATTTATTCATTTTTACAGAAGTTGTAGCATATTCCTTTTGTAAAGCTACAGAACTTGTTTGACTCATCAATGTTTTGTAAGTTTGAGTCATGTGTTTATTAACGTCTGAAATAAAACAAGATGAGAACTTAAATATTCCCAGCACTTTCTGTGATGTATATGCTTGCTTATCATAGGAAGGAATAAGAAATGACTCTTTACATTAAGGTAGTAGCCGAGTGAGAACAGGGTGTTGGGGAATCACTTTTTTTTCTCTTTTTCATCAAACCGCAGTTTTTGCAAGTTTCATTTCATCGCATAAAATTGCATAAATATCCTGCATATTCCATCGCGTTTTTTAAGAAAACGTGCCGCATAATCAAGGATTTTTGCCCGCATTTTCCTGGAAGGACTGTACATCATACTTTAATGAAATCCTCATCATACTCTACCTTGTCTGTGGACATCGTTCATTCCAAAGCCGCTGCTGGATGAACAGTGAGTGTGTGTGTGTGACAGTAGGCTGCGGTAGGCTAAATGATTTACGACAGCGGTAATGGACAATTCCACTTCCAACCTGTAGGGGGACCGAAGAGGAAAAGTTCCTTAGTGTTGCTTTAAAGCAGTGTACCGTGACAGACAAATCCCTGCTTTTAAAGGTATAGGCCTATTGGTTTTTTGTTCTTGTTTTTAAATTTGGATAATCTCTTAATATAATATTCCATACATTAGCAGAGCATGGTAGACAGATAACTTTTATATTTGTAGACGTTATTAGACAGATTAATTCATAGATTATAATTAATGTTATTTATTATTTTATCGTTTATAAATATTAATAACATGCATAATAAATTATGATCCTATCTGTCATACACAATTTATGGCATTTAAAAAAAAAATTTTTTTTTTAAATGGGTAAAATAATTACATAATAATGTAGTCATAATTTAAGTAGTAAATAAATTAAATATGGAAAAAATTATCCCATCCCTGCAGAATTGTCAAAAACATGATTACTGGTTCAGAATGACTGCTTAAGGCAAACCAACATATACTGAAGAGTTATGTAGAAATACATAAAATAATCAAATGTAAAATAATAATGTGTGTTCTTTTGCAAGTTCACATACTTGATCTCATGTTTTCTCATGGTTTATTGTTCAGCTGTCAAGATGTCATATTGAAATAATCAGTTCCAAGACCTTGACACATTTTTATTTTATTAAATATTTGATTTGATTATTATCATTATTGTTTAATAGGATGTACCGAATATTCTTCAGTTTTATGCAAAATATAAATATGACAAATATAATATCAGATCTCTGTCATGTGGCGAAAGATAAATGCAAAAAATATTTATTCATTAGATACTTTAATGGACAAATTAAACCATGCATATGTTTTATTTCATTATTATTATATTGTGTGTCTGTAGTTATTGATGTGAATATCATTCGTTTCCTTGTTGGATGTTCAGTTCAAGGTTTGTCTGTTTTCATCGGTTCACTCCTGCTGGCTGATGTTGAAACTGCACCATTCAAAAGTAGATGAATATCCGTATAAATCACTGCAAGCAACATATAAATGGCACAGATTAGTTTGGTGTGATTGAGATGCTTAAGAAAAGCTTCATCATTATAATATTAGGAGGCCTTTAGCTTCAGTTAAACATGTGATGTCTTCGGCTCACACTCGCCAAACAGGAAGTGAAACTACAGCCACAGGAAGAGCTTTGAGGCTTCAGCTAAACACACTACGTTTCCCACAATGCAACTCTTCCCCCAGAGCTCATATGATGGAGAGAGAGATTTTAATGTTCAAGAAATATTCTGTATTATTTATAGTTTCTGTAAACAACAGTGTTTCTCCATGCTGTCGATTACCACAGAAAATACCCCTAACACACATTTCTTCTTCATCTCATGTCTTTTTAATTTAGAGTTTGGCAAGGATTGTTTCCTTAAAATGTTTGACATGTTTTTCTATTAGTGGATGATGCTTAACATGTAATTACCATGTCTTGAAAATATATTAAAACATTCAGAAGTAGAAAAAGAGCAAAAGGACAACAGAAAACACTCAAACATGTTAAAGACAGACAGAAACAGGATGTGGTTGATGAATTCACAGTTCATTTCCTGGTCAAAACTGAGAGGCGTTTTCACACCTAACGCCACATTAAAAAAACACAGTCAGTGAACAGTATGAGTTTGACTCTCAACACGTGAAGGAAATGTTAATATTAGTTGCTGACGCACATTGTTCTCTCAGTACGGAAGAGAACGACAGTAACGTTTGTCACACAGAATTTGGTCTTTTATTTAAGCGAAACGCTTGTCAAATTTCATCATGTTGGACGTCCTGCTGCTCTTTTCCAGCATCTGTACAGGTGAGTTTGAGACTCTCAGCTCTTTTACACAGAGTTTGACATCTTCTCTTGTTTTTCCTCTGTTATCACATGATCATCAGACTCATATGGATGATATTTGTCAGTTATTATTCTGGCCTGCTTATGTCTCTTGCTCACACATAACAGCTCTATATAATGATATTTGTGTTTTCAGCCGTTGTTGTTGGAGCTCCACAGACAATTACTGGATACAGAGGAGAGAGAGTTGAGATCAGATGCTCATATAAATCTGGATATGAATCATATTCAAAGTATTTGTGTAAAGGGGAGTGTTACTATGGAATAAGAAACATCATGGTTGAATCAGGATCTCCAGCTAAAGACGAGAGATTCTCTCTGACTGACGACACGACGGCCAGAGTTTTCACCGTCACCATCACTGATCTGAGAACAGAGGATGAAGGCCAATACTGGTGTGTTGTGGAGAGGACTGTGCCTTTGCGTCATGTCTACTCAGAGATTGTGTTGCTGGTTAAACTGAGTAAGTGATTGATGCAACACAAATTTATTGCAGAAATGTACATATACATGAGTCGGCAGCTTCATATTATTATATAAAAATCAAAGTACTGCTTAATTCATGGCTATTTGCAGTTTTCAGATTAGTGTGCTAATATATAAATATAATAACCAAATTCAGGCCGATTTTTCCTTTCAACCGTCACACTGTAAAAAACAATTTGTTGAGTCAACTTAAAAAACTTTGTTACCCCGCTGCCTTAAATTTTTTTGTCAACTTGACAATATATCTTTTGCTGAAGTAATTTACCATTAGTGGAATTAACCATAATTTCCTAGTCCAGTCAACAAGTCAAGTTATGTCAACTGGAAAAATATTTTAACTTGAATTTAAAATAAAGATGACAACACATTTTGCCTTGCATTCATTTATTTAATGATAGACAACTCTTTCATTCACATTTAAGTTGAACAAGCAATTTCCTGTCAACAGATCAACTGAAATCACTTTTTTGTATTGATTTGTAAGCAAGACAAAATCACTCATCTATTTAAAGGAAAATGAGTGTACTGTACTATAAGAGAAATAAAAATTGTAGGATATGCATAGCACAAATCATGAGAAAGTTCCTAAATCAACTTTCTGCAAGAAGTACATAAAAAGACCACACCTTTTAAAGAAACATCATATGACAAATGTTAAATACTACATTTCAATTCATTAAAACAGATGTAATAAAAGCATAAAGGTCTGATTCTACATAGCATAGCTCAAATAAGACAGCAGTTTAAACACTGAATATTAACCTTGCAAATTTCCAAACACTCCTACCACAATGCAATTTATTGGTCATAAAACGAAACAAAGATAGAAGGGATAGAAGAGGAAATTGCATATTATACTGTATAGAAAATTGAGACGGGAAACATTAACATTTGTTTTCATGAGATGTGTAAACATGCATAGTTGAAGTCAGAACATGACAAACTTTAAATGTGCATGCTAAAAAGTATAGCAAAAGGCACAAAAAAGCCTAAAGCTCCTTAAAAAAAAAAAAAAAGGTCTACTTTTTGCGCAAGAGCTTGTTGCGAAGCCCATGAACACGTGATGAACAGCTGCTCCCACCAATGTTCATAACAAGTTTTTGCAGAGCTTCAAAGGTGTATTTCATTGTCTTGGGGTAGTCGATATTGACAACATAAAGAAGACCCATCAGGAGTCCAAATGCCTTGGGGACATCTGAGATGTCAGTGACAACAAGATGTTCCTCCAAAATGAGAGCGATATCAATTGTGTCTTTGGGAAGCACATCACATTGCTGCTCCTCAGTTACAATTAGAATGCCCACGTCAGTTCCTTTCACAACGTCCTCAATTTCACTGGATGGCTGAAAAGAAAAGAAAAGACAAGAAAAAAATTTAACCCATTCCACATGACAACAACAACAAGAGAGATTAACACAGTTGCCAAATTGCTTTATGTTACACTTACTCTCGCATCAGCTGTTGTGTAAACAGTAGGGGTGTAACGGTTCACAAAATTCACGGTTAGGTTCGATACGATACACTTGTGTCACAGTTCGGTTTGGTACATTTTTGATACAGCAAAAAGAAAGAAATGCCAGAGAAATTTCCTTGATTTAATTTTGATTTTTTTTTACTTTGAGCAATTCTGGAGCTATAATTGACTCTTCTTAGGAGCATATAAAACAAAACAGCTCCTTGGAAAATATATTGTAGTACTTATAAACAAAGGTTTATTTTAGTTCAGAATGATTAACATTTGAGGGCAGCAATTGTATTCATAATGTCAAAATAAAACCGACGTAATGTTACTTGAAGGCATTATAGCCTACTATTCCTGCCAAACTTCCATGGTTACAGTGAGTGTTACTACAGTAAATCCATGGTGAATGTTGCTGATCTGTGGACACTGGATAGTTCATTCATGGCACAATGTTTCTTCCTGGTTTCCACGTCAGCACTGTTTGATCCGTTAATAACGGAGAAATGTGAATTTTTCTCACTAGATATCGCAGCGATGTTATTACTTCTGTAGCGAATTAAAATGATTTCTTTACTGGATATCTTATTAGCGCTGTGTAGTAACAGTGTCGCTTGATCAAGATCGGCTCGCGCTGCTTTGGTTCAAACTGATAAACGGTCCGTCAACAACACAATAACGAGCAGTTTCGTTCTGCTTGCATTACGTTTGCCATTTGATGTCGGACAATGTTGTGGTCGCGCCGGCGGATTATGAGTGCGCTAACCACGCGCAATGCTTCTACATTTGAAATAACGAAATTACAAATGTATTTTGAAATGTCAAAATCCCGCCCGAATGAATGATCTGCTTATGTCATTTTTCCTTTTTTATTCAAAATATTCATGAATGTGTTAGATATGGCATGAAATATCTGATATTACGATTGTCAAATATGCAAGTGGATGTGTTTTGTTGTTCAAACACCTTTATAACGATCGTGTTAGATATGCGCAACGTATTGTATCTTATTAAAATACGTACATTATTAGGAATTTACCACCTTTAGCTCAATTTGAGATTATTTTTTTGTCCTTTTTGCATGCAGTTTGCGAAGTGACAAAATGAATCAAAGCACAACTAGTCCACACTTGTATTTTCTCAGTTTCTGAATTTGATGTTATCGGAGGCTAAATGCAAACAATTTATCTACACTTGACTTTTGAGACTTATTTCATGCAACGTGATAATATAATTGCACTTTCATTTTCTCTATTTGAAAGTTTTTAATGCTGTTATTTGATGTAAAGTTTTTAAAATGTGATGTTAATAAAATGCATTTTAACAGTTAAACTTAAAGCCTAGTTTATTAACATTTTGTTGGGGTGATTGGGGACAGGTGGGGCTCGGAACCCTTCCCTACCTCCGAAGTGGGGAATGGCAGAAAAAGTTTGAGAAACACTGGGTTAAAGGATTAGTTCCCCCAAAAAATAAAAATGTAAATACTTTAACCACAATTGTTCGTCTTTTTCCACAATTGCTGGTCTGCGATGTGCCGGGCATGACGTCATCACGTTGGAAAGGTCACAGGTGACATTAAACATTCATTAAACATTAAACATACACGAAAGGACCTTTTTAAACAAACTGACACAGACATAAATATGTCATTCGACATATAATAAAATTTGAACGATCCTCCTTCTCCACGCTAGTAAACAATGGGGCGGTACTTACACGACCTTACCAACATGATGACGAGTATACAAACAAACATGTTTCTTTGAACTTGATTTGAATCGGTTCAGTCGATTATCCCTGCTGTTTAAAACGTGAATCAAGATTCGTTTAACATCAACCGACTTGAATGACATTTTAATCGCTTTTCAACCGGTTGCGAATGAATCGTTACATCCCTAACAGTAGTATTAAAATAAATTTCTGTATTAGAGACAATTTTCAAAGAGCACAATTAATCTCATATGCAAGTATTGTCTGTCTTTAAACACACCTCACAAGACTTCAAAAAACTGGAGGAGTTCTCACGAAGGAAGTGGGGCAAGCCAAGCAGGACAGCAGTTCGCTTGTTCTGGTTTGAGTCCTGAAATGTCAGTATGCACACAACACACAAGTACTTACACACAAGAAATATATTTATATGTTGTTTTATGTGGGTTCTAACAAAACATTTCACAAAACCCTTATTGGTTTACAAGGAATACTTACATCAGCATCAAGCCATTGGAGGATTTTATGAAGCTGTACACTGTCATGGTCCATGTTTTTGTACAGCTCCAAAAACCTGGGGAGAAGTTCATCTAAGCCCTCATAGAATGAACTCATAAGGTCAGCAGACAAGAGACGGCTAAATTCAGCAACAATCTAAAAGCATAACATTAAAAAAAGACCATGTGACTCAAATTAATATTATATTATTCATTACTGATTATTATACAATTATAGTAGTTTAATTAACTGTCTTCTTAAGCAATATTACATGATTTGGGAGACACAGACCAAAAAGATGCAAAGGGAGTTACATACTCCGTTTCTCATTCAAAACCAACCATATCACATCCAGTGATTAATGATAGATATATATACAGGTCCTTCTCAAAAAATTAGCATATCGTGATAAAGTTCATTATTTTCCATAATGCAATGATAAAAATTAATCTTTCAATTAGTTGATTCAGATGATTAGGTTAATAGCTCGTTTAGAGAACCTTTTCATGATATGCTAAGTTTTTGAGACAGGAATTTTGGGTTTTCATGAGCTGTATGCCAAAATCATCAGTATTAAAACAATAAAAGACCTGAAATATTTCAGTTGGTGTGCAATGAATCTAAAATATATAAAAGTTAAATTTTTATCATTACATTATGGAAAATAATGAACTTTATCACGATATGCTAATTTTGAGAAGGACCTGTATAAGTGCTGTTAAGATGAACGCATGCATCCAATTTCTTTGTTTAACACATTAAAAAATTTAATGCAATTAATGCAGCATGAACAATTGAATTCTTAATATCGAAAGCGTTTAGTGTTTGAAAATGCCAACAAAAAGTCTTTTGGAGAGAGCAGAAGTCGTTCAGCGGAGAGTTAGCTGGGCAGTTCAAAAGACACGAGATGCTCCAAGTCCACAGCTGAAAATGTTCAATGAACAATACCTTACTAACATATTAAAAAAAAAACAACATTATACTGTTCCAAAAGTTAATAATAATTAAAATTACTGAGTTTACCTTTAAAGAAGTAAAAAGTCTTTTGGAGAGAGCAGAAGTCGTTCAGCGGAGAGTTAGCTGGGCAGTTCAAAAGACACGAGACGCTCAATGAACAATACCTTACTAGCATATTAAAAAACAACAACATTATACTGTTCCAAAAGTTTATAAAAATTATAATTACTGAGTGTACCTTTAAAGAAGTAAAAAGTCTTTTGGAGAGAGCAGAAGTCGTTCAGCGGAGAGTTAGCTGGGCAGTTCAAAAGACACGAGATGCTCCAAGTCCACAGCTGAAAATGTTCAATGAACAATACCTTACTAACATATTAAAAAAACAACAACATTATACTGTTCCAAAAGTTAATAATAATTAAAATTACTGAGTTTACCTTTAAAGAAGTAAAAAGTCTTTTGGAGAGAGCAGAAGTCGTTCAGCGGAGAGTTAGCTGGGCAGTTCAAAAGACACGAGATGCTCAATGAACAATACCTTACTAACATATTAAAAAAAAAACAACATTATACTGTTCCAAAAGTTAATAATAATTAAAATTACTGAGTTTACCTTTAAAGAAGTAAAAAGTCTTTTGGAGAGAGCAGAAGTCGTTCAGCGGAGAGTTAGCTGGGCAGTTCAAAAGACACGAGACGCTCAATGAACAATACCTTACTAGCATATTAAAAAACAACAACATTATACTGTTCCAAAAGTTTATAAAAATTATAATTACTGAGTGTACCTTTAAAGAAGTAAAAAGTCTTTTGGAGAGAGCAGAAGTCGTTCAGCGGAGAGTTAGCTGGGCAGTTCAAAAGACACGAGATGCTCCAAGTCCACAGCTGAAAATGTTCAATGAACAATACCTTACTAACATATTAAAAAAACAACAACATTATACTGTTCCAAAAGTTAATAATAATTAAAATTACTGAGTTTACCTTTAAAGAAGTAAAAAGTCTTTTGGAGAGAGCAGAAGTCGTTCAGCGGAGAGTTAGCTGGGCAGTTCAAAAGACACGAGACGCTCCAAGTCCACAGCTGAAAATGTTCAATGAACAATACCTTACTAACATATTAAAAAACAACAACATTATACTGTTCCAAAAGTTAATAATAATTACTGAGTGTACCTTTAATGAAGTAAAAATATTTTTGGTGTAAGAAGAAGCCGTCTTTGGATGGTGTAGGAATACAGTGGGTAATAGTGGTTTAGTTCCTCAGGTTGTAGCAGTAGGAGATCAGCAGACAGTTGTCTAAACAGTTCAAAAGATCCAAGATGTTCCAAGTACACAGCTGAAAAAGGTTCAACAACGAACAATGCCTTGTTAGCCACTATGAGCAGTTTGACAATTTTCCCAAAATCAGGAAGCCCACTTGTGCTTCCAACGGAGACGAACATTCCCTCTGAATATGTTGTTCCATGCAGAGAAAGTGTTGTTGCCAGGGAAACAGATGCAACATCTTCATACTTCCTGTTAATGGCCTGCTTTAGGCCATGGTCCAATATAGCAGGAGAAACAACAGAAACACTCTGTACTTCAAGTTCTGGCTTGAAAAGGCTGGGCATATCAAGACAGTAGCCAAACATAAGTTGGTGCTTTGTGGCTAAAGTGAGTAAAATGTTTTTAAAATTGTTGACATCGCGGACAACTTTTTTAAAAAAGCTATGTTTTCCCTCGAAGCGGATTGTCCAGAAGTTCAATAAAGGTCCGAAACAATGGATTAGTTTAGGATAATGTTCCACAAAATGGTGTTTAGGTTTCAACTTGAAGTTAGGAAAAACCTCCAGCAACAACAGCCTGTGGTCAGAAATTTTTGACTCCAAAAAGCACACAGATTCTTCAGTAAACGTAGGTGAAGACAGAAGTTCAACAATCACTTTTAACTCCAAAATGATACCCCAGGTTTTGTCATGTTCAGGAACCAAATGACCAATCATGAAAGGAAGTAGTCTCAATAGTGTCCAATTTTCATGTCCATTTCCTCCAATTGTCCGTTTAGCTTTGAACGTTATTGGTATTTTCTGAGGTCGATTAGTCTTATCAGAAAACTTATAAGGAAAGTTTTGGATGACACTATTCAAATCATTAAGTGTGAAAAAGCCTCTTTCAATCAAATCTGACAGACACAAACAGAGTTCTGCTGGAACAATTCCTTCAAAAAGATCATGTAGAACATCAGGTGGAAAACCTGTTGATGAATGAAAATGTTCTAGTCTATTCAAAACACAGCTGGCCTTTACACCCTCAACACTTTTTAGTGTTTCATCGCTACTGAGACACGAAACATGGCCATCATGGGAAAGTTTAGTTCTGAGTGGGAATGATCCACTCCTAACTGGTACAGTTTGAAAGTCCTTTCGACTCGCAAGACAAAACCTACAACATTTGTCAACAGAGAAGGATTCTTGGAAACCTGCTAGTGAGTGGGCAGCTAGATTATCTGCAGATACAAAAGCAACTGTACCCTGAACATGTGCCCCTAGTCTTTTGATGTACAAACCTTGATTTTCAAGATGTTTAAGGTCTCTAAGAAGTGGTTCTAGAACAGCAGCATATCCATAGGTTTTCAAGTCATTGCTGTAACATAACAGTGCAAGATTAATAGATGATAAAGATGATCTATACCGAAGTGGTAGATTAGCCAGAACCCAATAGACGGCACAAATCTTGTGCTTTTTCCTTGAAGTGCCTAAAGGGTTACAAACTTCAAAGTCATCAATATACAACCCTATCGCAATACGTAACTCTTCTGTTGAGAAAAACTGATTTTCCCTGAAATACTGTCCATCAAGAAAACTTTCATACACCCCAGAGTTTAACCCAGAAACCTTCTCAGGTAAAACTTTGTCAAGGACATCATCTCTATTTAACAACTCATTCAGTACAGGTAAAATCGGGACATAAACCTTTTTTCTACCCTTATCTAAATCTAAAATGTACTCAATAGGTTCAATAATCTTAAAGTTTTCCTTGAAAAAAGAAGACCTCTTGTGGTCAGTGCCTAATGGACCAGTCCTTGACAAGAAAGAAAGAGGGACCGTTTTGTCTAATGTTTCTGTTATCAGTGTTGATGTTTCTAGATTAACATTGTGTTGCAGCAGAATTTGTTCTATTAATTTCTTGCTTAGTTCTCCTGTGAGGACACTAACCTCATAAAACCCATCTATTATTTCTTGAGTGGCTGACTTTGAAACATGCAATAGTGTTTGCATTCGCAAAAAAAGGGATGCCAGTTTTCGCTGCAGATACACCTCATTATTGGCATCATCATGTTCTTCAACATCAGAAATGGACTCATCCAATTCAACCACAGATGCACTACCTTGATTGTCTTCATCCAAATTAGAATAATTCTCACAAAACAATTCTGGTCGAAAGTCCTTTACGCTACCTGAACTGTGAAAACGACTATGATGTGCTGTAAATGTGGAGTACACGTTAGAACGGAATGAACACTGCCGATAAGGGCATTTCACAGTTTCCTTATTTTTTAGATGGCAGCGTAAATGTGCCAAATACTGGCGAAGGTGGCAGGGTTCTGAAAAACCACATAAGTCACAGAGTATGTGAACAGTTAGGGGTTCTGATGAATTTTGTGATGGCCCATGCTGCCTCAAATGCCTTTTCAGGTCAATTTGTCTTTTGAACGTACAAACACAATCATTATACAAACATGGTAAGGGACAAAACCTGCTGTAGTGTCCGTGCTTTAGTGTATAATGCCTTGTTATTGTGCGTTGATTCGATGAACTATATGAGCAAAGCTTGCATTTCCATTTCATTGAAACTGTCACAATCCAGGGAAGGGGGGGACCATTTCCTGAAAATATACAAACATCAATTAATTTTTATGTATATTAAGTAGTGTACATCTTTTCAATCCGTTTAGTCGTTTGCAACAATTTGTCATATCTACTCCCTAATCAAGACATAGCAGTTCAGGCAATCACACATGGAACATTTTAAAAGAAAAGTATTAAATATCACAGAGAGGACAATATTTAAATATTGCTGCAAGCAGCATTTAACATGCCTTTAGTATTTAAATGTGTTTGGGTACATTTGGCCACATTCATTTTCTAAATAACCCTGTTATAGCTATCTATGGTAAAGTTCAACGTTTGATAATTATTGCTCTAGAAAGTTCAGAGAATTACACTGCAGTAACGTTATTTTTTTAGGTTGGGCTAAAAATCTAGGACTAGGTCACAAAAGTAGAATTTTTAAATAAAAGAAAAATTTGATTGACAGCAGTGCTTATATTAAACACCGAACATTTAACTACGTAAATTAAAAAGATGGATGTTATGGTTTAGGCCTAACGTTACTCATGTTGTAGTTAAAAAAAAAAAAAATTATATTTCCCCTAATGTTACATTAAAATGAATGCTTAGTTTGTGGTTCATCGTTATCTTAATGAAAATACTGTGATAAAACGACAAACTCACGTATATTAAACGAAGAAATACTAGTTTTATTAAAAGTTATCTTGCGCATCCCATCGTCCTGTCAGTCACTGTTAACGTTAAACCCTAAACCTCACTCAGCCCTGCTAAAATACATACCGCGGCTTTGTGAGAAACCATTCGCGGCCCATTCTTTGGAAAAGCCTTCCGGTGCTCAGTTCGCACCTGCTATCGAATATTAATTAATCAAACTCTAAATACAATATTAGTCCAAAAACAGGCTAATTTAATACATTTTAAATACTACTATGATCAACAATTTCATCCGAAATCTAACTTATATGCTTCGGCGCCATTTTACGAATTGCTTACATTACGGATAGCATCGTGCAAAACTGTAACCAATCCATTAATTAGGATTAAAATTCGAACTGATTCAGTTTAGTATCGTAATTATTAAACTATCATAAATTAAATTCTACTCAACTAAGATAATAGGGATATCTGCTCAATCACCAACGAGGGCGGGAAACAAACAAGACAGACCCAATGTCAGTCCACATCTGCTGTTTATGCCAAATAGTAAAAATTAATACAATAAAATTCAATATTAGTTAAGGAGTTGAGAAATATTGCATTTTAACCACCATCATTAACGTAACTAGCTTATACAGGCGCCATTTCGAATATCTTACCGGCTCATGGAAAATCGGCAATCAATCCATTAATTAGTAATGAAATTCGACCAGATTAGTTTAGTATCATAGTTATTAAATTATTAATTGAACTCACCTTATTATATGCAGAGACGATGGTTGTTTGATGATGCTGAATGAAATACTCCTGCTGCTGTAACTGCTTGAGTTTCCACCTGCTTTAGTCCTGCTTACTTAGATCTCGCGATATTACACAGAGCAAAGCCCGCGAAAATCTATACTGAAAACAAAAGGATCCTTGTGGTATGTTGAAATGTATTAAATTAACCATCTTATTATTTTTTTACATGGTGGTATTAAAATTCAATGAAAACTACAAATTCTTAAATTAACATTTAAATATATGCACCTTTATATGTATATAATTACATATTACTTTATGAATTGCTTTAAGTAGATTTTAACTGATAATGACAAGTGAGTTGTGCTTGATGTTAGAGCAGTAAAATGTACTTAGAATTTACTCTTGCAAATTGTTAAGGGAATTTTATTAAGAAAATATATTAGTTATTTTGTTGGTGTATGTGCAATTGTATCAACATGCATTTTCTAGTTGAAACAACTAGTTATACTAGTTAATTCAACTTTCAGCTTAGTTGTGGACAATTAAACTTAAATTTTCTTGTTGTCTGGACAATTTCTAAAAATTAAGTTGTGTCTACAAAAAAAAAAAAGTTGAAATGGCAATTATTTTTTACAGTGCAGGTAACGAGAAACAAGACCACTGAGGTTTCAACAATCAGCATCGTGTGTGTGTGTGTGTGTGTGTGTTGGACCAAAAGACACACTGTTCACATCTAAATTCATAATTTTCTTATATCTATAGTGAATCTCCATTGTTGTCTATTTTAGTCCCTCCCAGGAGCGTCTCAGTGTCCATCAGTCCATCTGGTGTAATAGTGGAGGGAGATTCAGTGACTCTGAACTGCATCAGTGACTCAAACCCTCCTGCAGAAATCAGCTGGATTAAAGGAGGAACGATTGTAGGATCTGGAAGAATCTTCAGCATCTCAAAGATCAGCTCTGATGACAGTGGAGAATACAAGTGCAAGTCCATCAATGAACATGGAGAGGAATACTCTGATGCTGTGACTTTAAACGTCATGTGTAAGTTAATGATAAAACATGAGATACAAATTTTCTGTTTTGATAAATTCAGTCCATATTAGCAATTTAAAACATTTGTAATACAATTTAATAATAATATTAATAATGCAGTTTTTGCCCGTTGCTTGAAAACATTTTGCAAAACTTCGCTCATTGTGCCAAAACTCTACACACAAGTAAACATGACACAACACTGGGAAATATACCATTCACATCTGTGTCAAATTGAAACTCTACTATCAAAACCTAACATTCCTTTGTCAAAATGTAACTCTGATGACAAAATGACACATACTTGCATCATATGCATACACTTTCAGATCAGGGGGAACACACTAGTCTACTTTATATAAAACACTGCAGTCTTTGATTTTCACTGTTTATTCAGAAGGCATATTTTCAGGAGGCACATTTTCAAACAACCAAAAAAGCAAATAGGCCTACTCAATATTGTATATTGCAGTAACATGAATTCAGATAAAGCAAAAAATAAATAAATAATAATAATAGAAAAAACACTATGCTGTAAACACAGAAAATCATGGCAATTGTGCATACGTGGGCTCATGGATCCCGCCGTCTGTTGGGGTCTGGCCACAGGACCTCATCGACATCGCAAGCAATGTCTTCTCCCGCTAGGCACCAGGGAAAATATCCCCTTGCATGTCGAAACCATCCATGGATTGCTGTCACCTGAATGTCGCCGCAGGCCTGTTCCATTGCCTGCAGAAGAGGCATGCGGGCATGTGGTTGGTGGTCATATACACGCCATCTCCAAGCTGAAAAGAATTCCTCTATAGGGTTTTAAAATGGTTATACTGTAAGTAATCATGGCAGGGGCGTAGCACAAGATCCCGGGCCCTATGTATAGGCAGTCCTGATGGGCCCGCATGTTCCAAATAAAATATATTCCAGACTTTTCAAGGGCCCTCTCTCCCCTTGGGGCCCTGGTAATCAGTACTGGTTTTACCCCCAGTCTGACACCCCTGAATCATGGTATGTTTCACAAAAACTACCACTTTGGCTGCAAAAGGAGCATTAGCACCCTGCAATACCCTGTACACGTGATGTGGTAATGTGATATACTGTAGTACAGTGCTGTAAATACCATCTGAGTAGAGTAGAAGGTAGAGAGGTGAAGACATACCTGTTTTCTAGTCGGAATGTTCTTATTACAGATGCCACTGTGAAGCGGCTTAGATGTGGGTGGACTCTCTGCCCAGCTTCCCTCATAGTCAGGCCATGGTTGATGACATGGTCCACCAAAGTTGCTCTTATATCATAAGAAATAGGGGTCCATGCATGGCCTCTTCGACCTTGACCTTGACCTTGTCCTCGTCGTCGTCCTCCTCCTCCTCCTCCTACTCCTCCTCCTCCCATAGATATCATATAAAGGCTAGATGTCTCGTCCGCGCTGCTGGCCAATGGAGCTCGACATCCGCACACGGCGGCCATCTTAAGACAGGGTGCTCGCTCACTCATAACATGGTGCATGTACTTTTAAATAACCATAACTTGCTCAATTTTCTACCGATTTTCAAACGGTTTGGTTTGTTATAAACGTCAGAGATGTAGCTATTATACTGCATACATATGAATAATTATGTTCAAAATGTTTAAGCATTCAGAATTATAGCCACGTTAATAACGTTTGTAAGAAACCAAACCGTTTGTAAATCCATCCAGATTTCAGCGAGATAAGAGGATTTGTGTGCGTGCTGCTCACTCACCTTAATTCACAGAGCCCTGTCCTAAGATGGCCGCCGGTGATGCCGGAAGTGACTCCGCCTTAAGACATCTAGCCTTTATATGATATCTATGCCTCCTCCTACTCCTCCTCCTTTTTGTAGCTGGCTGATTGGTGTTCAGTTTTGCAAGTAAGTGCCTTCAGGTGTGTATTTGAGTGGTTGCAATTACCCGATGTGTTTTGTATTTTGGATACATGTGTTTTCCAAATGGCACCCTGAGATTTCATTTTTGAACGAAGTGTCTTATGTATGAAATAGAGTGTAGTATGCAGGACCAAGTGTATTGCATAAAGGAGTAAGTGTGCTGCAGAATTGCAACTACAGTGCAAAGCAGCACTTTTGTTTAACCCTCTGGGGACCAAGGTGTTTTTGGAGCCCTTGAGATGTTCTGACATGCCTTGAAATTTGTGCTTTTTTCAGTTATTTATAAACATGTTAATGGCAAAGGTGTAAAATCACTCTATATAGCACAAACAGGGCTACCAAAATATGCGGGCAACGTGTATGTAGATGTTTGTATTTTTAAGAGAATAATGTTTATGGTTAACGTGGTTATAATAACGTGGTTATTGGAAAAAATAAAAATGAAAGTGGCTGAATTAAGACCACAAAACACATATTAAATATGTGCCCACAAGACTTTTGTCTAATTGATGTTGTACCTTTGAGTACTGGCTTCAAAATTATGTGAAAATAGTCTTGCTTTATCGTTCACAAAAAAAAAAATACATTGATTTAAATGGTGTAAAACAGGTTTTGCTTGGAAAGCCAATATGCGAGGGGGAGGAGTAGTTTACACCTTAGATTACAGTGTCCCACCCACTCTGCATAATGACTCTGCATAATTAGCCATTCATTCAGGTGTGACACTGACTGAGCCACAATGCAAGGACAATGTATTTAGAAGAATACTTATATTGACCATTTAAGATTTCGCTTACATCTATCTTGTAAATATGTTTAGCTATTTTATTAAAAATGTTACAATTACAACAATAATTACAATTTCAACAATATTTCAAGTGTACTCTTTCTTTGTAAAAAAAAAAAGAAAGAAAAAAAAAGATTATAGGCCTACATTTTATCATATGTATTCATTAGTTTGAATATAGCCAACATTGGAACATCTAACATCTTAGTCTATGACTTTATTTTTGACAAAAATAGTGTGACTAACGCCTGACTAACGTTGTTTTATTGAAATATCAGGGCATATAAATGTTAATTTACGTTGCTTATACAAATACATTTCAACATATTCCAGTCGATTTTACTCATCTCAGTAGGCTATGGCAAAGCAGTTTATTCTTTCACACACAGACACGCGATTCATATTTAGGCTAAACACTCTTTACAAATATGTACCCTTCATTCATCTCACAGAAACGCGAGTCATATTATAGAAATGCATTCATCTTTTTGCGGTTTATAGGCCTACACTAACGTTATTCCACACTTGAGAAAAGAAAACAGCCTACCTCACTCCTCAGCGCGATCTGCTGCTCATATCAGGAGATATTTCTCCTCATCAGCACTGTGGAAACTTTTCTCCATAAAGGATAATGTCTCACTCGCGACGCGCTTTGTTTACGGCTGATGTGGGGGCGTTTCACAGACTGAAATGGTTCTCGGAATTTGCATTTGAATAGCACGCGCTCTCCGGGGCGTGGTCAAATTACTGTGAATCATCTCGTAATGAGCTCGACTGGAGTCGCTCTCTTTGTATACAGATTACAGAAACTAAGAATATTTGTTTTTTATATAAATGACTTCAATTAAAAGCTGCGATCTCAAGCTTTATGCCCGTGGGTCTGTTTGCCTGTTTGACTGAATTTTCGCGGAGTTATAGATCATTTTCGAATGCGTTTCAAACGGGAGTTTACTGACAGAGAGAAGGCAGAAATCGCATCATCTTAATTTTTCTTTATTTGTCAAAAAGCAAAACACTTTATTTTTATTGTGAGTATACAGAAAAAAAAATAGAAACTGAACAGGATCGATTGATGTATTACACGAAAATGAAAGATCAAAATTAACAGAGCATTTAGTGTTTATTTTCATTGCTAAAAAAAAAAAAACGACCAAAACGCGCGGGCGCGTTTTTGGTCCCCAGAGGGTTAAGGTATGGGTACATGTGTTGGAGGTATGGTAACAAAAGCTTCAAGTTGTGTTACTTTAGTCTAAGCATGGGTCTATAGTGTTCAAGCAACGGGCAAAAACTGTAATACTAATAATAATAATAATTGTCTTTAGACCCTCCCAGGAACGTCTCAGTGTTGATGAGTGGATCTGGTGTAATAGTGGAGGGAGATTCAGTGACTCTGAACTGCATCAGTGACTCAAACCCTCCTGCTCTGAACTTCAGCTGGTTTAAGGAGAATGAAACCTCAGCTGTTGGATCTGGACAGAGTTTCAGTGCACTACAGAGTGGACGCTTCTACTGTCAGGCTCACAATCAACATGGATCTCAGAGATCAGACGCTGTCACTGTCACAGGTGAAGCTTTTATTAACACACTCCTGTATCTTCACATCATTCATCAGTTTGGAGAGTTAATCATGATGATCTTCCTCTTTCAGTTCATCATGTTGCCGGTAGGGATGTGGTTGTGATCACAGTGGCATCTGGAGGATTATTCATCATCATCATCATCATCATAATATTATCATTTATTATGTAAATAAAAATCTATCAATAAGGAGTAAATAAATATATATGAAGAGTGCAGATGCAAAAGCCTCTAAGTGCCATCTGAAATTTTCTTCTAGGATAATCATTTTATGAAGCTTGTATATTTAAATTCAGTAATTTCACTTAAATGGCAATGAAACTTACCTATTAATTGCCATTTAAGTGAAATGACTGAACTTAAACGAGCTTAATAAAAATGATCATTCTAGAAGAAAATCTCAAATTGCACTTAGAGGTTTTTGCATCTGAACTCTTCATATTTTTAACTAATTCATAAATATATTTGATTATTAATTGTATACGAAACAATTAAATTACTTGTTTGTGTTTTTGACAGTCAGAAGAAAAGAATAAACAGAAGATCTGCTATAAATGAGGTGAGATGATCAAAAATAAAAATGGCTTTTTTGTATTTCTGTCAGGACCACTATCGTCAAATACGACTGACAATTAGCATACAGTTTGGATTGGCGGTATGGTTCGGTTCTGGGCAAGAACTCCCTGCGCATCCGTGCAGCCTAGCATGAGCAGCAATAACCCCACTCAGGGTAAACAGAACAGAACCAACATGAATGTTTGCAAATATATTTAATTCAAGATTTTAAAGGTGAACTAAGTAACTTTTTTTACCTTAACTGAACAGCTTCGGAGTCATTGGAATGGTTATATTAAAAAAAAGCGAGAATACAGCGAAGAAATCCCGAAGTTACTGAATGCAGCTTTAAGTACAACATAATTCGAGAATATATTCTGATTCAAGGGGAATGCCAAATCCTGACTGGGCGAGAGGAGGAGCTGGGGATGGAGGAGGGTAATTATCTACTAAGAAACGCGATAGCTGCTGATTATACTGAAGGAGCTTATATATGTATACGGTGATAGGTGTCGTATTCCTATAGGTACACAGCAAAAAGTCCAGTGTTAAATTAACTCTCCTAGGAGTTTATATGGCTCCAGAGTCAGTGTTAAAATATGAGTGTTAAATTAACACTGAAGAGTGTTAAAGGTAATGAGCTCATTAAGTGATTAATTGAGTGATAATTGACCAATATTGAAGACACCTGATGTTAGCAAGCAGAATCACTGAAGGAGAAAATCTCATTTTTTAAGACACCGTTATGGTGATCAGTGCTTGCTTTAGTTGGGCTCTTGACCCATAAAGCATTAACTTTAAATTTTGTTTGGCTGTTGTATCTGAGTAATAACTCTCAGATGAACAAAGAGAAAAGGTGATCAGGTGGTGTTGGTTGTGATTTGATAATCATAATTTGACCTGAATATCAACTCTCATTTAGAGAGTCAGATTTACCTTGTTGATTACAGCAGCCTGTGATTCTACAGCAAATGATTTTTATCATTATCAATATAATCCAAAATATTTCTTAAAAATTGTTCTGATAAAAATACTTAGAAAATTACTTTATTTAGACACACTGACATCAATAATCAGCCTGTGAATCTCAACAATGGTGACAATAATAAAGCATGTTGCAGTGCATTCTGGGTGCCACCAATCAAAACTCATTCATGGCTCCCATCATGCATTGTGGTATGAATAAATTATGATCTGAATTGTCTTACTAATTTCCTTTTCCTAATTGAATATTCTGTTTGTCACCATAGTTGAGATTCATACACTGATTCTTGATGTCTGTGTGTGCCTAAAAGAAAGATTTTGTTTTATCAGAACAACTTTTAAGAAATCCTTTACACTAGTTAGAAAAAAAAGTTCTAATGCTGTAGTATCACAGTGATGCTGTAATCAACAATATACATTTAAGTCAGAGATTAGACTCTAAATGCGATCAGTGATTCAGGTGAAATTATGATTATGTCAAAACATAACCAACAAAACCTGATCAACTTTCTCTTTGTTTATCTGGCAGTTATAACTCAGATACAACAGCCAAAGAAAATCTAATGTTTACAGTTTATGGTTCAAGAGCCCAACTAAATCAAACACTGATCTCCATAACGGTGTCTTAAAAAATGAGATTTTCTCCTTTGGTGATTCTGCTTGTTAACATCAGGTGTCTTCAATAATGCTCAATCATCACTCAATCAATCACTTAATGAGCTCATTAACTTTAACACTCTTGAGTGTTAATTTAACACTCATATTTTAACACTGACTCTGGAGCCATATAAACTCCCAGGAGAGTTAATTTAACACTGGACTTTTTGCTGTGTAGATGTGGATCAGCTGAGTCAGCTGATGTGAGCTTGACTAACGTGACCTGCCAGAACTGACGCTACGCTTGATATTTAGAGATGTTTTTTATGGCTGGTCAAACTTGTGATCAAGTCAGTTTACATCATATGTTGTGAAATTATCGGACTGCTCAAACATCTCGTAACAAACTGACACACTCTGATTGAGACATGAACTCACAATGTTTAAAATCTCTTCTTCTTTTTTGTGCTGTAAATTCCTTCTCTCTGTTTCCCTGTAGAGCGATGATCCCAGTCCAGGCACATATGCAGCTCTTGAGCTCAAGTCCAGATCATCTGACCTCTACGACACACTCACAGTAAGAGAAATATCAAAAACTACATGTGCAAAACAATTTGTGCATTAAAAAGTCAGATAATAATCAATGAGTCTCTCACACAGTCTGTCCATCCCAGACCTGCTGTTCACCAGTCCGGCTCTTCTGAATATGAGAATCTGACTCTTCAGTAGCTCTTCAAGTCTTCTCAAGAAGAAACTCTCATCACTCTTACTCAGATACTAAACAGTCCATACATTCATTCTTTTCAATCTATACTATATGAGCAATCTCACCAACAGTAATACAATTTTTTTAAATGTCGTGTCAATTGACCCAGAAAGGTGTACTTCCATGATAAACTCCCTAGACAAAGAAAAACATGTACCAAGTAAACTTGAGAATTTTATGGATGATTTGATTGTAGAAAATCTGCAAAGGAAACAAGACAAAAATATAAAGAAGGAACGAAGACGGAGGAAGGGAAAATCCTCATAAGAAGAAAATCATCCCCAAAGAAAGAGAGATGATGAGAATAATTAGACAGCAAGAGAGATTAAATAAAACAGTTAATAGGAGGAAAGCACCGTGAAGAAATTTGTTTAAAATATGAAATGGAGAAACAAACAGAGAGAGTTGATCTTCTTTTTACTGAAAAAAGAGAAACATCAACGCTGTCTGTTAGAGACGCAGCCCTGTCATTGTCTAAAGTGTTGATACATACATTTGCTGTAAAGAAACGGAGCTTGAAACTGCAAACGTCCGATATAGCTTTTAGTGCATATAGGTCAGAGTAAAGAGCGAAACAGCTCGCATCTACAAGAGACCAGAAAAAGAGGAGCTTGTACACACAGTTATAGGAACTCGGGGCAGCCTAAACTGGGGTGTGTTTCCTGAACAACGACGTAACTCGCTGCTTAACTACCATAGTACGATGCATCGCTGAAGACATCAACTGGTCACGACTGTTTCCCGAAACCATATTGTTGCAAATTGGTCGTTCAACCGCAGCCAAAAAATATTTCAAAAAATATATTAAAGTGCAAGTCAGTGATTGTGGTAGTGTTTAGGCCAGCAGAGAAGGCCTTGCTGGCACTGACGGCCCACCACTGTTGAAATCCTTGAAAGTTTGTGAATCTAAAAAAAAAAAAAAAGTCAAGGCCCTGGAAAGTTTTTGACAATAAACACACACAGATACAGGTCCTTGAAAGTGCTTGAATTTATTTTGTGCATATTATTCCCTCCGGTCCGCTAATGTGTTATTTCGCCAACACTTTGTGGCCCATGCACACTAGCTTGCTTGATTTACATTAGTTATGTGCATTTACGCGTTGCGTTAAGTGTTTCCGGCGTGAGGTAGGCTACTTTGTGTTGTTCATTGCCAGGACGTTCACCCGCGCACGAAACTACTACAATGGTACCTCAACGTTACACAGACATTGCTAAAATAGGCTGAAACGTGATGCCTGGAAAATGCAAGTTTCAAGATATTTTACTCACCAAGGAAGATTACAAAGAATGACTCGCTGCAGGGTTGCCACCCGTCCCGTAAAATACAGAATCGTCCCGTAGGCATATTTAAAGGAAAAGTTATGTGTGCCGTATCAAATCAATGCGGGACGCGATTTGTCCCATATTTTACATAGACCCACACATTCATTTGCGGGTGATTGCATGTTAGCGTCTTTGTTTCCATAGCGACGGAGTCTAGACAACATGCGCTGTAAACGGGTGTAATGGCATTTTTTTAAACCATATCGAGCTCCCGTCCTCTTCAGATCTGAAAATAGGCATCAATGTCTGTCCAGTGACTAATGATGAACGTAAGGCGAACTGCACAGTTTCATTTGCTCACGCAGACTTCGGTGGACTTCTGTCTTAAAGCAACACTAACGAAAACATTTTACCTTAAAATAATGTTTCCAAAATCGTATCAGTGGTTCATCAAGTCGTAACAGGGTGAAAGGCACTTCTGCATTCAATGCATAATCAGCATTTTTGCAGCATTTTTTCAAATACGCCGCACTTTCGCCACATAAATTGCCGATTTCCGCGCGCAAAATATGCGGGGCTTGCATGATTTCATAATACCCGCATTTTAGTTGCAGAAAAGTCACATATATCTCAGCAGAAAGTTGAAAAATGTTGCGTTTACTTCACACGAGAGCAGCCATTTTCCCCTGTTGCCATGGAAACGTTATGAAGTGACGTAATTACGCGACGTGAACATCATCGAAAAGCTGCAAACCCCGCGATGAAGCCATGATGAAGCAAATCAGTCTCATTTGCCAACAAAAATAAGCGCAAAAGACCGTGCAAAGCAGTTTCCCGGTGTGTTACATGACGCTGAGGAAGAGGGGATGGAGGATGAGGATGACGAATGATTGGCCAGTGTTAGAGGCTACGCAGTTATAGTTTTCATTTTCACAGTGGACTGTTGTAGTTTCATTCAGGAGTTGATGCAACTTTACAGTTGTAAGATTGCACTTTTTTGTTACCAGTGGGTTAAATCATACAAGTGTCAAAAACCTCACAGTTGTAAGTATATTAGTAGTATGTAAATTTACGTTACAGTAAGAGATTGCACTTATTTTAACAGAAGATGTCTGGTTTGTAAAGCGACCTCTGTAAAACAGGAAGCACACATTTTATTTTTTTATATTTTATTTATTCATTTTTACAGAAGTTGTAGCATATTCCTTTTGTAAAGCTACAGAACTTGTTTGACTCATCAATGTTTTGTAAGTTTGAGTCATGTGTTTATTAAGGTCTGAAATAAAACAAGATGAGAACTTAAATATTCCCAGCACTTTCTGTGATGTATGCTTGCTTATCATAGGAAGGAATAAGAAATGACTCTTTACATTAAGGTAGTAGCCAAGTGAGAACAGGGTGTTGGGGAATCACTTTTTTTTCTCTTTTTCATCAAACCGCAGTTTTTGCAAGTGTCATTTCATCACATAAAATTGCATAAATATCCCGCATATTCCTAGCCTGGTTAAAACCAGACCATTCTCAGTAGTAACTGAGTTATGGTCTGGCAAAGCTTCATTAATAACTCATTTCCAAAGGGGCGTCACCAATGGTTTTTTTAAGAAAATGTGCCACATAATCAAGGATTTTTGCCCGCATTTTTCTAGAAGGACTGTACATCATACTTAAGACTCTCAGCTCTTGTAGAAATCATGCAACATACTCTACCTTGTCTGTGGACATCGTTCATTCCAAAGCCGCTGCTGGATAAACAGTGAGTGTGTGTGTGACTGTAGGCTGCGGTAGGCTAAATTATTTACGACAGCGGTAATGGACAATTCCACTTCCAACCTGTAGGGGGACCGACGAGGAAAAGTTCCTTAGTGTTGCTTTAAAGCAGTGTACCGTGACAGACAAATCCCTGCTTTTAAAGGTATAGGCCTATTGGTTTTTTGTTCTTTTTTTTAAATTTGGATAATATAAAATTTGGATAATATAATAATATAAAATTAATCTTAATATAATATTCCATACATTGTCAGAGCTTGGTAGACAGATAACTTTTATATTTGTAGACGTTATTAGACAGATTAATTCATAGATTATAATTAATGTTATTTATTAATTTATCGTTTATAAATATTAATAACATGCATAATAAATGATGATCATATCTGTCATACACAATTTATGGCATTTAAAAAAAAAAAAGTTTTAAAAAGTGCTAAATTATTTTTTTTTTTAAATGGGTCAAATAATTACATAATAATGTCATAATTTAAGTAGTAAATAAATTAAATATGGAAAAAAATTATCCCATCCCTGCAGTATTGTCAAAAATATAATTACTGGTTCAGAATGACTGCTTAAGGCACACCAACATATACTGAAGAGTTATGTAGAAATACATAAAATAATCAAATGTAAAATTATAATGTGTGTTCTTTTGCAAGTTCACACTTGATCTCATGTTTTATTGCTGAGCTGTCAAGATTAAATAATCAGTTCCAAGACCTTGACACATTTTTATTTTATTAAATATTTGATTTGATTATTATCATTCTTTTTTAAATAGGATGTACCGAATATTCTTCAGTTTTATGCTAAACATAAATATGACAAATATAATATCAGATCTCTGTCATGTGGTGAAAGATAAATGCAAACAATATTTATTCATTAGATACTTTGATGGACAAATTAAACCATGTTATTCTTTATTGCAAGTGAAGCATATGTTTTATTTCATTATTATTATATTGTGAGTCTGTAGTTATTAATGTGAATATCGTTTCCTTGTTGGATGTTCAGTTCAAGGTTTGTCTGTTTTCATCGGTTCACTCCTGCTGGCTGATGTTGAAACTGCACCATTCAAAAGTAGATAAATATCCGTATAAATCATTGCAAGCAACATATAAATGGCACAGATTAGTTTGGTGTGATTGAGATGCTTAAGAAAAGCTTCATCATTATAATATTAGGAGGCCTTTAGCTTCAGTTAAACATGTGATGTCTTCGGCTCACACTCGCCAAACAGGAAGTGAAACTACAGCCACAGGAAGAGCTTTGAGGCTTCAGCTAAACACACTACGTTTCCCACAATGCAACTCTTCTCGCAGAGCTCATATGATGGAGAGAGAGATTTTAATGTTCAAGAAATATTCTGTATTATTTATAGTTTCTGTAAACAACAGTGTTTCTCCATGCTGTCGATTACCACAGAAAATACCCCTAACACACATTTCTTCTTCATCTCATGTCTTTTTCATTCAGAGTTTGGCAAGGATTGTTTCCTTAAAATGTTTGACATTTTTTCCTATGAGTGGATGATGCTTAACATGTAATTAACATGTCTTGAAAATATATTAAAACATTCAGAAGTAGAAAAAGAGCAAAAGAGCAACAGAAAACACTCAAACATGTTAAAGACAGACAGAAACAGGATGTGGTTGATGAATTCACAGTTCATTTCCTGGTCAAAACTGAGAGGCGTTTTCACACCTAACGCCACATTAAAACACAGACACACAGTCAGTGAACAGTATGAGTTTGACTCAACACGTGAAGGAAATGTTAATATTAGTTGCTGACGCACATTGTTCTCTCAGTACGGAAGAGAACGACAGTAACGTTTGTCACACAGAATCTGGTCTTTTATTTAAGCGAAACGCTTGTCAAATTTCATCATGTTGGACGTCCTGCTGCTCTTTTCCAGCATCTGTACAGGTGAGTTTGAGACTCTCAGCTCTTTTACACAGAGTTTGACATCTTCTCTTGTTTTTCCTCTGTTATCACATGATCATCAGACTCATATGGATGATATTTGTAAGTTATTATTCTGGCCTGCTTATGTCTCTTGCTCACACATAACAGCTCTATATAATGATATTTGTGTTTTCAGCTGTTGTTGTTGGAGCTCCACAGACAATTACTGGATACAGAGGAGAGAGAGTTGAGATCAGATGCTCATATGAATCTGGATATGAATCATATTCAAAGTATTTTTGTAAAGGGGAGTGTTACTATGGAATAAGAAACATCATGGTTGAATCAGGATCTCCAGCTAAAGACGAGAGATTCTCTCTGACTGACGACACGACGGCCAGAGTTTTCACCGTCACCATCACTGATCTGAGAACAGCAGATGAAGGCCAATACTGGTGTGGTGTGAGGAGGACTTTTACTACTGATAAGTCTTTGCGTGATGTCTATTCAGAGATTGTGTTGCTGGTTAAAGAAGGTAAGTGATTACATTTGTTAATAGCAGAAATGAACTGCATGGAAACAAGCTGAGAGTGAGAGATCAAGTCATTAATCTTGTACAACCCCAGATCCAGAAAAGTTGGATAATTTTGTAAAATGCAATACAAATGAAGAATCTGTGATTTGTTAATTCTGTTTCAACTTTATTTTACTGACAAAAGTACAAAGAAAAGATTTCCCATGTTTTGGTCACACTTTATATCAGGGTCCAATTGTCACTATAACTATGACTTGGTAGTGCGTTAAAGTGACTTTACTGGATTTCTTTGGCACAACAAGAAACAGAGTGATTAAAACAGAGATTGAATGAAAGATTGTATGTATTTTAAATGAACTTCAGTGTCAGTGTTTTAAGTTGATCTTTCCTGTGACCCTTCAGATAACAAGACCACTGAAGTTTCAACCATCAGCCCTTCTTCAGAAACACCGTCATCTTTCAGTACAACAGAACTGAGTCCACAATCAGGTCAGTTCCTCTGTCTGTCGCTCTTTATGACTCTTATTTCTTGAATATTGTGCTTCTAAATGTACTTGAAGTCATTTATATATATTAGATGATTCCTTTGAGATTAAATGTGTTAAAGTTGTTGAAGACTGAAGGTTCAGTCCTCAGATGTTTGCTCTCGGTTATTAAAAAAGCACAAATTGCTTTGGATAAGAGTGTCTTTATAATGAACATTAACATATTTCAGTTGAAAGTAATCAGTGTAAATCAATAAACGTTTGTTCATATTCACATGATGTGAATGGTTTGTCTGTGAATGTAGAGCTTTAGAGTTTATATGTGTTCATGTTCTCACTGCATGATTCACAGTCACTGGTGTTTCTCTCTGTCAGCGACTCATCAAACAGAAACTGAAACAACAAGAACAACAACAGGAAATACTACAGTTCAACTCTATCAGACAAACACTAGTAAGCACACAAACTACACTACCCATAATGCAACTCTCCGATCACATGATCAATCTTTGAAAGGAAATTGCTTTGAACATTTGTAGAGGCACGTACTCGTGTGGTTAACTTGCTTTGACATCAACCACTTTCCTTCTGAAGAGTTGAGGTTTACCATTGCAGTTTCATTTCAGTTACACAATATAATATTCTATTGTACTATAATACAAATTATTTTTATAAATGATAAGAATGTTATTGTTCACTTAACAGTAATATCAGAATCAGCATTGTGTTTTATACAATATAATACGTTCAGACCTGGCTTCTGTTGCTGGCGGTCTGGGTTCAGTTCTGCTGGTTCTGACTCTGTGTTCTGGAACCTTCATCATCCTGAAGAAGAGGAAGAGGAAATCTGGGACAGGTATCAGTTTGTCTGTGATCATTAGTGTTATTATTTAGCTCTATTTTAGTGTGTAAATTGACTGACTCTCTATTTTCATTCAGCTTTATTTCAGCAAAACATGCAGCACAATACAGAGGTGAGTGTTCAAATCTTTACCTGTAGAAGATCAGACATACATGTTCAATTATTGTTTATTGATCAACAGAGAGAATTATCTACATAAACTATTCAATTATTAATGTATGTGTTGTTTTTCAGACTGAACGCCTGTATGAGGAGATTCCAAACAGTGATGTCGCCGTGGTAACATCTTCATCCAATCAGACGCCTGCATCTTCATCCAATCAGACGCCTGCATCACACCACAACAACTGTACAGAAGTCTCTACTCTTTACGCCACAGTAAGCAATCAGCAGCCTGATTCAAACCCCAGTCACACCCACTCTGCCAATCAGGTGACAGATACAGCCGGTGATTATTATGCCAATATAAAGTCTCCAGAAGCAACACAGGACAGCGGGACAGAACTGATCTACGTAACAGCAACACATCCACAAAACATCTCAACAAACGAGGGTCCGATATATTCAGTGATCAACCATAAATGAAAAAGACTCTCAAAATTTGGTAAAATCTACATTGTTTTAATTATTCAATCTTTTGTCACACTTTTATGTACAAAACACAGTTTATAAAGTGTATAATGTATAAATAAAGTTAATATATAACTTCATATATAACAAACAATAAAGAAACATTGTTTGAATGGCCGTCAATGGAGAAAGATGCTGTTGAAGCCGTATAGTGTAGTTTCAACATCTACCAGCAGGGGTTAATGGAGTTAATATGACATCTACCAGCAGGGGTTAATGGGGTTAATATGACATCTACCAGCAGGGGTTAATGGGTTCTTGCTACTAAACCTCAACAACTTGTCAAGAACAGTATAGATTTGATTAGATTTTGATTGAGAATTTAAAGGGGTGGAAAAATGCCCTTTGCGTATTTGAGTGTTTGATGTCTCCAGAGTGTGTGTGTGAAGTTTTAGCTCAAAATACCCCACAGATATTTTTATATAGCATGTTAAAATTGCGCTTTTTGAGGGTGAGCAAAAACGCACAGTTTTTGTGTCTGTCCCTTTAAATGCAAATGAGCTGCTGCTCCCGGCATAGAGGGCGGAGGTTCAATTATCTCTCCACACACATGCACTGAACATTTCAAAAACTTTTAGCCTTTTATGTTCAAACCGGAGTCAGACAATGATGGACACACTCAAGAAGAAGTGACAACATGTAGACAACATTTCTGAATGGTTAGTTGATGAATGTATGTTGCTGATGTGTAGTTATCTTCTAGTCATTGATTAGCATATTCTGTCTTGATAATCTATAAATTGTGTTCAGGGGGCGGGGTTTATGTAAATTCTAGGGTTAGTGATGTCACTAACCCGGGAGGAATGTTGTGTAGTCCCTGCCAGCCGTTTGTTGTAGTCCTTAAAAAGCAATTTCTTTAAAGGGATACTTCACTTTTTTTGGAAATAGGCTCATTTTACAACTCCCCCAGAGTTAAACTGTTGAGTTTTACCGTTTTCGAATCCATTCAGCCGATCCCACTTTTAGCATAGCTTAGCATAGATCATTGAACCGGACAAGACCATTAGCATCTCTCTCAAAAAAATGAACAAAGAGTTTCGATATTTTTCCTGTTTAAAACTTGACTCTTCTGTAGTTACATCGTGTACTAAGACCGATGGAAAATGAAAAGTTGTGATTTTCTTGGCTGATATGGCTAGGAACTATACTCTCATTCCTGCTGGACTCATGGTACAGCAGCAAAGTTTCTTGATTATTACGCAGGAATGAGAGTATAGTTCCTAGCCATATCAGCATAGAAAATCGCAACTTTTCATTTTCCGTCGGTCTTAGTACACGATGTAACTACAGAAGAGTCAAGTTTTAAACAGGAAAAATATCGAAACTCTTTGTTCATTTTTTTGAGAGAGATGCTAATGGTCTTGTCGGGTTCAATTCATTATGCTAAGCTATGCTAAAAAGTGGTACCGCCAGACCCGGAGATCGGCTGCGTGGATTCCAAAATGATAAAACTCAACTGTTTAACTCTGGGGGAGTTGTAAAATTAGCCTATTTCCAAAAAAATGGAGTATCCCTTTAAAAGCAAATATCTCCCTTTGCTTTGAACTTTGAGCATTGTAACTTTGCAGATGTTGTTCATGCTCAAACAGCAACATTACACACTAACTAAAGTTAGAAAAGTGAAATCATAATCAACCATCCCTTTAAATTACTTATAATTGCGTTGTGAGATTAGGGGAGATGCTGTACATGTAATAGATTTACAACAAAAGCTTTTTTTCTAAAATACAATTACACACCTAAAGGAATGGAAAGGTCAGTGTGTCTTTCATACATGCACTTAGTCTGTCACATCGGTCATTATGAAGTCTTCAGCAGGTTAACGTTAGACTGCATCACTTTGTCATGATCTAGTTTGTTTCTGTCGCCTCAGTGATGCAATAAAGATGTATTAAAGTGTGATATTGGTTCATTTTCTCATGTTGTCCATCAGAGGTCAGTGTGGAGGGAATCAGTTGTTTTATTTCCTCAAGACTTTTCTTCAGACACAAAGGACTATGTTTATTTCCACATTTTGAATGTGGTGCAGCCAATGAAAACCATAGGCAGGCATTATGCAAATGTGTTACTGCGTTACGTATGCGTGTCACTGAAGTGAGACTGGAGTTACTGACGACTCGTTTAGGGGCTTCAGAGTCGATTCTTTCTTTTGGGAGACAGTAACTTATTTATCGTGCACTTTCGACTTCAGATCTTTGCAGACCGTTTACATTCACCGACAGCTCTATTACACACTGCATGACAGGAATATTCGGACAAGCATAATAGAGGCACTTTAACTAACTAATTAACTGAAGTTTCCTGTGACTGTAGATCAAAGACACTGGACGTCACTGTAATCCAGAGGACAAGGACACAGAAACAACAGTGGTTTACATCAGCTGTGTTTCCTCAACCAACACCACAACACAAATGAGCTCATTTTAACTAATAAGCCTATTATATTAGCCTGGGTGCCAGCCCGAACCCCGCCCACAACATTTTTTGGTCGGGAAGTTCGGTCTGGACTCGATCCGTTGAGGAGTAATTATGCTCGGCTCCCAGAAGGCCGAGCAAATCAAATTGCCAGGGCGGGCTTTAATCGATGATGGACAGATGATCTGCGGTTACGTAATCACCCACATCACCAAAGAGCGCTTGATTTGAATTGGTTTTCAACAAAGATGACTGCCGCTGGAGAATTGAGATCTTTAGATTCCGCTATCGCGTCTGTTATAAAAGAAATCGACAGCGCGTTCATTTTAAAAGACGAACAGAGAACCACAATCAAGGCATTTGTCAATCGGAAAGATGTGTTTGCCGTCCTTCCTACGGGATTCAGCAAAAGTTTAATTTATCAGCTGACTCCGATGGTCGCTAAGAAGATGGGACACAATGAAAACCCTGTGGTCATTGTGGTTTCTCCTTTGGTCGCCCTCATGGAGTGCTTTATTATTACTTTACTCATTACTTTACTACTTCTTCCTGTGTGTGTGCAGTTGAGCTCTGTTAACAACTATGCTTCGCTCAACATATGTCACTTACTGCGTTGCTCTGATTGGTTGTTGGTCTATCCAACTGAGTGCAGAGTTTTTTTTTTTTCCCTGGTTCGGTTAAGACACGCCTCATAATGAAAGCCCTATGGAGCAGTATCAGACTCACATTCTGCCTAGAATATGAGTATGACGAAGTCAGGCTACTATTATATAATAAACGTTCATAAACATATTAAGAACCACAAGAAATCTTCATCCTTCTCATCATTTTCATTGTTGTACTGAAATTGGGTCCTCACCAATCTCGTTTTGTCTTTTCTATTCATAATTCAGAAAGACCAGATTCATTATGACTTGATTATGGTCTTGTTAAATGTAATTATCAGTCCTGTAGCAGTGTTATATTTGATCCTGATATGTTTACAGCTGACATACAGAAATATGGATCATAGAAATAAAGTAAATGTATTCAATGTTTAAAGCTGAATCTTCATGTAATGTTTATATTCTTTAGTGTAATGGACACATTTCACCATGTTATTCTGAATTGCAAGTAAGCATACATTTAGTTTCATTATTATTATTTTGTATGTCTGTAGTTATTAATGTGTATATGGATTTGTCTGGTTAGTTTCATCTGTTCGCTCCTGCTGGTTGATGTTGTAACTACAATAATCTGCAGCCAAAGAGCGTACTTCTCCATTCATGACCATCAGAAGAAGCTGCATATTCTGATAAATCATTGAAAACAACGTATAAATGCCACAGATTTTTGGAGGATCTTAAAAACAACTGCTATTGAGATGCTTTAACTAATGAATAACTTTATCATTATAATACTAGGAGGCCTTTAGCTTCAGTTAATCATGTGATGTTTGTGGCATTACTGGGCAAACAGGAAGTGAAACTACAGCCACAGGAAGAGCTTTGAGGCTTCAGCTAAACACACTACATTTCCCACAATGCAACTCTTCTCAGAGCTTATATGATGGAGAAACAGTGTTTGACAACAATTGTTTCCTTAAAATGTTTTACTTTTTTTTTCATAAGCGCTTAACATGTAATTAACATGTTTTGAAATTGGTGTATAAGAAAACAAAAAGTATGCTTGTGTCTATTATGATTATTCTTTTATGGTTATTTTGCAGGATTAATCCTTTCAAATATATTATTCTTGTATTAATTCATTTATTAATAATCTTTTTTGTCTATTGTATCTTTTGATATAATATACTCATATATCCTATTCCGCTCTGACAGAGTACATGTCTACATTCTGCTGTCACTTCTCTATAAAGTGAGACATGTTCCCCTGTAAAGTCTGGTATCCGGTGTAATATTAGCTGTCGCATGAGTTTAGCAGAAAGTCCAGACATGATGAAAATACTTATTTGGCTCTCGCTGCTTCTATAGTGTTAAAACCACAATGTTTAGCTACGCTTGCAGAATATAAAACCAAGAGGCCAGAGCCGATTCTTAGAACATTTATTTTTGACATGATTAAAATACTCTTCCTGATCTGATCTGAACTTTGGTATAAATATTGGCAAAGCTCATGCATTGCTCTCTCTCTCTCTCTCTCTCTCTCTCTCTCTCTCTCTCTCTCTCTCTCTCTCTCTCTCTCTCTCTCTCTCTTCCTTCTTATCTGATCTATAGCTCCTGTATAGTGAAACATCACATATGAGCTCTTTCACTCAGTACGGAAGAGAACGACAGTAACGTTTGTCACACAGAATTTGGTCTTTTATTGAAGCGAAACGCTTGTCAAATTTCATCATGTTGGACGTCCTGCTGCTCTTTTCCAGCATCTGTACAGGTGAGTTTGAGACTCTCAGCTCTTTTACACAGAGTTTGACATCTTCTCTTGTTTTTCCTCTGTTATCACATGATCATCAGACTCATATGGATGATATTTGTCAGTTATTATTCTGGCCTGCTTATGTCTCTTGCTCACACATAACAGCTCTATATAATGATATTTGTGTTTTCAGCTGTTGTTGTTGGAGCTCCACAGATAATTACTGGATACAGAGGAGAGAGAGTTGAGATCAGATGCTCATATGAATCTGGATATGAATCAAATTCAAAGTATTTTTGTAAAGGGAAGTGTTTCATCATTGGATATAGAAACATCATGGTTAAATCAGGATCTCCAGATAAAGACGAGAGATTCTCTCTGACTGACGACACGACGGCCAGAGTTTTCACCGTCACCATCACTGATCTGAGAACAGAGGATGAAGGCCAATACTGGTGTGTTGTGAGCAGGACTGTGCATTTGCCTGATGTCTACTCAGAGATTGTGTTGCTGGTTAAAGAAGGTAAGTGATTCATTTGTTAATAGCAGAAATGAACTGCATGGAAACAAGCTGAGAGTGAGAGATCAAGTCATTAATCTTGTACAACCCCAGATCCAGAAAAGTTGGATAATTTTGTAAAATGCGATACAAATGAATAATCTGTGATTTGTTAATTATGTTTCAACTTTATTTAACTGACAAAAGTACAAAGAAAAGATTTCCCATGTTTTGGTCACACTTTATATCAGGGTCCAATTGTCACTATAACTATGACTTGGTAGTGCGTTAAAGTGACTTTACTGGATTTCTTTGGCACAACAAGAAACAGAGTGATTAAAACAGAGATTGAATGAAAGATTGTATGTATTTTAAATGAACTTCAGTGTCAGTGTTTTAAGTTGATCTTTCCTGTGACCCTTCAGATAAAAAGACCACTGAAGTTTCAACCATCAGCCCTTCTTCAGAAACACCGTCATCTTTCAGTACAACAGAACTGAGTCCACAATCAGGTCAGTTCCTCTGTCTGTCGCTCTTTATGACTCTTATTTCTGGAATATTGTGCTTCTAAATGTACTTGAAGTCATTTATATATATTAGATGATTCCTTTGAGATTAAATGTGTTAAAGTTGTTTGAGTTGCTTTGGATAAGAGTGTCTTTAGAATGAACATAAAAATATTTTTAGTTGAGAGTAATCAGTGTAATGAATAAAAGAATATACAACGTTTGTACATATTCACGTGATGTGAATGGTTTGTGTGTGAATGTAGAGCTTTAGAGTTTATATGTGTTCATGTTCTCACTGCATGATTCACAGTCACTGGTGTTTCTCTCTGTCAGCGACTCATCAAACAGAAACTGAAACAACAAGAACAACAACAGGAAATACTACAGTTCAACTCTATCAGGCAAACACTAGTAAGCACACAAACTACACTACCCATAATGCAACTCTCAGATCAGATAGAATAAGCTCATTTTGGAGAAAATAACATTTTGACATATTAAACACATTGAACATTTGTAGAGGCATGTACTCGTGTGGTTAACTTGCTTTGACATCAACCACAGACAGAAGCGTTTCCTTCTGAAGAGTTGAGGTTTACCATTGCAGTTTCACGTCGGTTGCACAATATTATATAGACTACACAGCAAAATCCCCAGTGTTAAATTAACACTGAAAAGTGTGAATTATATAAACTCTGAGCAGAGTGTTAAATGAACACTCAAGAGTGTGTGATGCAAATTTCTTTAATCTGACTATCTAAAATAAAACTGTTGCGTCTACTGTCGACACAGAGCGTCTACTGATCGACACTTAATAAATAAAACTGTTGCGTCTACTGTCGACACAGAGCGTCTACTGATCGACACTTAATAAATAAAACTGTAGCGTCTACTCATCGACACAGAGCGTCTACTAATCGACACTTAATAACCTTTATACTCTAGCTCTTGCGTCTTCAGTCGACAACTGGCCGAGTCTACTAACCTAACTTCTTTGCTGCGCAGCATAAAAACAAATGAGACAGACTTCAGTAAATGTCCCTCAGATGGTTTATTCAAAACGGCCGGGAGTTCTCGAGCAATACTCAGAGATTCTCGGCCAGGGCTGGACTGGGACAAAAAATCGGCCCGGGCATTTTGGCCCAGACCGGCCCACTATATGATCATAAACACCACCCATCTTTGCACGCCCTTAATTATATGCATACCAACTCCTATTCATTAAAACCACTAATGCCATGTAATGAGTGAGTGTAGGAACGAGTGAGAGTTTACAGATGAAATAAGTACAAATTTGACATTTATTAATACAGTCGAACTATACTCCACAGTGGTGAATCCTAAAACAAGCTATAAGCGGCTCTGGCATAGCAATACAAGTGTTTCTTACAGGATTTTTTGTTAAAACTGTGGTGGGTGGACCTCTGTCCTTCTAGGGGGGTTTGGGGGCATGCCCCCCCGTGAGAAAATTTTGTGCATTTTAATGTTAAATTCATCAATCTGGTGCACTTTGAGAGTTCAAAATTAAAAGCTCCAACCCATATTCAGTGTCCAAATTAAACAAAGAAAAATTCAAACCTCTTTTAGTTACAGTGTCTATTTACATTACACCTACTATATAATAGTTATAATATTAATCCAATGACAGTAATAGCCATATTTTGTAAAAACAAATGCACTAAAAAATAAAGGACACTTTCATAATTAGTTTTGTAACAATTTCTATACTTGAAAGAGATAAGCACATGATCTTTTATTTTGACGCAAAACTGCATCAAGCTTTTATTTTGGCGGAAACCATGGTTTACAAACGCCTGTCATTAAATTTCTAGTGAATTGCAGTAATCGTCAACTATGCAGATGTGGAAATAATCTGTAACTGGGTTATGGGTTCCTACACTCCATCATGACATAACCTAAGTGTTTTGAAAGTAGTTCTGCTTACCGCAGGCTCTACACTCTCTCATCTCTCTCCTGATCCTCCATCCTCACTATCATCATCTGCCACAGGAGCTGACGAAGGTCAGAAAACATATATTTTGACACATAAAGCGTCTGCTTTAAGGGCCTGGTTCTACAGGGTGGGCCATTTATATGGATACACCGTAATAACATGGGAATGGTTGGTGATATTAAAGTCCTGTTTGTGGCACATTAGTATATGTATATATCACCACCCATCTTGAGGAGTTTGCCCCCTCACATATACTAATGTGCCACAAACAGGACTTTAATATCACCAACCATTCCCATGTAAATGGCCCACCCTGTATTTTTTCACGCTATTTATCTGCACATTCCTTGCGTTTCTTCTCCATCTCGCAGACTATTCTGGCAGATATTACACACTGACACTGCTGCACGCTCGCTCACTCGTTTAAAGTTGTGATTGGGCCAGCCCAGTGTCAATCAAGGAAAGAACCAATGGGCCGCTGATCTACGTGTTTCATGGGCTGGTCTGTCAGAAAAAAAACTAACACTGACTTTTTTTGACCAATGCATTACACCGGCACAAACCCAAAACGCAAGCAAAACAAAACAAAACGAATGGCCCGCCGATTTACACATTTTATGGGCCGTAAAAAAAAAAAATAATAATAAAAAAAAATTATGAGATGTATCGGCCCAAAAAGCACGTCGGCCCACCGGGCATTTGCCCGGTATGTCCAATGGCCAGTCCAGCCGTGTTCTCGGCCCAACACAAGAATACAATAGGCTTTATAGGGTAAAGCCAGACACATCAAAATAGAATCATCATGACTAACATGTCATGCGCTATCAATATGATTGGTTAAATTGTTTAAAGCAACCCCCCTCCCCCCCGTCATTACCCTTTGTTAGCTACATCAGCAAAATATTAAAAACATTGTAAGGGATTAATATTTCAGTCAATCATTTCACAATACAGTAAAAATAAACAGAACATTGAGTCCTTTCTCAAAGTTCCATTCGACCCAGGTTACATTGAGTCAAAAGTTTGTTAGAAGGTTAGATCATATCGAAAGTTCGTCTGGTGGCTACATCCCAAATAAAAGGAAGTAAAAGTTATCCTGTTTTATTGTTAGATCTGGAATGGAAAGTTAGTCACCATCAGACATAGAAATGGGAAGTGTAATAAAAAGTTTATCATAAGATGAAAATCTAAGTTCAGATTTTCATGGTTAGTAACATAATTAATCTTATCTAATTAATTCCACTGCAAGTGTTAAAGTTAATGAGCTAATTAAGTGAATATTTGAGTGATGATTGATCATTATTGAAGACACCTGATGTTAACAAGCAGAATCACTGAAGGAGAAAATCACAAATTGTAAGTTGTAAGCCCAACTAAAGCAAACACCGATCACCATAATGGTAACTTACAATGTGTGATTTTCTCCTTCAGTGATTCTGCTTGTTAACATCAGGTGTCTTCAATAATGGTCAATCATCACTCAATTAATCACTTAATTAGCTCATTAACTTTAACACTGCTTCAGTGTTCATTTAACACTCTGCTCAGAGTTTATATAATTCACACTTTTCAGTGTTAATTTAACACTGGGGATTTTGCTGTGTATTATTCACTAAACAGTATAATCAGAGTCAGCATTGTGTTGTTGTGTTATACATCTGTACAGTGAGCTGCCAAATCTCATGCATTCACTGTGAGACTCACACAATTGCACTTTTCACACACTCTCACATCCATTGACTTTCATTAATCCTCATATACGTCTCATTTCACGCATTAGTCTTTGATCTAGTCACCAATTTTTATTTTCTGATATTCTGATTCTTCTGGCTGTTTCTCTCTTGTGTTTTTCAGGTTCATTTGTGATTATCGTCTCTGCGGAGACTTTAGTTTTACTCCTGATAGCAGTTCCACTGATTATAGCGGCTGTGAGAAAGAAAAAGACTAAAGGTAATATTTCACAACAAATACTTGGTTGGGTTTGTGATGAAATGCATGAGAACTGAATAAAAGGATCTTATAATTATGAACTAACTATAAGAAAGAGAAAGACTAATGTGGATCTATTGCTCAGGTCTGCTGTCGTCCACCATTGTTGTGTTTAATCCAGTGATTTATGAACAGGTGAGTCAGCAGAAACTGATGATTATGGTTATGTATTGAACTCAAGGTGGTTTACAGTAATTGTGTTCGCAGATCCATTGAAACACAATCAGATTTAATTTCTTGCTCAACGCTGTAATGATACTGAAACAGGACTGTGTGTTTATGATATTCAGACACTGAATCTCTGTCAGCTTGTGTGTGAATGATTATATTCATGTGTAAACACTAGAGATCATCTTTGATTGAGTTATTTTCTCTATTAACTTAATAACTCTCGTTCCTGTGGTTATAGATCAAAGACACTGGACGCTTCTGTAATCCAGAGGACAGAGACACAGAAACAACTGTATTTTACAGCTGTGTTTCATAAACTATAACGTCATATGAGACTCCAGCACTCCTTCATAAACACACATGAGTTCATTAAGCCTAAACCTCAGGCTGGACACACACTTGAAGATTTTAAACCCCAAGCGTTCGAGGGTCGCGGCCCGATTCAATGCTTGTTGCAAATTACTTTTTGTCCGAAAACTCCTCAGTTGTGTGATGTCATTGTGATTATTTCACTTCTCCTGATCGCATCAGAGCTCGCATGATCCCAAACCGTAAATATGAAACACGTTTGATATTTCCGACTCCTGATTGGTCCGCCTCTGACGTTAAACCCGCGTTAGCCAATGAGAGCGAGCTTCACCAACCGGATGTTGTGTGTTTAGCTGAGACTCGGCAGCCACAAACATGCCATGAAAGTGGAGAATTGAGAAAGAAGATCATCCTTATTCTTTTTTTTTCTTTAGTTTTTCTTCCCGTAAAACAAAACTCAGGCCAGGAGAATCAGCTGATGACGTCAATCGTCCTCCAGTTTATTTCTCAAGTCACGTTTGATCTTGCGAGTCTCTGTGAGATCTCGTATCACTGTGAACATGTTACAATCGACAGGTGTGTGTCTCGCGGACCGGACGAATCTTCTAGTGTGTGTGTACAGAGGATTATAATGCTGACATCGGCTGAAACAGCCTTTATGTCTGTGGTCTCACACAGTTTTAAAATCGATAAAGATTTGAAAATCGTCTAGTGTGTCCCAGGCCTCAGCTGCACACATTAGTCGTGTTTCCACTGTCACTGTCGGGGATCCTCAACGGCCAGGGTTTTTGGCCCACCGAATATCTCTTTCCAGAGAGGAGTGTCTTAAGATCTCGGCTTGAGGAGTGATCATGAACAGAGGAGGAGTTTATCTGAGTCTGGAGACGGCAGCGCCGGATGAGTCCATATACCAGCTAACATCAGCATTAAAGACTTTCAAAACCATTTTAGCTCTAACTCACTTTCAGAGACAGCAGCGAGTGTGTGAAATAACTTCAGTCTGTGATCCGATGTGGATTCTGATCACCGTATAATGCAGAAATATGTACATGCGATGCAAAAGACTATGTGTGCTAAACATTACCATAGTAAACATGGTAAATGTGACCGCTTGAAGAAATCAGACAAATCATGTCGGCTATCACAATCGTGTCTTTAATTCATCTGTCATTACTCGTCTCTTTATAACGGACTGTCTGATATCCATATTTAGTTCTGCATGTGTCATAAATAAAGCCACTTTTCAGGAGCTTCTCTGTTTCTCTGACTGAATATAACTGGACTGGACTGTCACTGGAGAGAGTGCTAAAGCTCCTCAGGTCATATTTGTAGAAATGATCATTCTTTCTAAATGTGATGTAAATATGTCCTGTAACTACCAAATAAACATAAACAGACACGACTGAATAAGTACGTGTGTCCTCTTTCTTTTGTATAATATCTTTATTTCTGTGTGACTAATGTGCAGTCTGGACAGAAATTAATTCATTATGATCAATGCATCACTTTTTATTGTAAACCTGTGGTAAAATATCGATGCTTGGGTTTTAGATATTCAAGTAAACAACAGAAATGGCAGCAAACGGCCACTTTTATCATGTTTGTTTTGCGATCTCGCTAGTTTCCAGTGATTTCCTTCTGATTCGTTTTCTGATAAAACTTCCATTTGTTGGTGAAATGATGGTTTGTGTGATGTTGATCCAGAGAGGCGTGTTTTGGTGAAGCGCTGCGGATCTTCTGGCCCGACGGTGGAAACCCAGCATGGTTTTGGGCTGGTGTCACAGGTGCGAGGCTATTAGCCCGTTAAAGGTCCCCTATTATGCAAAATTCACTTTTGCATGCTGTTTGGACATAAATGTGTGTTGGCAGTGTGTGTACACAACCAGCCAATAGTGATACAAATCCACTCACTCCTTTTTTATTAATCCCCATAAATCATCAGCAGTGTCTCCCAACGACCTGTTTTCAGAATGCGGCTTTAGTGACGTCACAAAGCACAGGCCCCGCCCACGAGTGCTGACAGACACTGCCGTTAACTACTCGTTATTCTCCCTTGTTACTCCTGAGAATCTCCAGTCCTTCATCCATCTCCATCATTCACTCAGTTTCTCACCTGGACTGAGGATCGTGAGCTTCCCTACAGTCTGGATTCAGCCGATCACGATCTCACAGCCAACCTGTAAAAATAAGACACTGATCAGATGATCTGATCAAACTGTTCAACCTGCTGAAAGTCATATTCACTGACCTGTTAGTGTGTGTCCTCTGCTGCATTTCAATAAATGGTTAAAAGCCATCTGTGCTTCTCTTCTCTGAGTTTACTTACACTGTAAAAAATAAAATCGTAAAAAAACAGTCAATGACTGTCAGCTACGGCTGCCAAACAAAAACCGTAAAAATAAAGTAAAATATCCTAATTTAAATTAAGTGCAAAAAACTTTTACAGAAATTTTCCTTAAATGTTTTACGGAAAAACAGTGTTATTTTACAGCTATTTCCTGAATTATTACGATCAAACACCTTCATTGTAAAAAAATCCCATAAAAAACAGTCAAATGACTGTCAGCAATGGCTACCATACAAAAACCGTAAAATTAATGTAAAATATCCTAATTTAAATAAGTGCAAAATACTTTTACAGAAATCTTCATTAATCTTTTTTAACAGAAACACACAGTTAAAACACAGTTAATTCACATTTTGTCTGATTTTTTACTGAAAAACATGCAGTTAATTATATGCATGATTTGCTGTGACTATACGTCACTGCATCAGCACCTACACAGTTACTGTCTGTTAAATAAAGCAACACGCAGCATTTCATCAGTGTTTCTCTGCTCATCCTGGACTGAAGCTCAGGCTCTACTCTTCAACACAATGGTGACACACGAAACACACCATACAGAAACACTTTAAACCCAAACAGAACATTAAACACTATCAGGATCTCAGCATCTTCACTTATTACAATCCAGACTTTATTTCTTTCATACTAACATTCTTATTGAGAATTAACAGAGGTTTAGAAGTTGAAGTTTTATTGAAAAGAATAAAGTTTGATGTCACCATGATGGAGATCAGTGTTTGTTTTAGTTGGGCTCTTGACCTTTTAGTGTTTTAGTTAAGTTTTTCTCTGGCTGCTTTAACTGTGTGTCTTTGATGCATGTTATGGTAGGAATCCAAGAGAAACTCAGATCAGATGATGTTGGTCTCTTTTTAGTGATAATAGTCATCATGTAGACGTGTCCTGCTTCATTGATACCACCTGAAGTGTAAATCTGATTAAGTAATTAAATATTAGATAATTTTTGCATGACAAAACTGCTATATTAGATCCAGCAGTGCTGTGATACTCAGATTTTATGAAGTCATTATACAGAAAATGTTTTGACAGGATTATATAGACTCACTCAGACATCAATAATCAGCGTATGAATCACAACAATGGTGACAACGAAAAAAAATCTGAACTACTATAAAGTCACAAAAAGGCTTTGTTGGTTGTCACCATTGTTGAGATTCATATGTTGATTCTTGATGTCTACACTACAAAAAAAAAATTAACCAGCTCAAAACTTTTTCCATATAATACATATCTTTTTAAATTTCAGATTATTACAATATTGTTGCCAAGGATCATGTGAGAAATTATGACATTATAGACTTTGTATAAAGCTAAATTCCATCTACATATTATGTAATCTAAACTAATATATTCAGAGATTTGGCTGTCATATCAGTGAATCAGATCATCACGATGACTGTAACATCACTGATGAATGATCAAGATCATCTGATATTTCTCCTGCATTTATTGCTATAATAAAGGTGTATTAAATACACAGTTAAAGCAGCCAGAGAAAACTAATGTTAAAGACTCACGGGTCATGTGCCCAACTAAAGCAGACACTGATCTCAATCATGGTGATATCAAATTTATTTTAAAGCTGTCAGCTGCGGCTGTCAAACAAAAACCGTAAAAATAAAGTAAAATATCCTATTTTAGAAGTGCAAAAAACTTTTACAGAAATTTTCCTTAAATGTTTTACAGAAAAACACTGTTATTTTACAGCTATTTCCTGAATTATTACGATTGTAAAAAAATATATGCATGTGAGAAATTATGACATTATAGACTTTGTATAAAGCTAAATTCCATCTACGTGTAATCTAAGCTAATATATTCATATTTTTGACTGTCATATCAGAGAATTAAGCCATCATATGATGACATCATCAAAGAATGACCAAAATCATCTGAAATTTTCTCCAGCTTTTATTGCTATAACAAATGTGCATTAAATACACAGTTAAAGCAGCCAAAGAAAAACACAAGTTATAAATTGAAGTCATGAGCCCAACTAAAGCAGACACTGATCTCAATCATGGTGACATCAAATTTATTTTAAAGTTTTTTACAATTTATTTAAATTACCATATTTTACTTTAATTTTAGGGTTTTTGTTTGGCAGCCGCAGCTGCCAGTCATTTGACCCTTTTTTACAATTTTTTTACAATGAAGGTATTTGATCATAATAATGCAGGAAATACCTGTAAAATAACAGTGTTTTTCAGTTTATTTAATTTAGGATGTTTTACAGTTTTTTGGGGAGCTGACAGTCATTTGACCATTTTATCATTTAACTGTTTTCTTTCTGTTAAATTACAGATTATATTTGTAATTTTACATACATTTTTATGTAATTTAAGAAAACAGAAAAAATACTGTATGAAAAATACAATACATTTTCTGTATAAAAAGTGTGAATTACTGTAATTTGTCATTAATGTCACAATACCTAAAATAACAGCTGAATTTTTATTTTACAGATATTATTTGTAATTTTACAGTGTTTTGAGTACAATTTAAAATGAAAGAAAATGATCGTAAAAAAATCACAGTTATTTTCTGTAAAATTAGGATTTTTTTTTACAGTGTACCGTTACAATATAATTGTGTTCTTGCCAGCAGCCATATCACCCTGTAGCCCAAGACTGGTTGCTCACTAAAGCTAAGCAGGGTTGAGCCTGGTCAGTACCTGGATGGGAGACCTCCTGAGAAAACCAGGTTGCTGCTGGTAGATGTGTTGTGTTAGTGAGGCCAGCAGGGGCGCTCACCCTGTGGTCTGTGTGAGTCATAACGCTCCAGTGTAGTGATTGGGACACTATACTGTCAAAGAGCACCGTCCTTCGGATGAGACGTTAAACTGAGGTCCTGACTCTCTGTGGTCATTAAAAATCCGAAAAAGAGTAGGGGTGTAACCCCGGCATCCTGGCCAAATTTGCCCCTTGGTCTCTGTTCATCATGGCCTCCTAATCATCCCCATATACTGATTGGCTTCATCACTGTCTCCTCTCCACCAGTATGATAAGCTGGTGTGTGGTGGGCGTTCTGGTGCAATATGGCTGCCGTCGCATCATCATTGGTGGTGGTTGAGAAGATTCCCCCTTCCATGTAAAGCGCTTTGAGCACCTAGAAAAGTGTTATATAAATGTAACGAATTATTATTATAATTATAATTATTATATGATATACCAAACTGTCCTCATCAATTTCATCGTTTTACTGAACATGCTTCATAATCAAGCTTGTCTTCTCTGTTCATTATAGAGTTCAGAAAGATCAGATTCATCTTCTTGAATCCAGTATTTGGTGTTTTGAGTTTTTATTGTAATTATCATTAATGTGGCAGTTTGACTTTTGACTCAGTTTACAGCTGACGTTCACAAATATGTATAATATTGTATTATATGTATTTTTTTTTTTTTGAAGCTGAATGTGTCTCATTAAATACTTTAATGGACAAATTAAACCATGTTATTCTTGATTGCAAGTAAAGCATATGTTTTATTTCATTATTATTATATTGTGTGTCTGTAGTTATTAATGTGAATATAGCGTGTCCTTGTTGGATGTTCAGTTCAAGGTTTGTCTGTTTTCATCGGTTCACTCCCGCTGGCTGATGTTGAAACTGCACCATTCAAAAGTAGATGAATATCCGTATAAATCACTGCAAGCAACATATAAATGGCACAGAGTAGTTTGGTGTGATTGAGATGCTTAAGAAAAGCTTCATCATTATAATATTAGGAGGCCTTTAGCTTCAGTTAAACATGTGATGTCTTCGGCTCACACTCGCCAAACAGGAAGTGAAACTACAGCCACAGGAAGAGCTTTGAGGCTTCAGCTAAACACACTACGTTTCCCACAATGCAACTCTTCTCCCAGAGCTCATGATGATGGAGAGAGAGATTTTAATGTTCAAGAAATATTCTGTATTATTTATAGTTTCTGTAAACAACAGTGTTTCTCCATGCTGTCGATTACCACAGAAAATACCCCTAACACACATTTCTTCTTCATCTCATGTCTTTTTCATTCAGAGTTTGGCAAGGATTGTTTCCTTAAAATGTTTGACATTTTTTCCTATAAGTGGATGATGCTTAACATGTAATTAACATGTCTTGAAAATATATTAAAACATTCAGAAGTAGAAAAAGAGCAACAGAAAGCTCTCAAACATGTTAAAGACAGACAGAAACAGGATGTGGTTGATGAATTCACAGTTCATTTCCTGGTCAAAACTGAGAGGCGTTTTCACACCTAACGCCACATTAAAAAAACACAGTCAGTGAACAGTATGAGTTTGACTCTCAACACGTGAAGGAAATGTTAATATTAGTTGCTGACGCACATTGTTCACTCAGTACGGAAGAGAACGACAGTAACGTTTGTCACACAGAATTTGGTCTTTTATTGAAGCGAAACGCTTGTCAAATTTCATCATGTTGGACGTCCTGCTGCTCTTTTCCAGCATCTGTACAGGTGAGTTTGAGACTCTCAGCTCTTTTACACAGAGTTTGACATCTTCTCTTGTTTTTCCTCTGTTATCACATGATCATCAGACTCATATGGATGATATTTGTCAGTTATTATTCTGGCCTGCTTATGTCTCTTGCTCACACATAACAGCTCTATATAATGATATTTGTGTTTTCAGCTGTTGTTGTTGGAGCTCCACAGACAATTACTGGATACAGAGAGGAGAGAGAGTTGAGATCAGATGCTCATATGAATCTGGATATGAATCAAATTCAAAGTATTTTTGTAAAGGGGAGTGTTTATTGTTAAATAAAAACATCACGGTTGAATCAGGATCTCCAGCTAAAGACGAGAGATTCTCTCTGAAAAGACCTCATTTGGAGGTAACTTTGCAAACCTAGATCATGTCAGTTTCCTGCACCTGTCTTAGACATCCACATAACATCCAGAAAATGACCTATTCCGGCGTTCAAATATTGAACATTATATTGACGTCCAGGTGGGGTCATGGTTAGATGTCCAAATAGCAGACCTAGATTGCACGTTGCCTAAAGGTCAAAAATTGGTCTTGGACCGACTGACGCAATATAGACATGATCTGCCTGTCCAATAGACGTCTGATGTTTAGTGGGTAGGAGGAAAGCACCGTGAAGAAATTTGTTTAAAATATGAAATGGAGAAACAAACAGAGAGAGTTGATCTTCTTTTTACTGAAAAAAGAGAAACATCAACGCTGTCTGTTAGAGACGCAGCCCTGTCATTGTCTAAACTAGTGATGATACATACATTTGCTGTAAAGAAACGGAGCTTGAAACTGCAAACGTCCTTTATAGCTTTTAGTGCATATAGGTCAGAGTAAAGAGCAAAACAGCTCGCATCTACAAGAGACCAGAAAAGAGGAGCTTGTATACACAGTTATAGGAACTCGGGGCAGCCTAAACTGGGGTGTGTTTCCTGAACAACGACGTAACTCGCTGCTTAACTACCATAGTACGATGTATCGCTGAAGACATCAACTGGTCACGACTGTTTCCCGAAACCATATTGTTGCAAATTGGTCGTTCAACCGCAGCCAAAAAATATTTAAAAAAATATATTAAAGTGCAAGTCAGTGATTGTGGTAGTGTTTAGGCCAGCAGAGAAGGCCTTGCTGGCACTGACGGCCCACCACTGTTGAAATCCTTGAAAGTTTGTGAATCTAAAAAAAAAAAAAAAAGTCAAGACCCTGGAAAGTTTTTGACAATAAACACACACAGATACAGGTCCTTGAAAGTGCTTGAATTTATTTTGTGCATATTATTCCCTCCAAGGAAAAGTTATGTGTGCCGTATCAAATCAATGCGGGACGCGATTTGTCCCGTATTTTACATAGACCCACACATTCATTTGCGGGTGATTGCATGTTAGCGTCTTTGTTTCCATAGCGATGGAGTCTAGACAACATGCGCTGTAAACGGGCGTAATGGGCGTTTTTTTAAACCATGTCGAGCTCACGTCCTCTTCAGACCTGAAAATAGGTATCAATGTCTGTCCAGTAACTAATGATGAACGTAAGGCGAACTGCACAGTTTCATTTGCTCACGCAGACTTCGGTGGACTTCTGTCTTAAAGCAACACTAACGAAAAAATTTTACCTTAAAATAATGTTTCCAAAATCGTATCAGTGGTTCATCAAGTCGTAACAGGGTGAAAGGCACTTCTGCATTCAATGCATAATCAGCCAAAGTCCGCACATTTATGCGGGGGCCGCATTTTTTCAAATACGCCGCACTTTCGCCACATAAATTGCCGATTTCCGCACGCAAAATATGCGGGGCTTGCATGATTTCGTAATACCCGCATTTTAGTTGCAAAAAAGTCACATATATCTCAGCAGAAAGTTGAAAAATGTTGCGTTTACTTCACACGAGAGCAGCCATTTTCCCCTGTTGCCATGGGAACGCTATGAAGTGACGTAATTACGTGACGTGAACATCATCGAAAAGCTGCAAACCCTGCGATGAAGCCATGATGAAGCAAATCAGTCTCATTTGCCAACAAAAATAAGTGCAAAAGACCGCGCAAAGCAGTTTCCCGGTGTGTGACATGACGCTGCAGGAAGAGGGGATGGAGGATGAGGATGGCGAATGATTGGCCAGTGTTTGAGGCTACACAGTTATAGTTTTCATTTTCACAGTGGACTGTTGTAGTTTCATTCAGGAGTTGATGCATCTTTACAGTTGTAAGATTGCACTTTATTGTTACCAGTGGGTTAAATCATACTAGTGTCAAAAACCTTACAGTTGTAAGTATATTAGTAGTATGTAAATGTACGTTACAGTAAGAGATTGCACTTATTTTAACAGAAGATGTCTGTTTTGTAAAGCTACCTCTGTAAAACAGGAAGCACACATTTTATTTTTTTATATTTTATTTATTCATTTTTACAGAAGTTGTAGCATATTCCTTTTGTAAAGCTACAGAACTTGTTTGACTCATCAATGTTTTGTAAGTTTGAGTCATGTGTTTATTAACGTCTGAAATAAAACAAGATGAGAACTTAAATATTCCCAGCACTTTCTGTGATGTATATGCTTGCTTATCATAGGAAGGAATAAGAAATGACTCTACATTAAGGTAGTAGCCGAGTGAGAACAGGGTGTTGGGGAATCACTTCTTTTTCTCTTTTTCATCAAACCGCAGTTTTTGCCAGTTTCATTTCATCGCATAAAATTGCATAAATATCCCGCATATTCCATCGCGTTTTTTAAGAAAACGTGCCGCATAATCAAGGATTTTTGCCCGCATTTTTCTGGAAGGACTGTACATCATACTTTAATGAAATCATCATCATACTCTACCTTGTCTGTGGACATCGTTCATTCCAAAGCCGCTGCTGGATGAACAGTGAGTGTGTGTGTGTGACAGTCGGCTGCGGTAGGCTAAATGATTTACCACATCGGTAATGGACAATTCCACTTCCAACCTGTAGGGGGACCGAAGAGGAAAAGTTCCTTAGTGTTGCTTTAAAGCAGTGTACCGTGACCATAGACAGTAAAAGAAATGGACACAGCGACCCCATTGGAACTCAATTGAGACAAGTGAAGCCCATTTTTAGCGATTTCTTAGCACTTCCTTTCCTGACGGACTCAAGCAGACTCAAACCGAGCAAAGCTTTACACGGACCACGTCTGTCTTCTAGTAGCTGTGCCGAGAGAAATCTGAATCATTCCCTTCCGAATCTTGCAGAGACGGAGAGTGTGAGTAGGAGCTGTCCATAAGCTTGGAACAGGAGCAACTTTTGCTAGGTATTCTGATTAATTATATTGTCATTTTGCCTCCACGTCCCCCCGATTGCCCGCGAGCTTCTCCTCCCGTCCATACGGTAATCTCTCTACTGTGCGACAGAGAGTCGCGTGGTTATGACGCAATCGTTAGCCTACTTTTACAAAAACTGCTTCTACGGGGCCATAACGTAAGATACAAGGTAATGGAGCATTTTATACATTGTCGTGTTTCTTTAGAAATAAATAATGGACAAATGGAGTCTTTAAACGCCTCAGATGTAAAGTTATTCGCTGTCAAAGTGACGCCAAAATGAATGGGAGTCAATGGGATGCTAACTGCAGGTGAAGTTCTGCTACAAGATGGCGGCACGCGGCCGACTTCAACTTCCGGTCGACTTACTTCCCCCCTGACCGTGACAGACAAATCCCTTCTTTTAAAGGTATAGGCCTATTGGTTTTTTGTTTTTAAATTTGGATAATCTCTTAATATAATATTCCATACATTGTCAGAGCTTGGTAGACAGATAACTTTTATATTTGTAGACGTTATTAGACAGATTAATTCATAGATTATAATTAATGTTATTTATTAATTTATCGTTTATAAATATTAATAACATGCATAATAAATGATGATCATATCTGTCATACACAATTTATGGCATTAAAAAAAAGTTTTAAAACGTGCAATTTTTTTTATTTTTTTTTAATGGGTCAAATAATTACATAATAATGTAGTCATAATTTAAGTAGTAAATAAATTAAATATGGAAAAAAAATAATGATCCCATCCCTGCAGAATTGTCAAAAACATAATTACTGGTTCAGAATGACCGCTTAAGGCACACCAACATATACTGAAGAGTTATGTAGAAATACATAAAATAATCAAATGTAAAATAATAATATGTTCTTTTGCAAGTTCTCATACTTGATCTCATGATTTCTCATGGTTTATTGTTGAGCTGTCAAGATGTCATGTTGAAATAATCAGTTCCAAGACCTTGACACATTTTTATTTTATTAAATATTTTATTTGATTATCATTATTTTTTTAATAAAATGTACCGAATATTCTTCAGTTTTATGCAAAATATAAATATGACAAATTTAATATCAGATCTCTGACATGTGGCGAAAGAAAAATGCAAAACATATTTATTCATTAGATACTTTAATGGACAAATGAAACCATGTTATTCTTGATTGCAAGTGAAGCATATGTTTTATCTCATTATTATTATATTGTGAGTCTGTAGTTATTAATGTGAAAATCGTTTCCTTGTTGGATGTTCAGGTCAAGGTTTGTCTGTTTTCATCGGTTCACTCCTGCTGGCTGATGTTGAAACTGCACCATTCAAAAGTAGATGAATATCCGTATAAATCATTGCAAGCAACATATAAATGGCACAGATTAGTTTGGTGTGATTGAGATGCTTAAGAAAAGCTTCATCATTATAATATTAGGAGGCCTTTAGCTTCAGTTAAACATGTGATGTCTTCGGCTCACACTCGCCAAACAGGAAGTGAAACTACAGACACAGGAAGAGCTTTGAGGCTTCAGCTAAACACACTACGTTTCCCACAATGCAACTCTTCTCCCAGAGCTCATATGATGGAGAGAGAGATTTTAATGTTCAAGCAATTTTCTGTATTATTTATAGTTTCTGTAAACAACAGTGTTTCTCCATGCTGTCGATTACCACAGAAAATACCCCTAACACACATTTCTTCTTCATCTCATGTCTTTTTCATTCAGAGTTTGGCAAGGATTGTTTCCTTAAAATGTTTGACATTTTTTCCTATAAGTGGATGATGCTTAACATGTAATTAACATGTCTTGAAAATATAGTAAAACATTCAGAAGTAGAAAAAGAGCAACAGAAAACACTCAAACATGTTAAAGACAGACAGAAACAGGATGTGGTTGATGAATTCACAGTTCATTTCCTGGTCAAAACTGAGAGGCGTTTTCACACCTAACGCCACATGAAAACACAGACACACAGTCAGTGAACAGTATGAGTTTGACTCACAACACGTGAAGGAAATGTTCATATTAGTTGCTGACGCACATTGTTCTCTCAGTACGGAAGAGAACGACAGTAACGTTTGTCACAAAGAATTTGGTCTTTTATTGAAGCGAAACGCTTGTCAAATTTCATCATGTTGGACGTCCTGCTGCTCTTTTCCAGCATCTGTACAGGTGAGTTTGAGACTCTCAGCTCTTTTACACAGAGTTTGACATCTTCTCTTGTTTTTCCTCTGTTATCACATGATCATCAGACTCATATGGATGATATTTGTCAGTTATTATTCTGGCCTGCTTATGTCTCTTGCTCACACATAACAGCTCTATATAATGATATCTGTGTTTTCAGCTGTTGTTGTTGGAGCTCCACAGACAATTACTGGATACAGAGGAGAGAGAGTTGAGATCAGATGCTCATATGAATATGGATATGAATCAAATTCAAAGTATTTTTGTAAAGGCGAGTGTAACTATGGACGTAAAAACATCATGGTTAAATCAGGATCTCCAGATAAAGACGAGAGATTCTCTCTGACTGACAACACGACGGCCAGAGTTTTCACCGTCACCATCACTGATCTGAGAACAGCAGATGAAGGCCAATACTGGTGTGCTGTGAGGAGGACTTTTACTACTGATAAGTCTTTGCGTGATGTCTATTCAGAGATAGTGTTGCTGGTTAAAGAAGGTAAGTGATTCATTTGTTAATAGCAGAAATGAACTGCATGGAAACAAGCTGAGAGTGAGAGATCAAGTCATTAATCTTGTACAACCCCAGATCCAGAAAAGTTGGATAATTTTGTAAAATGCAATACAAATGAAGAATCTGTGATTTGTTAATTCTGTTTCAACTTTATTTTGCCAAAAGTACAAAGAAAAGATTTCCCATGTTTTGGTCACACTTTATATATCAGGGTCCAATTGTCACTATAACTATGACTTGGTAGTGCGTTAAAGTGACTTTACTGGATTTCTTTGGCACAACAAGAAACAGAGTGATTAAAACAGAGATTGAATGAAAGATTGTATGTATTTTAAATGAACTTCAGTGTCAGTGTTTTAAGTTGATCTTTCCTGTGACCCTTCAGATAAAAAGACCACTGAAGTTTCAACCATCAGCCCTTCTTCAGAAACACCGTCATCTTTCAGTACAACAGAACTGAGTCCACAATCAGGTCAGTTCCTCTGTCTGTCGCTCTTTATGACTCTTATTTCTGGAATATTGTGCTTCTAAATGTAATTGAAGTCATTTATATATATTAGATGATTCCTTTGAGATTAAATGTGTTAAAGTTGTTGAAGACTGAAGGTTCAGTCCTCAGATGTTTGCTCCCGGTTATTAAAAAAGCACAAATTGCTTTGGATAAGAGTGTTTTTAGAATGAACATTAAAATATTTTCAGTTGAAAGTAATCAGTGTATATCAATAAACGTTTGTTCATATTCACGTGATGTTAATGGTTTGTGTGTGAATGTAGAGCAGGGGTCGGCAACCTTTTTGTCATAAAGTGCCATTTTTAAGTTTCCGAGTTCATCACTGTGCCACAACACACATTTAGCCTATATATATATATATATATATATATACAGTGCAATGCATAAGTGAATACACCCATGCTAAAGTTGACTAAAAAGAGGAATAAAAAATCATATTTTGGAAATTGAACTTAATGCCTTAATTTAAAAAATTAGGAAAAATCCAACCTTTAAGGACACCAATTTTCTTTGTGAATGAATAATGTATCGTAAATAAATAAATGTTCTTCCTTAAAATACATGGTGCATAAGTGAGTACACCCCTATGTTAAATTCCCATAGAGGCAGGCAGATTTTTATTTTTAAGTATTTAAAAAAAAAAAAAATATTAGGATACTATATGCATCCTGATAAAGTTCCCTTGGCCTTTGGAATTAAAATAGCCCCACATCATCACATAGCCTTCACCATACCTAGAGATTGGCATGGGGTACTTTCCATAAGATCATCACTCAATGCAAATCAAACTAGCTTTTAGGCTAACTGAAATAAAACCATGCCAATCTCTAGGTATGGTGAAGGCTATGTGATGATGTGGGGCTATTTTAATTCCAAAGGCCAAGGGAACTTTATCAGGATGCATAGTATCCTAAAAAAAATTTTTTTTTAATACTTAAAAATAAAAATCTGCCTGCCTCTATGGGAATTTAACATAGGGGTGTACACACTTATGCACCATGTATTTTAAGGAAGAACATTTATTTATTTACGATACATTATTCATTCACAAAGAAAATTGGTGTCCTTAAAGGTTGGATTTTTCCTAATTTTTTAAATTAAGGCATTAAGTTCAATTTCCAAAATATGATTTTTTATTCCTCTTTTTAGTCAACTTTAGCATGGGTGTATTCACTTATGCATTGCACTGTATATATACATACATACATATATATATATATATAGCCTATATATATATATATATATATATATATATATATATATATATATATATATATATATATACATACATACATACATACATATATATATATATATATATATATATATATATATATATATATATATATATATATTACACACACACATTTTACATTTTCATAATAGCTAACACAGAAATAGTACCAAAAAAAAAATATTCTCTTGAAATTTGTTTTAGATTTAGATAGACAAATTATAGTTTTTATAACTCCTAACTAGAGATGCACAGATTACAATTTTCTAGGCCGATTCCGATTTCCGATTTTTCATTGAGTTTGACCTGCCGATCCCAATTTTAGCCGATTCCTATTTCATTTTACACTTTACAGCACACACAAATATTTATTTTCTATATATATTTATATATTTTTAATAAAATACCATATCCTTTTACCCAAACTGAATAATAAAAACAAGTTTAAATAGGTACATTTTTTATAAATATTTTTGAGTCTTCATTTTCTTTTCTGACATAACCTAATCCAGTTCATGTTAAAACACACTAGACATTTTGGGCACTTTTGTTTGAAATCATATTTATTTTGTCCATCAAAAGTGGGCTTTCACTTTCATTGAGCATGAGCAGCGCAGACAAAATAGACTCGGCGGCGAAACCCGCGCTTCACTGCTGCTCACGCGCTGCTCCTGCTTCCGCGTGAATGCACTCATTGATTAACATGCACGCCGAAAAAAATATGCGTGAAACGGCCGTAATTCACGAGGTTTCCTACATGTGCGTTCCGTGTTTTTTTACTATGAGGAATTATTACATCAAAATGTAGATCTGTGTGCAGGTAGACTACTTTATCTGAATGAAATACATACACTTCTCTCGCATTTGCGCGCGTGCCAGCGATTAACCCTCTGCGTGCCAGTGTTGGCACGCGTGCCTTAGGTTGCCTACCCCTGATGTAGAGCTTTAGAGTTTATATGTGTTCATGTTCTCACTGCATGAGTGACACATTCACAGTCACTGGTGTTTCTCTCTGTCAGCGACTCATCAAACAGAAACTGAAACAACAAGAACAACAACAGGAAATACTACAGTTCAACTCTATCAGACAAACACTAGTAAGCACACAAACTACACTACCCATAATGCAACTCTCTGATCACATGATCACACTTTGAAAGGAAATTGCTTTGAACATTTGTAGAGGCACATACTCGTGTGGTTAACTTGCTTTGACATCAACCACAGACAGAAGCGTTTCCTTCTGAAGAGTTGAGGTTTACCATTGCAGTTTAATTTCAGTTACACAATATAATATTCTATTGTACTATAATACAAATTATTTTTATAAATGATAAGAATGTTATTGTTCACTTAACAGTAATATCAGAATCAGCATTGTGTTTTATACAATATAATATGTACAGATCTGGCTTCTGTTGCTGGCGGTCTGGGTTCGGTTCTGCTGGTTCTGACTCTGTGTTCTGGAACCTTCATCATCCTGAAGAAGAGGAAGAGGAAATCTGGGACAGGTATCAGTTTGTCTGTGATAATTAGTGTTATTATTTAGTTATATTTTAGTGTGTAAATTGACTGACTCTCTATTTTCATGCAGCTTTATTTCAGCAAAACATGCAGCACAATACAGAGGTGAGTGTTCAAATCTTTACCTGTAGAAGATCAGACATGTTAAATGATTGTTTATTGATCAACAGAGAGAAGTATCTACATAAACTATTCAATTATCTATGTATGTGTTGTTTTTCAGACTGAACGCATGTATGAGGAGATTCCAAACACAGACGTCACCGTGGTAACATCTTTATCGAATCAGACGCCTGCATCTTCATCCAATCAGACGCCTGCATCACACCTCCACAACTGTACAGAAGTCTCTACTGTTTACGCCACAGTAAGCAATCAGCAGCCTGATTCAAACCCCAGTCACACCCACTCGACCAATCAGGTGACAGATACAGCCGGTGATTGTTATGCCAATATAAAGTCTCCTGAAGCAACACAGGACAGCAGGACAGAACTGATCTACGTAACAGCAACACATCCACAAAACATCTCAACAAACGAGGGTCCGATATATTCAGTGATCAACCATAAATGAAAAAGACTCTCAAAATTTTGTTACACTTTTATGTACAAAACACAGTTTATAAAGTGTATAATGTATAAATAAAGTTAATATATAACTTCATAACAAACAATAAAGAAACAATGGAGAAATAGGCTGTTGAAGCCGTATAGTGTAGTTTCAACATCTACCAGCAGGGGTTAATGGAGTTAATATGACATCTACCAGCAGGGGTTAATGGAGTTAATATGACATCTACCAGCAGGGGTTAATGGAGTTAATATGACATCTACCAGCAGGGGTTAATGGGGTTATTATGACATCTACCAGCAGGGGTTAATGGGGTTATTATGACATCTACCAGCAGCGGTTAATGGGTTAATGTGACATCTACCAGCAGGGGTTAATGGAGTTAATATGACATCTACCAGCAGGGGTTAATGGGGTTATTATGACATCTACCAGCAGGGGTTAATGGGTTAATGTGACATCTACCAGCAGGGGTTAATGGAGTTAATATGACATCTACCAGCAGGGGTTAATGGGGTTATTATGACATCTACCAGCAGGGGTTAATGGGTTAATGTGACATCTACCAGCAGGGGTTAATGGGTTAATATGACATCTACCAGCAGGGGTTAATGAGGTTAAAATGACATCTACCAGCAGGGGTTAATGGGTTAATATGACATCTACCAGCAGGGGTTAATGAGGTTAAAATGACATCTACCAGCAGGGGTTAATGGGTTAATATGACATCTACCAGCAGGGGTTAATGGAGTTAATATGACATCTACCAGCAGGGGTTAATGGGTTAATATGACATCTACCAGCAGGGGTTAATGGGTTAATATGACATCTACCAGCAGGGGTTAATGGAGTTAATATGACATCTACCAGCAAGGGTTAATGGGTTAGTATGACATCTACCAGCAGGGGTTAATGGGTTAATATGACATCTACCAGCAGGGGTTAATGGGTTCTTGCTACTAAACCTCAACAACTTGTCAAGAACAGTATAGATTTGATTAGATTTTGATTGAGAATTTAAAGGTGTGGAAAAATGCCCTTTGAGTATTTGATGTCCCCAGAGTGTGTATTTGAAGTTTTAGCTCAAAATACCCCACAGATATTTTTATATAGCATGTTAAAATTGCGCTTTTTGAGGGTGAGCAAAAACGCACCGTTTTTGTGTCTGTCCCTTTAAATGCAAATGAGCTGCTGCTCCCGGCATAGAGGGCGGAGGTTCAATTATCTCTCCACACACATGCACTGAACATTTCAAAAACTTTTAGCCTTTTATGTTCAAACCAGAGTCAGACAATGATGGACACACTCAAGAAGAAGTGAAAACATGTAGACAACATTTCTGTATGGTTAGTTGATGAATGTATGTAGCTGATGTGTAGTTATCTTCTAGTCATTGATTAGCATATTCTGTCTTGATAATCTATAAATTGTGTTCAGGGGGCGGGGTTTATGTAAATTCTAGGGTTAGTGATGTCACTACCCCGGGAGGAATGTTGTGTAGTCCCTGCCAGCCGTTTGTTGTAGTCCTTAAAAAGCAATTTCTTTAAAGGGATACTTCACTTTTTTTGGAAATAGGCTCATTTTACAACTCCCCCAGAGTTAAACAGTTGAGTTTTACCGTTTTCGAATCCATTCAGCCGATCCCACTTTTAGCATAGCTTAGCATAGATCATTGAACCGGACAAGACCATTAGCATCTCTGTCAAAAAAATGAACAAAGAGTTTCGATATTTTTCCTATTTAAAACTTGACTCTTCTGTAGTTACATCGTGTAATAAGACCGATGGAAAATGAAAAGTTGTGATTTTCTAGGCTGATATGGCTAGGAACTATACTCTCATTCCTGCTGGACTCATGGTACAGCAGCAAAGTTTCTTGATTATTACGCAGGAATGAGAGTATAGTTCCTAGCCACATCAGCATAGAAAATCGCAACTTTTCATTTTCCGTCGGTCTTAGTACACGATGTAACTACAGAAGAGTCAAGTTTTAAATAGGAAAAATATTGAAACTCTTAGTTCATTTTTTTTGAGAGAGATGCTAATGGTCTTGTCGGGTTCAATTCATTATGCTAAGCTATGCTAAAAGGTGGACCCCCAGACCCGGAGATCGGCTGAATGGATTCCACAATGATAAAACTCAACTGTTATTGACAAAATTAGCCTATTTAGTTACAAAATTAGCCTATTTCCAAAAAAAGTGGAGTATCCCTTTAAAAGCAAATATCTCCCTTTGCTTTGAACTTTGAGCGTTGTGACTTTGCAGATGTTGTTTATGCTCAAACAGCAACATTACACACTCAGTAAATTTAGAAAAGTGAAATCATAATCAACCATCCCTTTAAATTACTTATAATTGTGTTGTGAGATTAGTGGAGATGCTGTACATGTAATAGATTTACAACAAAAGCTTTTTTTCTAAAATACAATTACACACCTAAAGGAATGGAAAGGTCAGTGTGTCTTTCATACATGCACTTAGTCTGTCACATCAGTCATTATGAAGTCTTCAGCAGGTTAACGTTAGACTGCACCACTTTGCCATGATCTAGTTTGTTTCTGTCGCCTCAGTGATGCAATAAAGATGTATTAAAGTGTGATATTGGTTCATTTTCTCATGTTGTCCATCAGAGGTCAGTGTGGAGGGAATCAGTTATTTTATTTCCTCAAGACTTTTCTTCAGACACAAAGGAATATGTTTATTTCCACATTTTGAATGTGGTGCAGCCAATGAAAACCATAGGCATGCATTATGCAAATGTGTTACTGCGTTACGTATGCGTGTCACTGAAGTGAGACTGGAGTTACTGACGACTCGTTTAGGGGCTTCAGAGGCGATTCTTTCTTTTGGGAGACAGTAACTTATTTATCGAGCACTTTCGACTTCAGATCTTTGCAGACCGTTTACATTCACCGACAGCTCTATTACACACTGCATGAGAGGAATATTCCGACAAGCATAATAGAGGCACTTTAACTAACTAACTAACTGAAGTTTCCTGTGACTGTAGATCAAAGACACTGGACGTCACTGTAATCCAGAGGACAAGGACACAGAAACAACAGTGGTTTACATCAGCTGTGTTTCCTCAACCAACACCACAACACAAATGAGCTCATCTTCACTAATAAGCCTATTATATAATAAACGTTCATAAGCATATTAAGAACCACGAGAAATCTTCATCCTTCTCATAATGTTCATTGTTGTACTGAAATTGGGTCCTCACCAATCTCGTTTTGTCTTTTCCATTCATAATTCAGAAAGACCAGATTCATTATGACTTGATTATGGTCTTGTTAAATGTAATTATCAGTCCTGTAGCAGTGTTATATTTGATCCTGATATGTTTACAGCTGACATACAGAAATATGGATCATAGAAATAAGGTAAATGTATTCAATGTTTAAAGCTGAATCTTCATGTGATGTTTATATTCTTTAGTGTAATGGACATATTTCACCATGTTATTCTGAATTGCAAGTAAGCATACATTTAGTTTCATTATTATTATTTTGTATGTCTGTAGTTATTAATGTGTGTATGGATTTGTCTGGTTAGTTTCATCTGTTCGCTCCTGCTGGTTGATGTTGTAACTACAATAATCTGCAGCCAAAGAGCGTACTTCTCCATTCATGACCATCAGAAGAAGCTGCATATTCTGATAAATCATTGAAAACAACGTATAAATGCCACAGATTTTTGGAGGATCTTAAAAACAACTGCTATTGAGATGCTTTAACTAATGAATAACTTTATCATTATAATACTAGGAGGCCTTTAGCTTCAGTTAATCATGTGATGTTTGTGGCATTACTGGGCAAACAGGAAGTGAAACTACAGCCACAGGAAGAGCTTTGAGGCTTCAGCTAAACACACTACATTTCCCACAATGCAACTCTTCTCAGAGCTTACATGATGGAGAAACAGTGTTTGGCAACGATTGTTTCCTTAAAATGTTTTACTTTTTTTTTCATTTTCGTAATTAACATGTTTGGAAATTGGTGTATAAGAAAAAAAAAATGCTTGTGACTATTATGATTATTCTTTTATGGTTATTTTGCAGGATTAATCCTTTCAAATATATTATTCTTGTATTAATTAATTTATGAATAATCTTTTTTGTCTATTGTATCTTTTGATATAATATACTCATATATCCTATTCCGCTCTGACAGAGTACATGTCTACATTCTGCTGTCACTTCTCTATAAAGTGAGACATGTTCCCCTGCAAAGTCTGGTATCAGGTGTAATATTAGCTGTCGCATGAGTTTAGCAGAAAGTCCAGACATTATGAAAATACTTATTTGTCTCTCGCTGCTTCTATAGTGTTAAAACCACAATGTTTAGCTACGCTTGCAGAATATAAAACCAAGAGGCCAGAGCCGATTCTTAGAAAATATATTTTTGACATGATTAAAATACTCTTCCTGATCTGATCTGAACTTTGGTATAAATATTGGCAAAGCTCATGCATTGCTCTCTCTCTCTCTCTCTCTCTCTCTCTCTCTCGAATTTCCTGTTCAAAACTGAGAGGCATTTTCACACCTAACGCCACATGAAAACACAGACACACAGTCAGTGAACAGTATGAGTTTGACTCTCAACACGAGAGACGAGAAAAAAGCGTATTATTTTCCTCTCCACATATAGATGAGAGCAGTATTATTGCTGTTGGAGTTTCAGAGAGTCGTGTGAGGAACTACTGAGAGTTTCAGACTGATTTTCTGAACTGAACTGATGAAGAAATGAAGTTTCCACTGATAGTTTGTGTGTTTCTGCTGACGGGTAAGAGCTGAAGATCTCTACTAAAAGTGGTTATTATCTAACATTATGGTGTATGTTATCAGTGTACATGAGTAAAGCAGTGTGTGTGTGTGTGTGTGTGTGTGTGTGTGTGTGTGTGTGTGTGTGTGTGTGTGTGTGTGTGTGTGTGTGTGCAGTGAGCAGTTCACTGTCTGAGGGCATTACAGTGAGAGGAACAGAGGGAGAACGAGTGATCATTACGTGCCCTTATCCAGAAAGATTTAAAGAATATTTCAAATACTTCTACAGAGGACCTTCCAAAAAGAGGGATCTTATACTACAAACTGATGGAAAAAAGACTGTATATATCAGTGGCAGATTCTCACTGAAGGATAATCGTCAGACCAGATCATTTACAGTGACCATCAGTGACCTGAAGATGGAAGATGCTGGACCGTACGGATGTAGAGCTGCATATGAAAACTACCAACAAATCCAGCTAAATGTGATCAGAGGTGCCTGATATTCATTATTAAACAACAATCTGCTTCATCATTCATATCTATGCTAGTTAATGATTATTTTATTGATGTATTTGTTTCATTTAAACGATGTGAAAGCTCTATCTTGTTTTTCAGCTCCACAGAAAACAACACCAGTCCAGATCTTTACCTCCACCCTTCATCCAGGTGCCTGATATTCAACATTAAACTTCCAGCTCAAGTTGCTCTTCACATAAATCCATGATTATATGCATTAATGTGCAAGTATAACAGCTCGGTCTATATTCCCCTTCAGATCAAACTATCAGCTCATTTCCAAACACTTTAGCTCGCGCTAAATCGGCCCAAAGCTCCGACCAGCGCGGAAGGTCTTAACGTGTTATTGTCCTATTCTCGAGGCAAAGTATTTTTTGATTAAATGCAATATATTAATCATATATTTACTCGTTATTTTATCTGACTCTCTCTCACACACACACTGACACCTGCACTCCCCTCTCTCTCTCTCTCTCTCTCTCTCTCTCTCTCTCTCTCTCTCTCTCTCTCTCTCTCTCTCTCTCTCTCTCTCTCTCTCTCTCACACACACACACACTGACATTTGCACTCTCACACACACACACACACACACACACACACACACACTGACATCTACACTCTCACACACACACACACACACTGACATCTACACTCTCACACATCCATTTTCTCACGCACAGTAAAGTCTCGAAGCAGAGAGGACACATCCAGCAGCGTCACAGATCATCAGATCTCCTCAACAGGTACTTCATCTCTTTCTTCTCAACATCTCTTCAGCCTTTAATATGCTTTATCTCTGGTTATCTCCTCACCGGACACAGGTACACATCTCACCGTCCGTCTCTCTTCCCATCGCAACAGGAGGTCAAAGGTCTGACAGACGGTTGTCATGGCAACATGACTTTCAATAAGCCTCATATACGTCTCCTTTCATGCATTAGTCTTTGATTTAGTCACACATTTTCATTTTCTGATATTGTGATTCTTCTGGCATTTTCTCTCTTGTGTTTTTCAGGTTCATTTGTGATTATCGTCTCTGCGGAGACTTTAGTTTTACTCCTGATAGCAGTTCCACTGATTATAGTGGCTGTGAGGAAGAAAAAGACTAAAATATTGTAACGCTTAAGATAACTTTAGGAATATAGAAATAAAACCCTCGGACACGGACGAGTTCTCCTTTAGCTTCTTTCTCTTTTATTAACTTTTCTCTTCACCCTTTCCTTCCGCTCTTCTCTCTATACCTTCGTCATAATAAAAGTCCTCACAACAACATCCACTTTAAAGGTCCCATATTGTCAAAACTGAAATTTCCTGGCTTTTTTCATGATAACAGAGGTCTAGAAGCTGTGTGACTACCATATAAGTTTCACAACAGTCGATCCACAGACACATGCACACAGCCTGCATAAAGTAGCTGTGCCTTTTCACCAAGCGGCAACCTCCCCGTCTCTCTCTTGAAACCAACACGGAAGTGAGTTAAACTGCAATTCATTGACTGGCCGCTTGGCCTGGCTGCAGAAGTGAGTCAAATCTGCATCTCCCCCATGTTAAAATTACCAACTTTACAGCAGAAAAAAATATGTTTACAGCCTGGATCTCTATGTGGCTTTGGTCTATACAGCTAATGTTGCCCTTCATAACAACTGTGAGGGGGGTGAATTATTTTATAACTCGTCTGTTTAGTTGATTAATATTTAAATTTAAGGGTGTGGCCACTTGAGTGACAGATGGATTGCCGCTGTCAATGCTAGCCGTTTGTCTGCTGTTACTAGCCGTCACTTCACCTCAGCAAATGTTGCTGCTGAACTTGCCATCTCTGCAGTGTTTGTGCTTTTTTTCGGGATTATTTCATACAATTTAATACTTGGGTACAAAGCCCACGTCTTTGGATTCCGTCGTTATCGTTCGAGAGAACAACCAGCGCTGTATTTCAGTTTTCCTCTGTGAACCTGCACTAATGGATGTCTGACAATTTCGTTGCTTTTGGGGGTTTTCAAATTTAAAACGTCAATAAATGCTCCTTCGTTCTGCTCTCACGGAACAGATGGATTATAATATGCTTATGTACCGTCAGATGAAATCATGCAGGCGTCGGCGCTTTCTCCGTCCATGCAATAAATGCACATGAATGAGCGCGGATTTCTATCGCATTTACTTGCACTTCAAAGGCAATATATCTATGGTTTAACCCATTTGAGAGACGGCCAAAATCAGAATTTAAAATGGACTGAATAAGCTCTCTACGAACTTGAGCGATGCCGCGCTGACGGACCATGAAAGAGTGACGGACATGTAACGTTATGCACATAAATCACTGTCACACACAAACACTCTCGAAGTAATACACAGTCTCACTTGTAGCCATGTCTTTTAACTATTATAATATTTCGAAGGGCAAAAATAGGAACGTTTAATTGGCTTTACATCATCAGCTAACTCGATCACGTCGAGCTAGGTGATTTCAGATAGCCAGGCTCCTCAGCTCCACTCACGCCCCGCCTGTTTGTCTATTTTCTGTTATCCGGGAGTGACGCGAGGCCAAGATGGCGATGGCCGGCTCCGCCCACTTTAGGCTTCAAAAATGCTCTTCAGAAACCTACGGGTGATGTCACGGACACTACGTCCATATTTTTTTACAGTCTATGCTTTTCACAAGCCGTTGTGACTTCTGTATAAATGTGACGTCAGAACTACTCAGTCACCGCCTTCAGTCTCACCCGAACACTGCCCACCGTCACTGCACAGGCTTCCGGACAACATTAATACAAGAGACCAGTGGCTAATGTTTATTTATTCAGAAATACCACAGCAATGTTCGACATAAACCGTCTGTTCTGCTCATTTCACGAATGACTGCTTCGTCCATCAGGCACAGTTAATGCCGGTTTCTCAAAGAAGATACTCATCAAAGATGATGCAGTCCTTACATTGTTCGGTCCGACCTCAAATTCACAGCCCGTAAATAAACGTCTAACACATTTTATGTTACATTATGGAGCCAGCATAACCTGATATAGTTTGTAAACGGATATGCAACACTAACATGTTGCTAAATTGATGCCGATGTTGTCTTGTACAGTTTCTATGGATGCCACAAGCTTTGATAGAATATCTGTTGGAAACAAGACAAAATACGCTGTGTGTTTTCCTAAGTTACAGACTCCGGCCCTGTTGAGTTAAAGACGGTGAGATTGAGTTCACTCAGTCTCTGTGTCTTTTGTTTCTGCTAGAAACTAACGTTTAGTGTACTTGCATGGGTAACGTTATTTCAGACGCTGTAACTGTCACAGGTGAAGCTTTTATTAACACACTCCTGTATCTTCATCATTCATCAGTTTGGAGAGTTAATCTGATGATCTTCCTCTTTCAGTTCATCATGTTGCTGGTAGGAATGTGATTGTGATCACAGCGGCATCTGGAGGATTATTCTTCATCATCATCATCATCATCTTCATCATAATATTATCATTTATTATGTAAATAAAAATCCATCAATAAGGAGTACATAAATATATATATATATATATATATATTGAACTAATTCATAAATATATTTGATTATTCAATGTATATGGAACAATTAAATTACTTGTTTGTGTTTTTGACAGTCGGAAGAAAAGAATAAACAGAAGATCTGCTATAAATGAGGTGAGATGATCAAAAATAAAAATGGCTTTTTTTGTATATTTAGAGATGTTGTTTATGGCTGGTCCAACTTGATCAAGTCAGTTTACATCATAAATATGTTGTGAAATTATCAGACTGCTCAAACATCTCATGACAAACTGACAAACTCTGATTGAGACATGAACTCACAATGTTTAAAATCTCTTCTTCTTTTTTGTGCTGTAAATTTCTTCTCTCTGTTTCCCTGTAGAGCGATGATCCCAGTGCAGGCACATATGCAGCTCTTGAGCTCAAGTCCAGATCATCTGACCTCTACGACACACTCACAGTAAGAGAAATATCAAAAACTACATGTGCAAAAGAATTTGTGCATTAAAAAGTCAGATAATAATCAATGAGTCTCTCACACAGTCTGTCCATCCCAGACCTGCTGTTCACCAGTCCGGCTCTTCTGGATATGAGAATCTGACTCTTCAGTAGCTCTTCAAGTCTTCTCAAGAAGAAACTCTCATCACTCTTACTCAATAGATACTAAACAGTCCTTACATTCATTCTTTTCAATCTATATTATATGAGCAATCTCACTAACAGTAATAATTTTTTTTTAAATGTCGTGTCAATTGACCCAGAAAGGTGTACTTACATGATAAACTCCCTAGACAAAGAAAAAAATGTACCAAGTAAACTTGATTTTTTTTATGGATGATTTGATTGTAGAAAATCTGCAAAGGAAACAAGACAAAAAAAAGTAAATAATTTGGCTTGATTTCAGATTTGGTTGCAAAGTGAGTAAACATAATAAGTAACATGCCAAATTGGCTCGTGATTTGACAGCGTTACCCGCCACAGTTGATTTTTACCCGCATTTAGCGGGTGTTAATTTCAAACCCTGTATACATGAGATAAACAAAGGATCTTAACAAGATAATTAACGACACACAGCTGAACCAAATGAACTAATGAAGACGGTGACCATGGAAACAAAGGAGTGGCGATACACTGCACAAATGCACACAGCAAGTCCAAACACAAACTGACATGTAACAATAATATAATATAATATAATATAATATAATATAACATAATATACATTAATAATTAAGAACAAAGAGAAATCATCTTCATCCTTCTCATAATTTTCATTTTTCTGATCATGAGTCATAATTGAGCTTGTTTTGTCTCCATAAAGAGTACAGAAAAGATCAGATTCATTAATGACTTGATTATTTGCTCTTTTGTGTTTTTATTGTAATTATCATTAATGTGGCAATTTTACATTTGATTATTTTGTGTTTACAGCTGATGTACTCAAATATGGATCATAGAAATATAATAAATGCATTAATTTCTAAAGCTGAATATGTTTAATGAGATTCTTTCATTCTGCAGTTTAATAGACTAATTAAACCATGTTACTCTGGATTTCAAGTAGGGCATATACTGTATATTGTTTCATTATTATTATTTTGTATGTCTGTAGTTATTGATGTGTAGTTAGTTTCATCTGTTTGCTCCTGCTGGCTGATGTTGTAACTACAATAATCTGCTGCCAAAAATAATCTTTCTCCATTCATGACCATCAAAAGTAGCTGCATATTCTGATAAAACATTGCAACATAAATGGCACATCTTTTTTTTGAGGCTCCTAAAAGCAACTGCTATTGAGATTATGTTGCATACATGCATGTTTTAGTTGTACAAGCTTTCCATAACAATAAAAAAGTTAAAATTTGAATGACATTATCTTAGCGACTACAATAATAGACCATGTAGTAATTTGCACATTTACTGTAAAATAAAACAAAGATAAAAGTAAATCATGAGAGCATTTCATTTTGAATAAAAAAGCAACTGATTCAGTTTAAGTTTTATTCCCACACAAGGAAAAGCCATATCTGACATAATTAGCAAAAACACTTTTATTTAAACACACACATTAACCACACTTTACACAGGGTCTTAAGATCCCAGACAAATGAAAGTTTGGTCTGCTCACGCAATCCCAGTGATACCAACTGACACCAACTGCAACTGACACATTCAATATAAAAATAATAATAATAACACACAACAAACCTGCATTATACAAATTTTGAATCCAATGTCATGTTCAAAAAAAGAAATCAATGAGATCAGCGGGACTTTTGCCTTCAAAATCAGTCATGACATACATTACAGTCAGTCAGTTCTGTTTTCACCCGGACAGATCGAATAGTGTGCCGTGACTCTGTGTTAAGCTGGATAAGGCTGAATAAGGGATGTTTTTCCAGTAGGTTTGAACTGGCTGGGGGTCGAGGAGAGAAAGAAACATTAATTTGTGGGTTGTAAAACTATTCTATCTATTCTAGCTAACTATCTACAGGAATATATTTTAGTTTATGCAGTTCGCTACAGATGCGGTTAGCTAGCTCTGACTACCAGTGATAGTACAAACTCTTACCATCCAATCAAAAGACGTGAAAATGCAGTCAAATCGAAATCTGATTGGCTGATTAAATCTGACTGATTATCTGATTGGTTAAAGCAACAGTTTCATTGACATTTATTTAAAGTCCCTGTAAAGTCAAAATTAAGTATGTGTTCTGAGTTTGTCACACCACAGAAAAATGTGTTATTAGCCACCCAGCCAAATTTGAATGATAAAAAAAAGTCACCAAGTAAATAAAATAAGCGATCAAAATCTTTAAAAAATTAGCAGTGGTCTCTGCTCCCAAACGCTGGGGGCGTGTCCGCTGAAACCACGCCCACTCGCGGGAAAGTTGTCTCGCGGGCACGCACTGCCGATGATGGCACCAGTTGTCGGTGCGACAGGAGGATGATGGCCTAGGCGGGAGATAGTCGGTTCGGCTCCACTCACTAGTAACAGCGGAGTGAATCCCAGTTGTCTCCGACGAAAGTTTATAAAACTATCCTGTTCTACTCTGTTCATGATCACTCCTCAAGCCGAGATCTTAAGCCACTCCTCTTTGGACCGAGATATTCGGCGGGCCAAAAAACCCTGGCCGTTGAGGATCGATTTTAAAACTGTGTGAGACCACAGACATAAAGGCTGTTTCAGCCGATTTCAGCATTATAATCCTCTGAACACACACACTAGAAGATTCGTCCGGGCCGTGAGACACACACCTGTCGATTGTAACATGTTCACAGTGATACGAGATCTCACAGAGACTCAAAAGATCAAACGTTATACAAATAAACTCATCTTTTTCCCCTTTCACAGACACTGTGATCAAACTATTTCCAACATGTCTGAGGAGCGAGCACTGATCCGAAGGAAATGCAACAATGAGGCAAACTCAAAGACCAATCACTCCAGTTCACTTGAAGGATGAAGATGGTTTGAGTTGTAACAGTACTGTACCTGTTTGCAGCTATTAATGACTGCACTTTATTGACTGTAGTTAGGTTTATTTATATTTATGTTAATGTATTTTTTTTTACAGTTTACATATGCTGCTGTACTGATGTACACTGGGTGTAGTACATTAAAGTTTACTAGCTTTCAAAGTGTGTGTGTGTGTTTTATACAAATATTTTTTTATGTGTTTTATTGAATGATAATTTTTCCACTGTATTTGTAATACATTCAAATATATTATTTTCATAATTTTAGCATAAATGAGGCAGAAAATGCTACTGATAACACAGTAATAGTGTACTTGACAACTTTTAAAATACACCATTAACATATTTAATTATGTTTTATAAAGGTACTGTTAACATAGTAAATAAAATATTTGAAATAAATTTACAATATAAAAAATATGTGAGCAATACATAAATATAATTTGTATATATAATATATTTTTATATTTTAAATAATTTATAAGTGTATTTAAAAATGCATTAAAGATGGGTTCAATTGTACTAAAAGGGTTAACAAAATATATTTTTTTAAAAGCTGAAATAGTATATTAAAAATACACTTTAGTTCATCTTCAGTGTGTCTCAAAATAGCACAGTTGAGTACACTAAGATGATCTTAAGTTTATCTTAAGAAGTACTAAAGATAAGATTTAAGTATATTAAGTACAAAATAAGTGCGCGAAAATAGAGCACTTTAAGTACATTATGGAAGTGTACTAAGTGCTCTTAAATAAAATGTATTTTAGTGAACTTTTTTTTCACCTGGGGAAGCTCGCTCTCATTGGCTAACGCGGGTTTAACGTCAGAGGTGGACCAATCAGGAGTCGGAAATATCAAACATGTTTCATATTTACGGTTTGGGATCATGCGAGCTCTGATGAGATCAGGAGAAGTGAAATAATCATAATGACATCACACAATTCGATCGCTTAGGGTTTAAAATCTTCAAGTGTGTGTCCAGCCTGAGGTTTAGGCTTCATGAACTCATGTGTGTTTATGAAGGAGTGCTGGAGTCTCATATGACGTTATAGTTTATGAAACACAGCTGTAAAATACAGTTGTTTCTGTGTCTCTGTCATCTGGATTACAGAAGCGTCCAGTGTCTTTGATCTATAATCACAGGAACGAGAGTTATTAAGTTAATAGAGAAAATAACTCAATCAAAGATGATCTCTAGTTTTTACACATGAATATAATCATTCACACACAAGCTGACAGAGATTCAGTGTCTGAATATCATAAACACACAGTCCTGTTTCAGTATCATTACAGCGTTGAGCAAGAAATTAAATCTGATTGTGTTTCAATGGATCTGCGAACACAATTACTGTAAACCACCTTGAGTTCAATACATAACCATAATCATCAGTTTCTGCTGACTCACCTGTTCATAAATCACTGGATTAAACACAACAATGGTGGACGACAGCAGACCTGAGCGATAGATCCACATTAGTCTTTCTTAGAGACTCACTTCTTCAGTTATATTAAAGTTTATAATTATAAGATCCTTTAATTCAGTTCTCATGCATTTCATCACAAACCCAACCAAGTATTTGTTGTAAAATATTACCTTTAGTCTTTTTCTTCCTCACAGCCACTATAATCAGTGGAACTGCTATCAGGAGTAAAACTAAAGCCTCCGCAGAGACGATAATCACAAATGAACCTGAAAAACACAAGAGAGAAACAGCCAGAAGAATCAGTGACTAAATGTGTGACTAAATCAAAGACTAATGCATGAAATGAGACGTATACTGTATGAGGCTTATTGAAAGTCATGTTGCCATGACAACCGTCTGTCAGACCTTTGACCTCCTGTTGCGATGGGAAGAGAGACGGACGGTGAGATGTGGAGAGATGTGTACCTGTGTCCGGTGAGGAGATAACCAGAGATAAAGCATATTTTATTATCTGAACTGATACAGAGTCACTTTGGATAAAAGTCTCTGTCAAACCCTCGTAAAGCTGGACTCGTGTTATTACTGTCATTATGAGATGATTTTACTCAGAAACTGCAGAACAAAGAAAGTGATAAAGTGTACCGGTGAAGAAATAACCAGAGATAAAGCATATTAAAGGCTGAAGAGATGTTGAGAAGAAAGAGATGAAGAACCTGTTGAGGAGATCTGATGATCTGTGACGCTGCTGGATGTGTCCTCTCTGCTTCGCGGACCTTCTTTGCGTGAGAAAATGGATGTGTGAGAGTGTAGATGTCAGTGTGTGTGTGTGTGTGTGTGTGTGTGTGAGAGTGTAGATGTCAATATAAATATATATGGTGTGTGGCGTGAGAAAGTGTCAATTGTGTGAGTCTTACAGTGAATGCGTGAGAGTTAGCAGCTCTGGTGCAGATGTCAGTGTGTGTGTGTGTGTGTGTGTGTGTGTGTGTGTGTGTGTGTGTGTGTGTGTTTGAGTCCAGATGTCAGTGTGTGTGTGTGTGTGTGTGTGTGTGTGTTTGAGTCCAGATGTCAGTGTGTGTGAGTGCAGATGTTATTGTGTGTGTGTGTGTGTGTGTGTGCGCGTGCGTGCGTGTGTGTGTGCGCGTGTGTGTGTGTGTGTGTGTGTGTGTGAGAGAGTGCAGATGTGTGTGTGTGTGTGTGTGTGTGTGTGAGAGAGAGAGTGCAGATGTCTGTGTGTGTGTGTGTGTGTGTGTGTGTGTGTGTGTGTGTGTGTGTGTGAGAGAGAGTGCAGATGTCTGTGTGTGTGTGTGTGTGTGTGTGTGTGTGTGTGAGAGAGAGTGCAGATGTCTGTGTGTGTGTGTGTGTGTGTGTGTGTGTGTGTGTGTGTGTGTGTGTGAGAGAGAGTGCAGATGTCTGTGTGTGTGTGTGTGTGTGTGTGTGTGTGTGTACCTGTGCTGGTGTGTTCAGTGCTGCTATACGGACTAATGCTGGATGTTGAGATCTGGACACGTGTCGTTGTCTCTGGAGCTGAGAAATGAAGAAGAGCCGTCACACCATAATAAATATATTCATAAAACAATATTATCGTATTATTTTACTCTCCACATATAGATGAGAGCAGTATTATTGCTGTTGGAGTTTCAGAGAGTCGTGTGAGGAACTACTGAGAGTTTCAGACTGATTTTCTGAACTGAACTGATGAAGAAATGAAGTTTCCACTGATAGTTTGTGTGTTTCTGCTGACGGGTAAGAGCTGAAGATCTCTACTAAAAGTGTTTATTATCTAACATTATGGTGTATGTTATCAGTGTACATGAGTAAAGCAGTGTGTGTGTGTGTGTGTGTGTGTGTGTGTGTGTGTGTGTGTGTGTGTGTGTGTGTGTGTGTGTGTGTGTGCAGTGAGCAGTTCACTGTCTGTGGACATTACAGTGAGAGGAACAGAGGGAGAACGAGTGATCATTACGTGCCCTTATCCAGAAGGATATGAAAACTCTTACAAATACTTCTACAGAGGACGTTACAGTGACGCTGTCCGTATACTAGAGTCTGATGGAGGAGAGTCCTCAGTGATCAAGGGCAGATTCTCACTGAAGGATAATCATCAGACCAGATCATTTACAGTGACCATCAGTAACCTGAAGATGGAAGATGCTGGACTGTACGGATGTAGAGCTGGATGGATGTCTCCTCACTACACACAAATCCAGCTAAATGTGATCAGAGGTGCCTGATATTCAACACTTAAATCTGCAGTCCGTAACTTTAGGCGCTCTAGAGGTTAATAATACTGGATTACTGGATCACTGGATTACTGGATCACTGGATCACTCCTCAGTGGTGCGACCCGACCGGTGTAAAGTAGTCCCAGTATAAACACTTATTCCGTAACTTTAGGCGCTCTAGAGGTTAATAAACTGCTGCGTCTGAAGAACATTGAGCCGGAGCTCCTTCTCTCTGTTTGTGTCTATAAATTTAGTAAATTTTGAACACAAAAAAAAGGTTACGGACTGTAGCTTTAACACCAATCTGCTTCATCATTCATGTTTATTGTTTTATGAATATATTTATTATGGTGTGACGGCTCTTCTTCATTTCTCATCTCCAGAGACAACGACACGTGTCCAGATCTCAACATCCAGCATTAGCCCGTATAGCAGCACTGAACACACCAACACAGGTACACACACACACACACACACACACACACACACACACTGACATCTACACTCTCTCTCTCACACACACACACACACACATACACACACGCACATACACACGCACACACACTGGCATCTGCACTCACTCACACACACACACACACTGACATCTGCACTCACACACACACACACACACACACACACACACACACTTACATCTCATGCACAACAACTCTCATGCATTCACCGTGAGACTCACACAATTGACACTTTCACACGCTCTCACGCCATCATATATATTTATACTGACATCTACACTCACACACACACACACACACACACACACACACACACACACACACACTGACATCTAGACTGTCACACATCCATTTTCTCACGCACAGTAAAGTCTGGAAGCAGAGACGACACATCCAGCAGCGTCACAGATCATCAGATCTCCTCAACAGGTACTTCATCTCTTTCTTCTCAACATCTCTTCAGCCTTTAATATGCTTTATCTCTGGTTATCTCCTCACCGGTACACTTTATCACTTTCTTTGTTCTGCAGTTTCTGAGTAAAATCATCTCATAATGACAGTAATAACACGAGTCCAGCTTTACGAGGGTTTGACAGAGACTTTTATCCAAAGTGACTCTGTATCAGTTCAGATAATAAAATGTCTTCTAAATGAACATTTATGTAATGTGATTATCAGTATTCAGTGATATGAACAGAAAACACAACATTTGTTCATATGCAGCAATAGCAAACAGTGTTAAGTGTGTTTGTCTATTATTATTATGTGTTATTATATCACTGCATGAGCGGCACATTCACAGTCTCTGGTGTTTCTCTCTGTCAGCGACTCATCAAACAGAAACTGAAACAACAAGAACAACAACAGGAAATACTACAGTTCAACTCTATCAGACAAACACTAGTAAGCACACAAACTACACTACCCATAATGCAACTCTCTGATCACATGATCACTCTTTGAAAGGAAATTGCTTTGAACATTTGTGGAGACATTTTGGTTTGACATCAGCCGTAAAGAGAAGTGTTTTCTTCTGAAGAGTTGAGGTTTACCATTGCAGTTTCACTTCAGTTACACAATATAACACCTGTATATTTACAATATTACAATATTCCCTATGGTACAATAATCAAAGGAATTTATATTAGTTATTAGAATGTTATTGTTGATTTTCCAGTATAATCAGAATCAGTTTGTGTTTCATCATGTAAATATCATGTGTTTAGCGTTGCCTTCAGATCTGGCTTCTGTTGCTGGCGGTCTGGGTTCGGTTCTGCTGGTTCTGACTCTGTGTTCTGGAACCTTCATCATCCTGAAGAAGAGGAAGAGGAAATCTGGGACAGGTAACAGTTTGTGATTATTAAGTCCTGTTTTTATAGGGTTTGAATTGATTTGTCTTTTTTCTCTATTCATGCTCCATTCAGCTTTATTTCAGCAAAACATGCAGCACAATACAGAGGTGAGTGTTCAAGTCTCTACCTGTAGAAGATCAGACATGTTAAATGATTGTTTATTGATCAACAGAGTGTTTAATCTATGCAAACTAGTAAATTATTAATGTATGTGTTGTTTTTCAGACTGACCGCATGTATGAAGAGATTCCAAACAGTGATGTCGCCACGGTAACATCTTCATCCAATCAGACGCCTGCATCTTCAACCAATCAGACGCCTGCATCACACCTCAACAACTGCATAGATGTCTGTCCTGTTTACGCCACAGTAGCCAATCGCCATCCTGATTCAAACCCCAGTCACACCCACTCGACCAATCAGGTGACAGATACAGCCGGTGATTATTATGCCAATATAAAGTCTCCTGAAGCAACACAGGACAGCGGGACAGAACTGATCTACGTAACAGCAACACATCCACAAAACATCTCAACAAACGAAGGTCCGATATATTCAGTGATCAACCGTAAATGAAAAAGACTGTCCACAGACATTGTCACGAATCAAGCCTCTGTGGTTCCTCCTACTCGCCTCCAGAGGGTTTCCTCTCCAGAATATTGACATTATCCATTTAAACTCCATTCCCCATGACCCGTGCCTGGTACTGGTTATCTGCACACCTGCCGCTCATCATTCAGACTATTTATTCAGTCTCTCTCCACTCCATCATTGCGAAGTCTTGTTCTGCCCTGGCTGACGTTTCTGAGCGTTTTCCCTGTTTCCATTGTTTCCTGGTTATTGACCCTGGACTGGTTTCACCGGATCGACCCTTTGCTTATTGCCTTTGTGACTCTGCTTTGTTTGCCTGGAGACTCGCTACTCTGTTTGCTGCCTGCCCTGAAACTCTGCCTGCCTTTGCATTATTAATAACAGTAACATACTGTAAAGATTACATTGAAGAACTGTACATTCACAGCTGCTCTTGTTTTGCTGCTTTTACAGGTGTGCTGTATAATTGTAGTTTATGATTTACAGTACTCTTGTACATTTACAGGCTTTACAACCAAAATTGCCAGTAAGTTGCTGTAAATTTTACAGCAATTTTTTACCGTGTACGTTTGTGTTCAGCCTTGGATATCTCTTTTGCTGGTGTTTGATCCCTGCCTGTTTGTTCTACGTTTACTGCTGATAATATATATATATATATATTTTACTGTTATCAGTTTATAAAGTGTATATGCTAACCAGAAATGTTACTAACAACTAAAATAAATAATGTAAATAAAATGTAAAAATGACACAAAATTCAATATTCTTTGGTACACCTCATCTACAGTTCAATAAAGCTATTAAAAATGTAAAATACAGCAGCAACCAGCGATTATGAGGCAATTCACACAAGAGGCAACATTAAGAAAGCAGAGAATCAGAGCAATGATGAAGTTTAAGTGCAAAAGGCAGTAGCTTTGACAAGATATTGTATAAAACACTACACGGGTCTTTATATCTTCTCAGGCTCCTTCAGGACATGATCACACAAACCAAGTTTCATAATAATATCCTATTGAGTTCATAAAATACATCATATTACTACAAAATAGTAAATGGCCAACATGGGAAAGTTGGGTGTCATTCAGCTTGATATTAAACTATTGAAGGTCAAAATATTTATAGGCTAAAATATCAATTGCCCATTATCCGCCAACACTAGGTGGCGCTGTGCCGAAACTCCTCACGTTCCCTCAGGGTAAGATGGCTGTAGAGGTGCAGGTTTGACATCAGTTTGGAGGCCAAATCTTGGAAGCGAGTTGCATTTTAGCACTTCTGGTTTCATCGTCCCGAAGTCAATGGGTTTTTGAAATGGGTTTTGGTGAAATGGCTGAAATAAGGTCTGTGGTGAACACAAGCTCAAGACACGCTTTATTCTACCACATAAAATACATCAGTATTTCCCCACTCGTGATTTATTGAAGCTGTTACTTGTCTTGAAAAAGGCGGTTGCTAACAAGTGTCTAAATGTGACGACAGAGTCAGTCGAGGAGATTAAACGTCATCAGCCGAACATGTAAACTCAGTCGCTTTTACAGCATCGATAAGCTTATAATTGAGATTTTATAAACTTATAAACTACTCTAACTCAAACCTAGACACAGACACACAGTCAGTGAACAGTATGAGTTTGACTCTCAACACGTGAAGGAAATGTTAATATTAGTTGCTGACGCACATTGTTCTCTCAGTACGGAAGAGAACGACAGTAACGTTTGTCACACAGAATTTGGTCTTTTATTTAAGCGAAACGCTTGTCAAATTTCATCATGTTGGACGTCCTGCTGCTCTTTTCCAGCATCTGTACAGGTGAGTTTGAGACTCTCAGCTCTTTTACACAGAGTTTGACATCTTCTCTTGTTTTTCCTCTGTTATCACATGATCATCAGACTCATATGGATGATATTTGTAAGTTATTATTCTGGCCTGCTTATGTCTCTTGCTCACACATAACAGCTCTATAAACTCTAAAAAATATCTGTTTATTAACAGTTGTATTACTGTATATTTTTACAGAAATTGTCCATAGAACGTCATTTACGGGTGTATTTCTGTTTATTTACGTTTCGAATTGCATTAGCCTATGGGACTTTGATCTCTGCTGCAACTGCCGTGGCCAGAGACGGACGTTTTAAGCAGAACGTCAAAGAATTTGCAATGGTCTGCGTTTCAGCGGTAAGTAATTTTTTCGAAAAAATGTACGTTATCCAAGTGACTGTTTTATTTGCAGTAGTTTTAAATGTTATATTGTCTGGGTTCATCGTGTGTATACCATTTTGAATTTCCGTTGGCTATTGCTAACTCTAACGTTAGCTAACGTTCGTGAGCTGCTGTCATTAACCAGCGCTTGGTTAGGGAGATTAAAGAGCTGCTTTTTCTCAGAAGATTTAAAACTGACCAGGTTTGTGTGAGTTGTTTTTTGTAATATTAGGTCAGAGTAAATTATCATCCCTTATTTGGTCATGTCCCGCTTCTCCATTCTTTGCGGCAGTGGGTCTGTTAATTTACGGAAATATAGAGTGCCGAAGTTATGACGTCACTTTGTAGGCTAAAACGCGGAAGTGAGTTAGCATTTTAGCACTTCTGGTTCCCTCGCCCTAAAATCTATGGGTTTTTTGAATGGGTTTTTGCTATATCGGCTGAAATAAGGTCTGTGGTTTACAAAGCCTCTAAATATTTTCACGTTTTCATCTATGACATAAAACACACCAGTTATCACCTGCTTGTGATTTTTTTTAACTTTATTGTGTCTTAAAAACGGTGGTTGCTAACAAGTTGCTAAAAGGGACTACATCCTTTGGCGGAGACTTTAGACGTCATCATGACCAACAGGAAATCTCTCACTAGCCCGCGTTTCAAAAATATGAAGGCTACAAGAACATTTCATCTCCTGAAGGAACTGTGTAATTTTTAATTTCCACCTTCTATATATTAATTCATATGTTATTATCCTCTGGTCTGTACATGTCATTTTTTGTTGTGCAGGTTGCACAGTATTTGTAGTGTTCTCTGTACATATTGTCCTGTGCATTGTTCATAATAAAGTTCGTTTCAGCCTCACGTTCTTAGAAGTTTACCTTTCAGTTAATATACATAACGTTATATATTTATTCTTTTCAAATTGTAGTTTTTCCAAATATTGTTGTACACAGACTTATGTGATATTAAGGTAACCGATTACCAGTTCTTTATTTCTGTGGAGAGACTGTAGTTTGACAATGGTGTTTTGTTGAAATGAAAGATGCTCGTTTTACCGTTTTCCGTCCGATGTTACCCAGCAGCAGAGACCCGGTTCGTGCCGTAAGGTAAGCTCACACAACGATGATTTCCATGTGAACACCGTATTTAACGTTACTGCCTTAATGTGGCCACGACGAAACTTTAATGGTGCATATTGCTTAACATGCTAATGTTACTTTGATGGTCAGATGGAGTTATAAAGGCTAGCAAGAATAAACGTTTTTCATAACCAAATCAACAGCTAAAATACCTTTTGTCTTTCTCTTAAAATATCTAAAAGCTTGTTTACTTTGCCACTGTTTAATAGATTAGATCCGCTGCAGTTTTATTAAAGGCTAACGTTACGTCGAGAAATGTGTTTAATTAAAATATTCAAAATAATACCTGGTTTATTGACTTTTATTGTAACTTGTTTGGATATAATTATAGAAAGGGTGGGTCCTGCACCCTGATATTTGTTAACGTGGCTTTTACCCACTTATAATAATATGATTGTATTTGTAAACAGCATTAGTTAAAGCTGAAGCTTGTGGAAGCTTGATGATGACGTTGATCCGCGACCATGGTGTGCTGTAGTCCGTTTATAGCCTACCGTTAGCATTTTATATCTGACGGCTTTATTTAGGCTTCAAAATGTATACACTCTAAAAAATGCTGGGTTATTTTTTAAACCCAAATGCTGGGTTGAGCATTTTGACTATGTTGCTGGGTTATTTTCTCCGTGATCAGCTGACAATGACCCAGCATTTGGGTTTGTTTTGGAAATTTTGACCCAGCGCCTACCTCCTCGCGAGTCGCGCGCTTTTGTCCACACTTCAAATCACTACGTCAACAGGAGGAAGAGAGGTTCAAGCAGGAGCGAGCGTAAAGGTGAGCAACCCTGTTTTATTAAAACTATCCTAACGTTAAGTAACGTTAGTCAAAGAAGTCAGAAAATCAACAAGTTATGTTGAAATGAACTATGAATTTTTGACGACGGACCAAATGCTCTAGTCTAGATTTTGCGTCTGTCGAACTAGCGACCGTTATGCTAACGTTACGTTACACATAACATTCATTATTTTTACACGGTCTGTCATCAATTATTCCACTTATAACACGGTCACAATGTCTGAGTACAGTTGTTGGTGTCTGTTTTATCTCCAGAAATGTTGCGGGTTAACGTTACTTGACTCGGCGGTGTTGGATTGATGCAATGTAACGTCACTGGCTAGTGGCTGGATATGCTAAAGAAGCTGTAAGTCTAACGTTACCTATTATTTAACTGTTTTTGTTAGTCATTTTCGAAAGGTAGCTTTACATAAAATATTTTCTTATGCTGCAGTATGTTCTCTGTGTTTGGGTGTGTGCGCCTTAGTTCCATTTGGCTAAGCATTTCTGCAGAAAACAGTGATGTCATCGTCCAGCTCAGTACAATTCTTATCAAAAACTGTCATTGTTCATTTGAAGTCAGTTCAGTGTTGCTTCAGTTATGTTCAGAAACTATGTAAATATAATCAAAGTAGTTACTGAAGTACAATTTGGTCTTAAACCGGCTCTGAAAAAAAGAGTAATTCAGTTCAGTTCAGTTCTCATCTGATATTGTCACTGCAATTAAATCAATAATATTGTTGAAAATTAAGTGCCCCTAACTAAGCAAGCCAGAGACAAGTGGCAAGGAACCCACACTCCATCAGGTGACAGAATGGAGAGGAAAAAAAACCTTAGGAGGAACCAAGCTTATGTATTAAAAAGCCTAATACAATTTATTATTTTGGTTTGTCATGCAATTTGGTTCACAATCATTAAAATAACTATGATGATCATTGAATCGTGAAAAAAAAAAAAAAAAAACTGGCAGGAAGAATAAACATTAACAACATTTATTTATTATTTTAACTTATCTTGAAACTGCAATCAAATAAGTCAATGGGCGCAATGACCTCAGGCGATTGTTATACCGATAGACTAATACATTGGAATGAATAAAAAATATTCTATGAAATATCTACAGGTGATTTTATAAAATATATTTTTTAATTATCCACAAAATTAACATTTCTTCTGTTTACAGTCTTGTGAATTACAATAGTTAATTAAACTGTTAAAATGATTTTGTCTATTTATTTATTTTATTTTTTAATTAAGTAATGATTCATTAAAATGATTTATATATATATATATATATATATATATATATATATATATATATATATATATATATATTAAATTAACTGGAGCCAGCATAAAAAATTATTTTAAAGGCATTGTATAAGACATGCTAACTTTGTAAAGATATTACTAATCAGATGTTTCCTTCTTTTCTTTTACAGCAATGGACATTTTTGTTCAACAAAAACTCCTCAACTGGAATCTTGAGTGCCTCATTGAAAAATTGCTGGTAAATATGTAATGAACAATTTAGCATTTCAAATTCTCTTTCTTTGTAGGTAATCTTTTTTTCACAGTTGCATCCAGTGCCAACCCTAACCCTTAACAGAGTTTGCTACACCATTCACAATAAGCTCAAAAACATGAATGGCCAATTTACTTGTCCAAAGTACAAGCACATGACAAGACTTAATGTCAATCCATGTAGGGTGAATTTAAATCAGTTATATTGTAGGGCTGGCATAGGGTACCACTTCTGTGCCTAGTCGTTGTCAGTGTAATTTCATAGATAGCCTTGCTTGTTTGCCCCTTTCTTGGTTTAAGGCAGTGGTTCTCAAATGTCCTGGGACCCCCCATAATTTTGGATGTCTCCCTCATCAGACACACCCAATTTAAATTTTGCAGTCTGTACTAATGAGCTGAATCAGGTGTGTTAAATGAGGGAGAGATACAAAATGTGCAGTGGTATGGGGTCCCCAGGACGGGTTTGAGAAGAACTGCTTTAAGGGATAGTTCACCTGAAAAGAAAAATTCTGTCGTCATTTACTCACCCTCATGTTATTACAAACCTGAATGACTTTCTTCTCCTGAACACAAAAGAAGATATTTAAAAAAATGTTGGTAACAAAACAGTTAACAGTAGCCATTGACTTTTATAGTACTTTTTTCCTATTATGGAAGTCAGTGGCTACCGTCAACTATCTTGTTACTGACATTCTTTAAAAAATCTTTTTGTGTTCAGCAGAAGAAAAAAACTTGTACAGGTCTGGAACAACGTGAGGGTGAGTAAATGAGGCGAGTAAATTTGACATGAGGGTGAGTAAATTTGCATTTTAAGGTGAACTATACCTTTAATAACACTAAATGTTTTCAGATTACCAGAGTACATATTTAACTGTTATATATTTAAGCTAATTTCACTCATTCTAAGTTGACCTTAGTTAGAAATGCACTTTGCTTAATTTAAAAGCTGATGAACGAACAAGTTCTAATTTGCCATTTTTCTATTCTTAGATTCCAAAGGCATACTAGCACTTACAATCCTGCCTGTCATTCTTCCCCCGCCCCACAAAACCTTTCGGCCAACTATTCAAGAGGCAAGAACCTCATTCATTGATGTACAACTGGTAAGTAAAACAACAGGGGACAAAAAGAGCAGGCTCATTTCTTTACACCTGTTTGTAGGGCTGCACGATAAATCGTTTTAATAGTTTATGGTTATTGCTGCTTGGATCTGACATGCATTTCATTTTCTCACAACTCTTTAAAGGATTAGTTCACCCCAAAATGAAAATTTCCTAATAATTTACTCACCCCAATGTCTTCCAAGATATCCATGTCTTTCTTTCTTCAGTGGAAGAGAAATTAATTTTTTTGAGGAAACCATTTCAGGATTATTCTACACAGAATGGACTTTAATGACAACCAACTATCCCAACGTTCAAAGAAGGTTCAAATGTCCGTCTCAATGCAGCTTCAGAGTCTCTACACAATCCCAGTCGAAAAATAAGGGTATTATCTAGCGAAACCATCGGCCATTAGTGGTTTAATAGTATATAAATGTTTTTTTTTTTTTTTTTTTTAAATGACCGATGGTTTCGCTAGATAAGACCCTTATTTCTCGACTGGGATTGTGTAGAGACTCTGAAGCTGCATTGAGACTGACATTTGAACCTTCTTTGAATATTGGGATAGTTGGTTGCCATTTGAGTCCATTCTGTGTAGTAAAATACTGAAATGTTTTCCTCAAAAAAACTTAATTTATTTTCCACTGAAGAAAGAAAGACATGGATATCTTGGATGGCATTGGGGTGAGTAAATGATTAGGAAATTAATATTTTGGGGTGAACTAATTCTTTAAGTTTATTTAAGACGGTATTTAACTAATTTAAGACTGCTCTTATGAAAACCTAAGACACACTTTTAAATAATTATCTGTGTCTGATATTGTCTTTCTCTCATTTAGTCTGGAACCAACATGGTGCTTTACCTGGAAAGGCAGAGAGAAGCAAAACCCTTCCCGTTTGTCTTGGAGCTTGGAATGGCTGGACAGTTTTTTGGTGAAGGGGAAACTCTGGAACAGTTGACTCAGTTTCTTTTATTAAAGAAAGATAATTTCTAGCTAGGCTATTTTGCAGTTTATAGGTAGAGTTTCATGTTTTTATTTTGCTACACAGGACTAAATGATTGCTTATTTAAAATGAATTGCAATGTATGTACTTACTGTTTATACGCAGTTTTTATGTGCCTCCCATTTTTGCTACACAGGACTAAATGATTGCTTATTTAAGTGAATTGCAATGTATGTACTTATGTTTTTTATTGTATTCATTGTGAAGAGAATCTTTAGCTATAGGCTATTTTACAGTTCATAAGTGTAGAGTTTTGAATTTTGAGAATCTTACCATTTTATAATCTTTTAACATACCAACATTTTAACACAAATTATTTTTGTAGGCCTCCATTTATGTTGCAGATGTCTAACTGTTTTTTTTATATGAATGTATTTATGATTATATTAATTTCCTGGAATAAACACTTTAATTGAATCAATAAACAGTAGTGTTATTATTGTTATTCATATTTTTGTATTTTTTTTATTCGTTTTTTTTTATTATTATTAATTATCTAAAATGAATAACCTGTAGCATGGGTGTGGTTTGACCCAGCACTGATTAAAAACAACCCAGCAGATGGGTTAATGTATAAAAACCCAACCTGCTGGGTCAAAATAACCCAGCATGTGTTCTGTCCAATATTTACCCAGCGCTGGGTTGCCAAATAACCCAAATTGGGTTGTTTTTAACCCAGCATTTTTTAGAGTGTACATTTTGGATTAACTTGTAAAGATTATCTTGATAGACAAAACGTGTAAGGGTCACAACTCTTTGTTGAACACAGATCTTATTTTTTGCGATTTTCCAAAAGTCTATGGGGAAAATGCATATCTTTTCGATCGAGGGAACCCATGCGCCGCTAACTTCCAGGTTGGCCTACAAAGTGACGTCATAACTTCGGCACTCTATTGTCAGTATTTTTATTTGGAGCGGGAGATTTTGACTGCTGTTTAAAAAAAAAAAAAAAAAAAAAACACAGCGTCTCCTCTGTATGTGAACAAGCTGGCTGTGAACGAGCAAAAGCTTCATCTCCAGCTCCACTTTGCGTGTAAAAGGTAATTTTGAAATGTCATAGAACATAACGTTAGTGTTTTCTTGGTATTGTAAGCTGCAAACGTTAACTGTTAAATGTTCGGTTGTGGTTAAGACAGTGTTAGTTAACGTTAACGTGTTGATGTGCGACATCAGTGCACTAGCGGCGCCAGGATTTTGATTGTAGGTGGGCCTCCAGAAAACTGGATGGGCCAGTTAAAATAAGCCCCCAAAAAAAACAAAAAAAAAAACGGGTTCCCCTTCATCTCCGTTTCAGCGCTTTTCTGCGGCACTGAGGACAGCGACTCAGTAGCCTACCTGAATTTAATGCGTAATTAGCATAGGTAAAAAAAAAAAAAAAACTGATTTTTTTTGCTGCTTTTTTAAATACAATTACAATTTAATTTAATTTATTGTTTAATAAAATTATAGGCCTATTATTTTTTGTTTATTAACAGCAACAACAGCTGTAAAGATGAAGTTGACGATCCATATACTCCATATAGTCAACGCGCCTATAGAGAGAAATGCACATCCAGGAGTGCGTTTCCCGAAAGCATCGTTGGCCAACTATGGTCGCAAGTTCCGTCGTTACCAATAGAGTTCAATGGACATTGCGATCATAGTTGGCCAACGATGCTTTCGGGAAACGCACTCCTGGATTACATAATCAGAGAGTAGCCTTTTTCTTTTCGTTTTAAATTGTTAAAAAGACATTTCAAGCTTTCTTAAGATAAATTTCATGTCTGTGAGGCATATTTTGAGTTTCGTTATGTTAGGATGAGATGCGCTCCTGTTCACGAGCAATGCAAGTGAGCGCGCGGGCGCCTCCATGATTTTATTGTCTGCTATATTTTCTTATTATTTATTAAATCCAATTGGCAATTGGTTGATAAAAAAATTATTAAAATTAAGATACAATTTATACAAAACGAAAAGTGGTCAAAATCATGTCTGACCCACATCTCTCGATATATTGCGCATCCTATCTTACTCGTGCCGTGCGTTCACTTTTCATAATAAACATAGATGAAAAAATAACATTATAATATTTGAACAAATATTAAACTGAATGAGCTTATTTAATGGCTACAACACATATAGTAGGCCTACAGACTGTCTATTTGTACAAATTGCTGCACATTCATTTTATTCTGAATTTTGCACGCATAAGTTGAAAGGCATTTGTTTGCATGCATAGTAAAACATATCTGCAACATTTATCAAGTTCACTGATAATTATGCGTTATTAATTATTATCTTAATGAATAATGTATCAAGGACGAAGCATGTAAACTGCGTTGTTTGTTTAGAATGGAATGGATTGCAAATCGATCCGAATGAAGAAACGTACAAAACCATAGTAGAAAATGGATGGGCCCGGACCTAAAATCCAATGGTAGCGCCGCGGCTGCATCAGTGCCCCTGCAGTTCTTCAGTGTCTTTCCAGCATCAACAACTCCATGGCAGTAGGACTCCATGCCAAACTTAGCAGATTCTCCACAGTATACCTATTGGTAATGTTCAAGACTTTTCTGTCTGTAACTGAGAACCTGCACAAATATCTGCAGTGTGAAACAGTAGACCTTGCTAAGGCTGTTGATTACAAAGGAGCTGTGTGTGACACTCTAAGGCAGATGCGCACAGATGAAAAGGCTACTATGCTTTATGAGACTGTCAGGACCATTTGTGCAGCAAATCAGATCCCAGAGCCATGTGCTGCTACTAGACAAAGGCAGAAGCAGAAACGCATGGAGGTTTATCTAGTGGAATCTAGTTGTGGAGCAATGAGTGACCTCAGTGATGCAGAGAAGCTAAAAAGAAACCTGTTTCTTCCTTGTATTGACAGAATGGTTGCTGAGATGGATCAACGCTTTTCATCTCTTAATAACCAAATTTTGAGAGGTGTTCAGGCCTGTAATCCGGGATCAGATAGCTTTCTTTGTGAGGAGCGCCTCCGAGGTCTATCAGATCATTACAAGATTGATCTAAAATCGGAGGAGGTTTTAGTGGCTAAAAACTATCTGGCTCACAAAATGGAAAGCCTTTCAAATATTCAATGTGTTTTCAATTTGCTGGATAAAGTCATGTTCCCAACCTTGACACAGGTTTTGCAGGTCTCTCTGACAATCCCAGTCAATAGCTGTAGCTGTGAGCGGTCATTCAGTGTGCTGAGACGGCTCCACACTTGGCTGAGGTTAACAATGGGGCAAGACAGGCTTCACCATCTAGCTCTCTTATCAGTTGAGAGGGAAGAACTTGGTAAATTGAGTCAGAGTCAAGTGATTGACCGTTTTGCCAAAATGAAGCATAGGCGGTACAGTTTATTGCTCAAAAAATGAGCTTGGACTTGGCTGGGGAACTTTGTTTTCTTTTAGAATATACATGTTCTTTATATATACATTAAATCTTTATTGATTTATTGAAATGTTGTAATTGTAAATTCTTGAAAAATATATAGGCTAATTATTTATTATTAAAGGGACACTAGGTAGCTTTTTAACCTTAACTGAACAGCTTCGGAGTCAGTGGAATGGTTATATTACTCATTTCGGGTTGAATGGTGGTGGTTTCGCACCCCCCTGGTGCCCGAGAGCGGAAAAAACTCACTTGCAACTTTGGGACGCGGGTCGGTGTCAGGAAGTATCGCGTGATATCAGGTCTCGCGATGTAACGAATTGCTTGACGGCACTGCACACGTACACGCCCCTATTCAAACACCGGCGGGCTAGCTATAAGCAAAGGGCAACGATAGATTGAGTTATGGCTGAGGCTGAGCCTGTAAAAAAGAAGCAGAAAGCTAGGAAATCTTTGTCGGAGGACCAACGAAAGAGGAAACGGGAGACTGACCGAGCAAGAAGTCAGACTCGAGTAAATATATCGGACCGGCTTTTTCAGAATGGTGAGAACTGAGAGAAACAGAAGCCTGCAAAACGGATGCTGATCCTGCTGTTGCACTTGTAAGTTAAGTATCTTTGGAATAAACTGTGTTTAATATTTAAATTTCAAGTAATTGCGACCTCAGGATGTTTGCTATTGTCTGTAAAGGTTTTTATTATGATCGCTGTCTGTTAGGGGCTTACTAGTAACATTATGCTAGATACTATAACTTTGATGTTAGGCATTGTCATTAGCAAACACGTTTGATTTCTGTAGTTGTGTGGCCGTTCCTCTGTCGGTTTTATTTGTGTAACTTACACTTTTATTTTATGTCACTAAGTCAACGCGTCTGATAGTAGGCAATTATCAGACGCGCAAAATGTTGCACATATCATGATCGAGCTAGAAAAAAACGTTCTGGTGTTTTCTTAGACAAGCAAAGGTAAACCATCATTCTACCAGATGAACTTATAGACCTTGCTAATATAACTTTAGACAAATATTAGTCTCCGATATATATATATTTTTTTTTATGCTCATGCCCATTCTCCCAAAAACAAACAAACAAACACGAAAGCAATAGTTCGCCTCGTTCATATCGTACTTTTTTTTCAAACCTCTAAACACAGTTCTCTACATGCCACACTCATTTACTGGCAACCTACACACAATGATAATGTGTGAAATGTTTTTACCCCCTTGAATTTCTGTTTATGCATATATATTTCTGTGTACATACTACACATACATGCATACATATATACATACATACATACATACACACTCACACAGTGCTTCAGAACTAGTTGAATTTCTGACTTGGCATTTTCAATATATTGTATACATACATACACAGGTGCATATATATATTCTAATTTTCTGGGATTTTGATTTCGTGGGTTTCATAAGCTGTAAGCCATAATCATCAAAATTATAATAAAAAAAAAAGGCTTGAAATATCTCACTTTGCATGTAATGAGTATAATATATTTGTTTCACCTGTTATGTTGAATTCCTGAAATAAATGAACTTTTCCACGACATTCTAATTTATTGAGAAGCACCTGTATATATACATTTATCCTCATTCTCATGTTTAACAATCTGTTATCTGCTTGACAAATAATTTATGCTACTGCTGTCCACTAACATGCATTTAATTGTTATCCAATTTTTTGGCCTTGAAACACCTTTAAATGCACATATGAAGGTCCGAGAAATCTAAATTTTCTCGGGGGAGAATTCCCACCAACCCCCCTAACTTTTTAGAACTAATATAGCCTGGTGTTTTTAAAACAATTGCCCAGCATTCAGCACTGTATAGCACATAAAATAAACATATTGTTGTGATCTGTACTACTATGTTTCATTGTGTGTGATAACAATGAATCATTAATAACAACTGACCTATTGGTAAGCCCCGCCTTCCTTAGTTACTGTTGCTATCTCAGACAAACAATGGGGGGCCTGTGCCCCAGTAGAGCTTTATGTCTAGCAACGCCCCTGATCAGTGGTGTCTTTTTGGGAGCTGAACGTTAAATGAAGGCTCTCTAACGTAATTCTGGGCCATTTTGAGTGAGCGAAAACCCTAACTTAATCCAACATTAACGTTCGTTAGTAAGGTTAAATTAACTGTTACTTGCTGCAGGCAGGTCTGCCATATCTGTGTCACATTCCCGCTGTTTTTTAAGTTTACTTCAATATTTTACTACTAAATCCTAATCTAATCATGGAAAACTATATATCGTTGGAAAGGTCTAAGACTCAAGAATACATATTTGTTGATGATTTTGCAGAAAAATATATGTTGGAAGAGTAATGGATTAATATATGACAAGAGTGCGCATAAAAAAAAATCTGTATCATTACAGGAGTTTGAAACTTGTGAACCAAATTGAGGAGAAGGGCAAATCCATCACAGAGTTTCTTGTGAGCAAGGGAATCACAGGAGGTACTACAGATCCAATAAAACTCCTCCAGGGCCTGATGGAGTACTTTGCGGAGGAGCCAAAGGTGCTGCTGCTAAACGAAGAAGTAAGCACACAGCATAAAAACTCACAATTTTATTGGAATTTAGTTTAGTAGGTAGGGAAGGTAGTGACGCACTGATACCAATGTTACCACTGCCAATACAGAGTCCTGAGCATTGCAGGGAAATTCCACAGAAAAACAACATTTTGTGATTCAGATGTCTGTGTCTTCACCTCTCACAGGATGCTTTAGCAGAACTGCCAAGCAACCCGTGCATCATAGTTGTGGGTAAGGATATTCATGTCTGCTCTTAAATATTTGAAAGTGCTGTATATTTGTTTCATTGATTTAAAAAATGTATTGACGTTATTTACATGGTTTGCAGATGAAGGAAGATACAAAATAGCCTCTTCTACGTGCTGAACATCATGTACTCCAAGGGAGCAGCCCTGACTCTGGAATTTATCCAGAGGTAGGCCTATGTTTTGACAAAGTTCTTTGTCCATTTTATAGTATACTTAGTTTTGCAATGCCATGCCAAAGTGACATGATACATTTGTGTTGCCACAGGAGCCTGCTGGGTATCAATCCAGAACGTGGGTCTAAAGCAGAAAAAAAGGGACCAGAACTGCTTCGATTCCTGTCGGACCTGAGTGACTTCCAGAATCCTTGGAAGATTTAAAGGTCATTACACAAACTCCTTTGTTACTCACACTTCTTATTCTTATTCGTCTTATTCTGTTGAAATCTTGTACATTTGGCACAACTCTGTAAACTCAGCTGCTGGCTGAGACAAACCGGCCGCTGCTCTCTACCAGGTAACGTTACCTGCAGGCAGGAAATAACAGCAGAGAGAGAGGAGGAGGAAGGACTGATGCCCGAGTTCTTCATTCTTTTGCAAATGTTGCCCAGTATTGTGATGTCAGATATTGAGTTTGTATAGTGACTGCTGTTGTAAACTGTATTGTTGCTGCTCTAGCAAGTTATAATTAAAATATTAAATTCTAGTCCTATTCTGAATTTAAAAACAACCACGGAGCTAATATGCACACCTTAGTGTTTGTTTATTTATGGCAAGTCAAATTGTCATCTCAATATATCAATGTTATCGCACATCGCAGATTTTCCTTCTATCATGCAGGCTATCCTTACAACCTTGCTTGCTTCATTTCTCATTTGGTCAGTTGGTTGTGTGCTAGGATGGCTGAATGTGCGATGCAGTGAAAGGCTTGGCTTAATTTCACTAAAGTCAAAGATAAGGAGGAAGTGAAATGCCATTTATGTAAGTTAATTTCTTGGGATACATGTTCAATGCTATTTAAAGCACCTCAGCAAGATCCATTTGCTAATTAATATTTTGTTTTTGTTTTACAGCCATAGAAGTAGCATCTGGAACGGAGAGAAAGGAGTGAGGTGTGTTTGTGTGTTTTTGGCAGCATATTGATTATTTTTCACTTTTTCTCACTTAATCTGCACTCTGTTCCTGAACTGGGTTGGGTTTGTTTAATTGCTATTCTTGAGAGAGATGTCCCAATGTTGTTTTATCTACACTACTTTACTGTTTAATGCAAAAGTGGTTTGACAAAATATTGGATATGAAATATGGATATTGGATAAAAAATGAATTCATATTTACCATTTTATGTAAGAGCATTTATTTCAGCTTAGAGAACAAAATATCACTGTGTCTATGACCAAACTGTCCGAGCAAGCCCTCCGTATTGCATTACATCTCCAAGATGACACCAAGAGCTTTAGAAGGCCAACCCCTCACCTCCAGGGAAATGGGTCTATATTTCTGAGAATTGTAAAAAGTTCAACCAGGCGCTCAGGTAGAGTAAGAGTCTGTGATAGGTGCTCTTGGGCTCTGGTTTTTTATGATATTTTTTCTGCCTATATATTGGATGTGCCTTGGATGTATGTATGTGTATGTGTATGCATGTGTATGTTTATATGTATATGTGTATGTGTATGTGTATATATGTATGTATGTATGTATGTGTGTATATGTATGTATATATGTATATATATATATATATATATATATATATATATATATATATATATATATATGTATATATGTATATGTGTATGTATATGTGTATGTATATGTGTATGTATATATGTATGTAAATGTGTATGTATGTGTGTGGATGTGTGTATATGTGTGTATATATATGTATATATATATATATATGTATGTGTGTGTGTATATATATATGTATGTGTATGTGTATGTATGTGTATATATGTATATGTGTATGTGTATATGTATATATATATATATGTGTATGTATGTGTGTATATATATATATATGTATATATATATATATATATGTATATGTATGTATGTGTGTGTGTGTATGTATGTATATATATATATGTATATATGTGTATATATATATATATATGTGTATATATATATATATATATATATATATATATCTTTTTTTTTTCTTTTTTTTTTTTTTTTTTTTCTTATGATCCATATTGTGTTTTTTGGTTTTCGCTGAGTGATATTGTTTTTTTGAGATATATAGCATGTTTCTTTGTTTGGTTCACCTACTGTGTTACTTTCATTACCCTGTAGACCTGAATGTCTCATTGGGATAATTGATTACATTGGGTCTCATTAGGTTAATTCAATTATCTTGGTTTAGGGGTGGGTCTTTACTTGCTTATAAATTGTTGTCATTGTCATTCTCTGTATGAATTTGCCCTGAAGAAGACCATGTTGGTCGAAACATGTTGGCATTTTTTAATGGTTTAAGCCACTATTAATAAAGGCTTTTTAACTTTTTTCCTTCTCCTCCTTGGATTTTTTTGAGTGCCTGGGACCTGTTTTACTTTGGGTCTATATTTCTGTTTGGAATGTTTTCAACAAGAGTTATCATTATAGGTACACTGTTATATAACAGAAAAGTAAAATTTCTGTTTGCTGTAGGTATATTGCCTAAATTCATAAGTTTTATTTTTACTGTAGGAAAAGTACAGTGCAGTTTTATCTGTTTTTTTTTTACTATAGATACACCATTAAATAACAGAAGATTTCTGTTTTATTTACTGTGGGCACACTGTGAATTAACAGAAAATTTCCGGTTTTTAATTACGGGACAAAGTCCGGGTAATGAGCTGCCAGTACTTTTTCTGTTATTTTACGAATTTATTTCTTAGACATTTATATAATGATATTTGTGTTTTCAGCTGTTGTTGTTGGAGCTCCACAGACAATTACTGGATACAGAGGAGAGAGAGTTGAGATCAGATGCTCATATGAATCTGGATATGAATCATATGCAAAGTATTTTTGTAAAGGGGAGTGTAACTATGGATTTAGAAACATCATGGTTGAATCAGGATCTCCAGCTAAAGACGAGAGATTCTCTCTGACTGACGACACGACGGCCTGATTTGTTAATTCTGTTATAACTTTATTTAACTGACAAAAGTACAAAGAAAAGATTTCCCATGTTTTGGTCACACTTTATATCAGGGTCCAACTGTCACTATAACTAAGGCCGTTAAAGCCCGTTAAAGCCCTTTAAGATCTTACATGAGCTTCTTACCTCCAGTGTTTCTGATCCCAGTGTTCCTCGTTATCCTCCCTTGTTACTCCTGAGAATCTCCAGTCCTTCATCCATCTCCATCGTTCACTCAGTTTCTCACCTGGACTGAGGATCGTGAGCTTCCCCACAGTCTGGATTCAGCCGATCACAATCTCACAGCAAACCTGTAAAGATAAGACACTGATCAGATGATTTGATCAAACTGTTCAACCTGCTGAAAGTCATATTCACTGACCTGTTAGTGTGTGTCCTCTGCTGCATTTCAATAAATGGTTAAACGCCATCTGTGCTTCTCTTCTCTGAGTTTACTTACCGTTACAATATAATATAATATAGCAAACCGTCTTCATCCTCATCATTTTCATCGTGTTACTGAACATGCTTCATAATCAAGCTTGTCTTCTCTGTTCATTATAGAGTTCAGAAAGATCAGATTCATCTTCTTGAATCCAGTATTTGGTGTTTTGTGTTTTTATTGTAATTATCATTAATGTGGCAGTTTGACTTTTGACTCTGTTTACAGCTGACGTTCACAAATATGTATAATACAATTTTTTTTTTTTTTTTTTTTTTAAAGCTGAATGTGTCTCATTAAATACTTGAATGGACAAATTAAACCATGTTATTCTTGATTGCAAGTGAAGCATGTTTTATCTCATTATTATTATATTGTGAGTCTGTAGTTATTAATGTGAATATGGTTTCCTTGTTGGATGTTCAGTTCAAGGTTTGTCTGTTTTCATCGGTTCACTCCTGCTGGCTGATGTTGAAACTGCACCATTCAAAAGTAGATGAATATCCGTATAAATCACTGCAAGCAACATATAAATGGCACAGAGTAGTTTGGTGCGATTGAGATGCTTAAGAAAAGCTTCATCATTATAATATTAGGAGGCCTTTAGCTTCAGTTAAACATGTGATGTCTTCGGCTCACACTCGCCAAACAGGAAGTGAAACTACAGCCACAGGAAGAGCTTTGAGGCTTCAGCTAAACACACTACGTTTCCCACAATGCAACTCTTCTCCCAGAGCTCATATGATGGAGAGAGTGATTTTAATGTTCAAGAAATATTCTGTATTATTTATAGTTTCTGTAAACAACAGTGTTTCTCCATGCTGTCGATTACCACAGAAAATACCCCTAACACACATTTCTTCTTCATCTCATGTCTTTTTCATTCAGAGTTTGGCAAGGATTGTTTCCTTAAAATGTTTGACATTTTTTCCTATTAGTGGATGATGCTTAACATGTAATTAACATGTCTTGAAAATATATTAAAACATTCAGAAGTAGAAAAAAGAGCAACAGAAAACACTCAAACATGTTAAAGACAGACAGAAACAGGTTGTGGTTGATGATTTCACAGTTCATTTCCTGGTCAAAACTGAGAGGCGTTTTCACACCTAACGCCACATGAAAACACAGACACACAGTCAGTGAACAGTATGAGTTTGACTCTCAACACGTGAAGGAAATGTTAATATTAGTTGCTGACGCACATTGTTCTCTCAGTACAGAAGAGAACGACAGTAACGTTTGTCACACAGAATTTGGTCTTTTATTGAAGCGAAACGCTTGTCAAATTTCATCATGTTGGACGTCCTGCTGCTCTTTTCCAGCATCTGTACAGGTGAGTTTGAGACGCTCAGCTCTTTTACACAGAGTTTGACATCTTCTCTTGTTTTTCCTCTGTTATCACATGATCATCAGACTCATATGGATGATATTTGTCAGTTATTATTCTGGCCTGCTTATGTCTCTTGCTCACCCATAACAGCTCTATATAATGATATTTGTGTTTTCAGCTGTTGTTGTTGGAGCTCCACAGACAATTACTGGATACAGAGGAGAGAGAGTTGAGATCAGATGCTCATATAAATCTGGATATGAATCAAATTCAAAGTATTTTTGTAAAGGGGAGTGTAACTATGGAAATAAAAACATCATGGTTAAATCAGGATCTCCAGCTAAAGACGAGAGATTCTCTCTGACTGACGACACGACGGCCAGAGCTTTCACCGTCACCATCACTGATCTGAGAACAGAGGATAAAGGCCAATACTGGTGTGTTGTGAGGAGGACTGTGCCTTTGCCTGATGTCTATTCAGAGATTGTGTTGCTGGTTAAAGAAGGTAAGTGATTCATTTGTTAATAGCAGAAATGAACTGCATGGAAACAAGCTGAGAGTGAGAGATCAAGTCATTAATCTTGTACAACCCCAGATCCAGAAAAGTTGGATAATTTTGTAAAATGCGATACTTGCACCGACGAGTGTCTTTAGAATGAACATTAAAATATTATATTAAATATTTTCAGTTGAGAGTACACACACTGACATCTGCACTCTCTCACAAACACACACACACACACACACACACACACACACACACACACACACACACACACACACACACACACACACACACGCACACACACACTGACATCTGCACTCTCACACACACACACACACACACACACACACACACACAGACACAGACACCAAAAGTGAAGAGGTGGTCTCGGTACGCTTTGAAACGAACTCTGGAGCGGTTCGTTTGTGGTGAGAATGTGATCCGACCTCGAACAGAACCAACTGCCAAAGAACTGCGCATTTTTGGACTAAACCAGTTGCCGTAGTCGCTGTGCTGTGCATTATGGGATGAGGAGAAATGTTTGTTGACAGTTTGCAGCTCGCGGATAAACTTGGAGTTGTGAGGAGGTGCGGAGCCTGATAGAAATTATTAACATTATTTTCGAGCCGCATCCTCGCTTCATTCTCAAATATTATTATTTGTCTAAAGTGGTCTAGACAAACTATAGGATAAAATATGACCAAGGATACAATCAGCCCACGCAGTTGTCTCTCCATAGTAAACAGCGGTGTGTTGTCTGCCGGATTTTCCACCTCTTCGTTTACTTCCGGGAGTTCTGTTGGAATTTTCACGCAACATAATTCTGACCAATCGAAGTGCAGTTATGGAAATGCGTTCAAGACACATCTGGCCAACGAGTGATGTGGATGTTGTCACGTGACTGCATTTTGGTTCATTTTATCAACTCATGAACTGATTCGGACCAGAGCGATCAGTGTGGTGTGAAAAGGAACCAAAACGCCTGAAAAATGCTACAAAGACCAAATGAACCGAACTACAGATGTGAAAGCACCCTAAGATAACTTTAGGAATATAGAAATAAAACCCTCGGACACGGACGAGTTCTTCTTTAGCTTCTTTCTCTTTTATTAACTTCACCCTTAACTTTTAACTTTCTCTTCACCCTTTCCTTCCGCTCTTCTCTCTATACCTTCGTCATAATAAAAGTCCTCACAACAACATCCACTTTAAAGGTCCCATATTGTCCAAACTGAAATTTCCTGGCTTTTTTCATGATAACAGAGGTCTAGGGGCTGTGTAATACCATATAAGTTTCACAACAGTCGATCCACAGACACATGCACACAGCCTGCATAAAGTAGCTGTGCCTTTTCACGAGCCGTCAAAGATGATGCAGTCCTTACATTGTTCGGTCCGGCAGCCCGTAAATAAACGTCTTACACATTTTATGTTACATTATGGAGCCAGCATAACCTGATATAGTTTGTAAACAGATATGCAACACTAACATGTTGCTAAATTGATGCTCATGTTGTCTTGTACAGTTTCTATGGATGCCACAAGCTTTGATAGAATATCTGTTGGAAACAAGACAAAATACGTTGTGTGTTTTCCTAAGTTACAGACACCGGCCCTGTTGAGTTAAAGGCGGTGAGATTGAGTTCACTCAGTCTCTGTGTCTTTTGTTTTTGCTAGAAACTAATGTTTAGTGTACTTGCATGGGTAACGTTATTTCAGACGCTGTAACTGTCACTGGTGAAGCTTTTATTAACACACTCCTGTATCTTCACATCATTCATCAGTTTGGAGAGTTAATCATGATGATCTTCCTCTTTCAGTTCAACATGTGATTGTGATCACAGCGGCATCTGGAGGATTACTCATCATCATCATCATCATCATCGTCATCATCATCGTCATATTATTAATATTATTTTTAATGTAAATAAAAATCTATCAATAAGGAGTACATAAATATATATATTGAACTAATTCATAAATATATTTGATTATTCATTGTATATGAAACAATTAAATTACTTGTTTGTGTTTTTGACAGTCAGAAGAAAAGAATAAACAGAAGATCTGCTATAAATGAGGTGAGATGATCAAAAATAAAAATGGCTTTTTTTTTGTATATTTAGAGATGTTGTTTATGGCTTGTCCAACTTGTGATCAAGTCAGTTTACATCATATGTTGTGAAATTATCAGACTGCTCAAACATCTCGTAACAAACTGACAAACTCTGATTGAGACATGAACTCACAATGTTTAAAATCTCTTCTTCTTTTTTTGTGCTGTAAATTCCTTCTCTCTGTTTCCCTGTAGAGCGATGATCCCAGTGCAGGCACATATGCAGCTCTTGAGCTCAAGTCCAGATCATCTGACCTCTACGACACACTCACAGTAAGAGAAATATTAAAAACTACATGTGCAAAAGAGTTTGTGCATTAAATAGCCAGATAATAATCAATGAGTCTTTCACACAGTCTGTCCATCCCAGACCTGCTGTTCACCAGTCCGGCTCTTCTGGATATGAGAATCTGTCTCTTCAGTAGCTCTTCAAGTCTTCTCAAGAAGAAACTCTCATCACTCTTACTCAATAGATACTAAACAGTCCTTACATTCATTCTTTTCAATCTATTTTATATGAGCAATCTCACCAACAGTAATACAATTTTTTTAAATGTCGTGTCAATTGACCCAGAAAGGTGTACTTCCATGATAAACTCCATAGACAAAGAAAAAAATGTACCAAGTAAACTTGAGAATTTTATGGATGATTTGATTGTAGAAAATCTGCAAAGGAAACAAGACAAAAATATAAAGAAGGAACGAAGACGGAGGAAGGGAAAATCCTCATAAGAAGAAAATCATCCCCAAAGAAAGAGAGATGATGCGAATAATTAGGCAGCAAGAGAGATTAAATAAAACAGTTAATAGGAGGAAAGCATCGTGAAGAAATGTGTTTAAAATATGAAATGGAGAAACGAACAGAGAGAGTTGATCTTCTTTTTACTGAAAAAAGAGAAACATCAACGCTGTCTGTTAGAGACGCAGCCCTGTCATTGTCTAAAGTGATGATACATACATTTGCTGTAAAGAAACGGAGCTTGAAACTGCAAATGTCAGTTATAGCTTTTAGTGCATATAGGTCAGAGTAAAGAGCGAAACAGCTCGCATCTACAAGAGACCAGAAAAGAGGAGCTTGTACACACAGTTATAGGAACTCAGGGCAGCCTAATCTGGGGTGTGTTTCCTGAACAACGACGTAACTCTCTGCTTAACTACCATAGTACGATGCATTGCTGAAGACATCAACTGGTCACGACTGTTTCCCGAAACCATATTGTTGCAAATTGGTCGTTCAACCACAGCCAAAAAATATTTCAAAAAACATATTAAAGTGCAAGTCAGTGATTGTGGTAGTGTTTAGGCCAGCAGAGAAGGCCTTGCTGGCACTGACGGCCCACCACTGTTGAAATCCTTGAAAGTTTGTGAATCTGAGAAAAAAAAGTCAAGGCCCTGTAAAGTTTTTGAAAATAAACACACACAGATACAGGTCCTTGAAAGTGCTTGAATTTATTTTGTGCAAGAAGTTTTCTGGAAAAAGTTCCATATTATTCCCTCCGGTCCGCTAATGTGTTATTTCGCCAACACTTTGTGGCCTATGCACATTAGCTTGCTTGATTTACCTTAGTTACACGCATTTACGCGTTGCGTTAAGTGTTTCCCGCGTGAGGTAGGCTACTTTGTGTTGTTCGTTGCTGTGACGTTCACCCGCGCACGAAACTACTACAATGGTACCTCAACGTTTCACAGACATTGCAAAAATAGGCTGAAACGTGATGCCTGGAAAATGCAAGTTTCAAGATATTTTGCTCACCAAAGAAGATTACAAAGAATGACTCGCCGCAGGGTTGCCACCCGTCCCGTAACATACGGAATCGTCCCGTAGGCCTATTTAAAGGAAAAGTTATGTGTGCCGTATCAAATCAATGCGGGACGCGATTTGTCCCGTATTTTTCATAGACCCACACATTCATTTGCGGGTGATTGCATGTTAGCGTCTTTGTTTCCATAGCAACGGAGTCTAGACAACATGCGCTGTAAACGGGCGTAATGGGCCTTTTTTTAAACCATGTCGAGCTCCCGTCCTCTTCAGACCTGAAAATAGGTATCAATGTCTGTCCAGTAACTAATGATGAACGTAAGGCGAACTGCACAGTTTAATTTGCTCACGCAGACTTCGGTGGACTTCTGTCTTAAAGCAACACTAACGAAAATTTTTTACCTTAAAATAAAGTTTCCAAAATCGTATCAGTGGTTCATCAAGTCGTAACAGGGTGAAAGGCACTTCTGCATTCAATGCATAATCAGCCAAAGTCTGCACATTTATACGGGGGCCGAATTTTTTCAAATACGCCGCACTTTCGCCACATAAATTGCCGATTTCCGCGCGCAAAATATGCGGGGCTTGCATGATTTCATAATACCCGCATTTTAGTTGCAAAAAAGTCACATATATCTCAGCAGAAAGTTGAAAAATGTTGCGTTTACTTCACACGAGAGCAGCCATTTTCCCCTGTTGCCATGGGAACGTTATGAAGTGACGTAATTACGCGCCGTGAACATCATCGAAAAGCTGCAAACCCCGCGATGAAGCCATGATGAAGCAAATCAGTCTCATCTGCCAACAAAAATAAGTGCAAAAGACCGTGCAAAGCAGTTTCCCGGTGTGTGACATGACGCTGAGGAAGAGGGGATGGAGGATGAGGATGGCGAATGATTGGCCAGTGTTAGAGGCTACGCAGTTATAGTTTTCATTTTCACAGTGGACTGTTGTAGTTTCATTCAGGAGTTGATGCAACTTTACAGTTGTAAGATTGCACTTTATTGTTACCAGTGGGTTAAATCATACTAGTGTCAAAAACCTTACAGTTGTAAGTATATTAGTAGTATGTAAATATACGTTACAGTAAGAGATTGCACTTATTTTAACAGAAGATGTCTGGTTTGTAAAGCTACCTCTGTAAAACAGGAAGCACACATTTAATTTTTGTATATTTTATTTATTCATGTTTACAGAAGTTGTAGCATATTCCTTTTGTAAAGCTACAGAACTTGTTTGACTCATCAATGTTTTGTAAGTTTGAGTCATGTGTTTATTAAGGTCTGAAATAAAACAAGATGAGAACTTAAATATTCCAGCACTTTCTGTGATGTATATGCTTGCTTATCATAGGAAGGAATAAGAAATGACTCTTTACATTAAGGTAGTAGCCGAGTGAGAACAGGGTGTTGGGGAATCACTTTTTTTTCTTTTTCATCAAACCGCAGTTTTTGCAAGTTCCCGCAATTTCATCGCATAAAATTGCATAAATATCCCGCATATTCCATCGCGTTTTTTAAGAAAACGTGCCGCATAATCAAGGATTTTTGCCCGCATTTTTCTGGAAGGACTGTACATCAAACTTTAATGAAATCATGCATCATTCTCTACCTTGTCTGTGGACATCGTTCATTCCAAAGCCGCTGCTGGATGAACAGTGAGTGTGTGTGTGACGGTAGGCTGCGGTAGGCTAAATGATTTACAACAGCGGTAATGGACAATTCCACTTCCAACCTGTAGGGGGACCGAAGAGGAAAAGTTCCTTAGTGTTGCTTTAAAGCAGTGTACCAGAGCCCGTCTACGGAGAGCCTGCCCACTCCCTATTAAGCCCTATTGTACCGAATTTTGGTTGTAGTACCACCAGAGTTCCACTGGGGGCGATCGCCATGAGTGCAAAATGAATGGGAGTCAATGGGGCTAGACAGCTAAATTTGTCTCTTTCATCCGATTGCCGTTGAGAAATCTCAGATCTGATTGTAGATTTTGCAAGTTCAACATGGGTTTTAGGTCGAAACTTGAATGAACGAGTACTTATGTCCTTTTGATTTCTTACAGGTTGAGTTGTTGTTGCCCATAACATGCTAGCATTCTGCTAATGAATGCTGATTGGTCAGTGAAGGACTGATTACGACCAGAGATACCGCTTGATGGCATCGTGGCATCCGCAGCGGGACCAGAAACAAACAAAACAAAAACTCTTCTAGCGCGTGTGTTTACCTGTGTCAGCTGTGTTGTCGATGCCTCGAGTGAAAAGAAAGTGCAGAGCGCGAACGCACCAGAGTGAGTGAAGGATTGCCGTTAGGCAGTATCTCTGGTCGTACATGTGTATGACGTCATTGACACTTTAAAACACTTTTTAAAGCAAATAAGTGACTCAAAAAAATCTAACACCCAGCAATGTGTAATTTATTTGCATCTCCTTTCGAATACAACATTCAAATTACTAGACAAAAAATTATATCCTGAGAAAAGTGGATTTTTATTGGTATACTGCCATAGACCTCCATTCATTCTGCACTCGTCCTGTGAGCGCCCTCATATGGAATCAGAGAGGAACTGCAACCAGTTCAGAAGCCGGAAGTGTACTGAGAGTGAAACTTCTCGCCATATTAGACATTCTCTGAGTGTACCGTGACAGACAAATCCCTGCTTTTAAAGGTATAGGCCTATTGGTTTTTTGTTCTTGTTTTTAAATTTGGATAATCTCTTAATATAATATTCCATACATTGTCAGAGCTTGGTAGACAGATAACTTTTATATTTGTAGACGTTATTAGACAGATTAATTCATAGATTATAATTAATGTTATTTATTATTTTATCGTTTATAAATATTAATAACATGCATAATAAATTATGATCCTATCTGTCATACACAATTTATGGCATTTAAAAAAAGTTTTAAAAGTGCTATATATATATATATATATATATATATATATATATATATATATATTTTTTTTTTTTTTTAAATGGGTCAAATAATTACATAATAATATAGTCATAATTTAAGTAGTAAATAAATTAAACATGGAAAAAAAAATGATCCCATCCCTGCAGAATTGTCAAAAACATGATTACTGGTTCAGAATGACCGCTTAAGGCACACCAACATATACTGAAGAGTTATGTAGAAATACATAAAATAATCACATGTAAAATAATAATGTGTTCTTTTGCAAGTTCACATACTTGATCTCATGTTTTCTCATGGTTTATTGTTCAGCTGTCAAGATGTCATGTTGAAATAATCAGTTCCAAGACCTTGACACATTTTTTTTTGATTAATCTTTTTTTAATAGGATGTACCGAATATTCTTCAGTTTTATGCAAAACATAAATATGACAAATATAATATCAGATCTCTGTCATGTGGCGAAAGATAAATGCAAAAAATATTTATTCATTAGATACTTTAATGGACAAATTAAACCATGTTATTCTTGATTGCAAGTGAAGCATATGTTTTATTTCATTATTATTATATTGTGAGTCTGTAGTTATTAATGTGAATATCGTTTCCTTGTTGGATGTTCAGTTCAAGGTTTGTCTGTTTTCATCGGTTCACTCCTGCTGGCTGATGTTGAAACTGCACCATTCAAAAGTAGATGAATATCCGTATAAATCATTGCAAGCAACATATAAATGGCACAGATTAGTTTGGTGCGATTGAGATGCTTAAGAAAAGCTTCATCATTATAATATTAGGAGGCCTTTAGCTTCAGTTAAACATGTGATGTCTTCGGCTCACACTCGCCAAACAGGAAGTGAAACTACAGACACAGGAAGAGCTTTGAGGCTTCAGCTAAACACACTACGTTTCCCACAATGCAACTCTTCTCCCAGAACTCATATGATGGGGAGAGAGATTTTAATGTTCAAGAAATATTCTGTATTATTTATAGTTTCTGTAAACAACAGTGTTTCTCCATGCTGTCGATTACCACAGAAAATACCCCTAACACACATTTCTTCTTCATCTCATGTCTTTTTCATTCAGAGATTGGCAAGGATTGTTTCCTTAAAATGTTTGACATTTTTTCCTATAAGTGGATGATGCTTAACATGTAATTAACATGTCTTGAAAATATATTAAAACATTCAGAAGTAGAAAAAGAGCAAAAGGGCAACAGAAACACTCAAACATGTTAAAGACAGACAGAAACAGGATGTGGTTGATGAATTCACAGTTCATTTCCTGGTCAAAACTGAGAGGCGTTTTCACACCTAACGCCACATTAAAAAAACACAGTCAGTGAACAGTATGAGTTTGACTCTCAACACGTGAAGGAAATGTTAATATTAGTTGCTGACGCACATTGTTCTCTCAGTACGGAAGAGAACGACAGTAACGTTTGTCACACAGAATTTGGTCTTTTATTTAAGCGAAACGCTTGTCAAATTTCATCATGTTGGACGTCCTGCTGCTCTTTTCCAGCATCTGTACAGGTGAGTTTGAGACTCTCAGCTCTTTTACACAGAGTTTGACATCTTCTCTTGTTTTTCCTCTGTTATCACATGATCATCAGACTCATATGGATGATATTTGTCAGTTATTATTCTGGCCTGCTTATGTCTCTTGCTCACACATAACAGCTCTATATAATGATATTTGTGTTTTCAGCTGTTGTTGTTGGAGCTCCACAGACAATTACTGGATACAGAGGAGAGAGAGTTGAGATCAGATGCTCATATAAATCTGGATATGGATCAAAATCAAAGTATTTTTGTAAAGGGGAGTGTAAGTATGGAAATAAAAACATCATGGTTGAATCAGGATCTCCAGCTAAAGACGAGAGATTCTCTCTGACTGACGACACGACGACCAGAGTTTTCACCGTCACCATCACTGATCTGAGAACAGCAGATGCAGGCCAATACTGGTGTGGTGTGACGGGGATGATTTATGATGACTATTCAGAGATTGTGTTGCTGGTTAAAGAAGGTAAGCGATTACATTTGTTAATAGCAGAAATGAACTGCATGGAAACAAGCTGAGAGTGAGAGATCAAGTCATTAATCTTGTACAACCCCAGATCCAGAAAAGTCAGATAATTTTGTAAAATGCAATAAAAATGAAGAATCTGTGATTTGTTAATTCTGTTTCAACTTTATTTTGCCAAAAGTACAAAGAAAAGATTTCCCATGTTTTGGTCACACTTTATATCAGGGTCCAACTGTCACTATAACTATGACTTGGTAGTGCGTTAAAGTGACTTTACTGGATTTCTTTGGCACAACAAGAAACAGAGTGATTAAACCAGAGATTGAATGAAAGATTGTATGTATTTTAAATGAACTTCAGTGTCAGTGTTTTAAGTTGATCTTTCCTGTGACCCTTCAGGTAAAAAGACCACTGAAGTTTCAACCATCAGCCCTTCTTCAGAAACACCGTCATCTTTCAGTACAACAGAACTGAGTCCACAATCAGGTCAGTTCCTCTGTCTGTCGCTCTTTATGACTCTTATTTCTGGAATATTGTGCTTCTAAATGTACTTGAAGTCATTTATATATATTAGATGATTCCTTTGAGATTAAATGTGTTAAAGTTGTTGAAGACTGAAGGTTCAGTCCTCAGATGTTTGCTCCCGGTTATTAAAAAAGCACAAATTGCTTTGGATAAGAGTGTCTTTAGAATAAACATTAAAATATTTTCAGTTGAAAGTAATCGGTGTGAATCAATAAACGTTTGTTCATATTCACATGATGTGAATGGTTTGTGTGTGAATGTAGAGCTTTAGAGTTTATATGTGTTCATGTTATCACTGCATGAGTGACACATTCACAGTCACTGGTGTTTCTCTCTGTCAGCGACTCATCAAACAGAAACTGAAACAACAAGAACAACAACAGGAAATACTACAGTTCAACTCTATCAGACAAACACTAGAACACAATCTACACTACCCATAATGCAACTCTCTGATCACATGATCACACTTTGAAAGGAAATTGCTTTGAACATTTGTAGAGGCACATACTCGTGTGGTTAACTTGCTTTGACATCAACCACAGACAGAAGCGTTTCCTTCTGAAGAGTTGAGGTTTACCATTGCAGTTTAATTTCAGTTACACAATATAATATTCTATTGTACTATAATACAAATTATTTTTATAAATGATAAGAATGTTATTGTTCACTTAACAGTAATATCAGAATCAGCATTGTGTTTTATACAATATAATATGTACAGATCTGGCTTCTGTTGCTGGCGGTCTGGGTTCGGTTCTGCTGGTTCTGACTCTGTGTTCTGGAACCTTCATCATCCTGAAGAAGAGGAAGAGGAAATCTGGGACAGGTATCAGTTTGTCTGTGATAATTAGTGTTATTATTTAGTTATATTTTAGTGTGTAAATTGACTGACTCTCTATTTTCATGCAGCTTTATTTCAGCAAAACATGCAGCACAATACAGAGGTGAGTGTTCAAATCTTTACCTGTAGAAGATCAGACATGTTAAATGATTGTTTATTGATCAACAGAGAGAAGTATCTACATAAACTATTCAATTATCTATGTATGTGTTGTTTTTCAGACTGAACGCATGTATGAGGAGATTCCAAACACAGACGTCACCGTGGTAACATCTTCATCCAATCAGACGCCTGCATCTTCATCCAATCAGATGCCTGCATCACACCTCCACAACTGTACAGAAGTCTCTACTGTTTACGCCACAGTAAGCAATCAGCAGCCTGATTCAAACCCCAGTCACACCCACTCGACCAATCAGGTGACAGATACAGCCGGTGATTGTTATGCCAATATAAAGTCTCCTGAAGCAACACAGGACAGCAGGACAGAACTGATCTACGTAACAGCAACACATCCACAAAACATCTCAACAAACGAGGGTCCGATATATTCAGTGATCAACCATAAATGAAAAAGACTCTCAAAATTTTGTTACACTTTTATGTACAAAACACAGTTTATAAAGTGTATAATGTATAAATAAAGTTAATATATAACTTCATAACAAACAATAAAGAAACAATGGAGAAATAGGCTGTTGAAGCCGTATAGTGTAGTTTCAACATCTACCAGCAGGGGTTAATGGAGTTAATATGACATCTACCAGCAGGGGTTAATGGAGTTAATATGACATCTACCAGCAGGGGTTAATGGGTTAATGTGACATCTACCAGCAGGGGTTAATGGAGTTAATATTACATCTACCAGCAGGGGTTAATGGGGTTATTATGACATCTACCAGCAGGGGTTAATGGGTTAATGTGACATCTACCAGCAGGGGTTAATGGAGTTAATATGACATCTACCAGCAGGGGTTAATGGGGTTATTATGACATCTACCAGCAGGGGTTAATGGAGTTAATATGACATCTACCAGCAGGGGTTAATGGAGTTAATATGACATCTACCAGCAGGGGTTAATGGGGTTATTATGACATCTACCAGCAGCGGTTAATGGGTTAATGTGACATCTACCAGCAGGGGTTAATGGAGTTAATATGACATCTACCAGCAGGGGTTAATGGGGTTATTATGACATCTACCAGCAGGGGTTAATGGGGTTATTATGACATCTACCAGCAGGGGTTAATGGGGTTATTATGACATCTACCAGCAGGGGTTAATGGGTTAATGTGACATCTACCAGCAGGGGTTAATGGAGTTAATATTACATCTACCAGCAGGGGTTAATGGGGTTATTATGACATCTACCAGCAGGGGTTAATGGGTTAATGTGACATCTACCAGCAGGGGTTAATGGAGTTAATATGACATCTACCAGCAGGGGTTAATGGGGTTATTATGACATCTACCAGCAGGGGTTAATGGGGTTATTATGACATCTACCAGCAGGGGTTAATGGGTTAATGTGACATCTACCAGCAGGGGTTAATGGGGTTTATATGACATCTACCAGCAGGGGTTAATGGGGTTATTATGACATCTACCAGCAGGGGTTAATGGGTTAATGTGACATCTACCAGCAGGGGTTAATGGGTTAATATGACATCTACCAGCAGGGGTTAATGGGTTAATATGACATCTACCAGCAGGGGTTAATGGAGTTAATATGACATCTACCAGCAGGGGTTAATGGGTTAATATGACATCTACCAGCAGGGGTTAATGGAGTTAATATGACATCTACCAGCAAGTGTTAATGGGTTAGTATGACATCTACCAGCAGGGGTTAATGGGTTAATATGACATCTACCAGCAGGGGTTAATGGGTTCTTGCTACTAAACCTCAACAACTTGTCAAGAACAGTATAGATTTGATTAGATTTTGATTGAGAATTTAAAGGTGTGGAAAAATGCCCTTTGAGTATTTGATGTCCCCAGAGTGTGTATTTGAAGTTTTAGCTCAAAATACCCCACAGATATTTTTATATAGCATGTTCAAATTGCGCTTTTTGAGGGTGAGCAAAAACGCACCGTTTTTGTGTCTGTCCCTTTAAATGCAAATGAGCTGCTGCTCCCGGCATAGAGGGCGGAGGTTCAATTATCTCTCCACACACATGCACTGAACATTTCAAAAACTTTTAGCCTTTTATGTTCAAACCAGAGTCAGACAATGATGGACACACTCAAGAAGAAGTGAAAACATGTAGACAACATTTCTGTATGGTTAGTTGATGAATGTATGTAGCTGATGTGTAGTTATCTTCTAGTCATTGATTAGCATATTCTGTCTTGATAATCTATAAATTGTGTTCAGGGGGCGGGGTTTATGTAAATTCTAGGGTTAGTGATGTCACTACCCCGGGAGGAATGTTGTGTAGTCCCTGCCAGCCGTTTGTTGTAGTCCTTAAAAAGCAATTTCTTTAAAGGGATACTTCACTTTTTTTGGAAATAGGCTCATTTTACAACTCCCCCAGAGTTAAACAGTTGAGTTTTACCGTTTTCGAATCCATTCAGCCGATCCCACTTTTAGCATAGCTTAGCATAGATCATTGAACCGGACAAGACCATTAGCATCTCTGTCAAAAAAATGAACAAAGAGTTTCGATATTTTTCCTGTTTAAAACTTGACTCTTCTGTAGTTACATCGTGTAATAAGACCGATGGAAAATGAAAAGTTGTGATTTTCTAGGCTGATATGGCTAGGAACTATACTCTCATTCCTGCTGGACTCATGGTACAGCAGCAAAGTTTCTTGATTATTACGCAGGAATGAGAGTATAGTTCCTAGCCACATCAGCATAGAAAATCGCAACTTTTCATTTTCCGTCGATCTTATTACACGATGTAACTACAGAAGAGTCAAGTTTTAAATAGGAAAAATATTGAAACTCTTAGTTCATTTTTTTTGAGAGAGATGCTAATGGTCTTGTCGGGTTCAATTCATTATGCTAAGCTATGCTAAAAGCTAACCTAAACGTTAACCTGCTGAAGACTTCATAATGACTGATGTGACAGACTAAGTGCATGTATGAAAGACACACTGACCTTTTCAGTCCTTTAGGTGTGTAATTGTGTTTTAGAAAAAAAGCTTTTGTTGTAAATCTATTACATGTACAGCATCTCCACAAATCTCACAACATCTGCAAAGTTACAACGCTCAAAGTTCAAAGCAAATATCTCCCTTTGCTTTGAACTTTGAGCGTTGTAACTTTGCAGATGTTGTTTATGCTCAAACAGCAACATTACACACTCACTAAAGTTAGAAAAGTGAAATCATAATCAACTATCCCTTTAAATGACTTATAATTGTGTTGTAAGATTAGGGGAGATGCTGTACATGTAATAGATTTACAACAAAAGCTTTTTTTCTAAAACACAATTACACACCTAAAGGACTGAAAAGGTCAGTGTGTCTTTCATACATGCACTTAGTCTGTCACATCAGTCATTATGAAGTCTTCAGCAGGTTAACGTTAGACTGCACCACTTTGCCATGATCTAGTTTGTTTCTGTCGCCTCAGTGATGCAATAAAGATGTATTAAAGTGTGATATTGGTTCATTTTCTCATGTTGTCCATCAGAGGTCAGTGTGGAGGGAATCAGTTTTATTTCCTCAAGACTTTTCTTCAGACACAAAGGAATATGTTCATTTCCACATTTTGAATGTGGTGCAGCCAATGAGACTAACTTATTTATTGTGCACTTTCGACTTCAGATCTTTGCAGACCGTTTACATTCACCGACAGCTCTATTACACACTGCATGAGAGGAATATTCCGACAAGCATAATAGAGGCACTTTAACTAACTAATTAACTGAAGTTTCCTGTGACTGTAGATCAAAGACACTGGACGTCACTGTAATCCAGAGGACAAGGACACAGAAACAACAGTGGTTTACATCAGCTGTGTTTCCTCAACCAACACCACAACACAAATGAGCTCATCTTCACTAATAAGCCTATTATATAATAAACGTTCAACATATTAAGAAACACAAGAATTCTTCATCCTTCTCATCATTTTCATTGTTGTACTGAAATTGGGTCCTCACCAATCTCGTTTTGTCTTTTCTATTCATAATTCAGATAGACCAGATTCATTATGACTTGATTATGATCTTGTTAAATGTAATTATCAGTCCTGTAGCAGTGTTATATTTGATCCTGATATGTTTACAGCTGACATACAGAAATATGGATCATAGAAATAAGGTAAATGTATTCAATGTTTAAAGCTGAATCTTCATGTGATGTTTATATTCTTTAGTGTAATGGACACATTTCACCATGTTATTCTGAATTGCAAGTAAGCATACATTTAGTTTCATTATTATTATTTTGTATGTCTGTAGTTATTAATGTGTATATGGATTTGTCTGGTTAGTTTCATCTGTTCGCTCCTGCTGGCTGATGTTGTAACTACAATAATCTGCAGCCAAAGAGCGTACTTCTCCATTCATGACCATCAGAAGAAGCTGCATATTCTGATAAATCATTGAAAACAACGTATAAATGCCACAGATTTTTGGAGGATCTTAAAAACAACTGCTATTGAGATGCTTTAACTAAAGAATAACTTTATCATTATAATACTAGGAGGCCTTTAGCTTCAGTTAAACATGTGATGTTTGTGGCATTACTGGACAAACAGGAAGTGAAACTACAGCCACAGGAAGAGCTTTGAGGCTTCAGCTAAACACACTACATTTCCCACAATGCAACTCTTCTCAGAGCTTATATGATGGAGAAACAGTGTTTGGCAACAATTGTTTCCTTAAAATGTTTTACTTTTTTTTTCATAAGCGCTTAACATGTAATTAACATGTTTTGAAATTGGTGTATAAGAAAAAAAAATGCTTGTGACTATTATGATTATTATTTTATGGTTATTTTGCAGAATTAATCCTTCCAAATATATTATTCTTGTATTAATTAATTTATGAATAATCTATTTTGTCTATTGTATCTTTTGATATAATATACTCATATATCCTATTCAAACCAGACCTCCGCTCTGACAGAGTACATGTCTACATTCTGCTATCACTTCTCTATAAAGTGAGACATGTTCCCCTGCAAAGTCTGGTATCCGGTGTAATATTAGCTGTCGCATGAGTTTAGCAGAAAGTCCAGACATTATGAAAATATTTATTTGTCTCTCGCTGCTTCTATAGTGTTAAAACCACAATGTTTAGCTACTCTTGCAGAATATGAAACCAAGAGGCCAGAGCTGATTCTTAGAACATTAAAATACTCTTCCTGATCTGATCTGAACTTTGGTATAAATGTTGGCAAAGCTCATGCATTGCTCTCTCTCTCTCTCTCTCTCTCTCTCTCTCTCTCTCTCTCTCTCTCTCTCTCTCTCTCTCTCTCTCTCTCTCGCTCTCTCTCTCTCTCGCTCTCTCTCTCTCTCTCTCTCTCTCTCTCTCTCTCTCTCTCTCTCTCTCTCTCTTCCTTCTTATCTGATCTATAGCTCCTGTATAGTGAAACATCACATATGAGCTCTTTCACTCAGTACGGAAGAGAACGACAGTAACGTTTGTCACACAGAATTTGGTCTTTTATTTAAGCGAAACGCTTGTCAAATTTCATCATGTTGGACGTCCTGCTGCTCTTTTCCAGCATCTGTACAGGTGAGTTTGAGACTCTCAGCTCTTTTACACAGAGTTTGACATCTTCTCTTGTTTTTCCTCTGTTATCACATGATCATCAGACTCATATGGATGATATTTGTCAGTTATTATTCTGGCCTGCTTATGTCTCTTGCTCACACATAACAGCTCTATATAATGATATTTGTGTTTTCAGCTGTTGTTGTTGGAGCTTCACAGACAATTACTGGATACAGAGGGGAGAGAGTTGAGATCAGATGCTCATATAAATCTGGATATGAATCAAATTCAAAGTATTTTTGTAAAGGGGAGTGTCCAGTCATTGGATTTAAAAATAAAAACATCATGGTTAAATCAGGATCTCCAGCTAAAGACGAGAGATTCTCTCTGACTGACGACACGACGACCAGAGTTTTCACCGTCACCATCACTGATCTGAGAACAGCAGATGCAGGCCAATACTGGTGTGGTGTGACGGGGATGATTTATGATGACTATTCAGAGATTGTGTTGCTGGTTAAAGAAGGTAAGTGATTGCATTTGTTAATAGCAGAAATGAACTGCATGGAAACAAGCTGAGAGTGAGAGATCAAGTCATTAATCTTGTACAACCCCAGATCCAGAAAAGTTGGATAATTTTGTAAAATGCAATAAAAATGAAGAATCTGTGATTTGTTAATTCTGTTTCAACTTTATTTTACTGACAAAAGTACAAAGAAAAGATTTCCCATGTTTTGGTCACACTTTATATTAGGGTCAATTGTCACTATAACTATGACTTGGTAGTGCGTTAAAGTGACTTTACTGGATTTCTTTGGCACAACAAGAAACAGAGTGATTAAAACAGAGATTGAATGAAAGATTGTATGTATTTTAAATGAACTTCAGTGTCAGTGTTTTAAGTTGATCTTTCCTGTGACCCTTCAGATAAAAAGACCACTGAAGTTTCAACCATCAGCCCTTCTTCAGAAACACCGTCATCTTTCAGTACAACAGAACTGAGTCCACAATCAGGTCAGTTCCTCTGTCTGTCGCTCTTTATGACTCTTATTTCTGGAATATTGTGCTTCTAAATGTACTTGAAGTCATTTATATATATTAGATGATTCCTTTGAGATTAAATGTGTTAAAGTTGTTGAAGACTGAAGGTTCAGTCCTCAGATGTTTGCTCCTGGTTATTAAAAATGCACAAATTGCTTTGGATAAGAGTGTCTTAGAATGAACATTAAAATATTTTCAGTTGAAAGTAATCAGTGTAAATCAATAAACGTTTGTTCATATTCACATGATGTGAATGGTTTGTGTGTGAATGTAGAGCTTTAGAGTTTATATGTGTTCATGTTCTCACTGCATGATTCACAGTCACTGGTGTTTCTCTCTGTCAGCGACTCATCAAACAGAAACTGAAACAACAAGAACAACAACAGGAAATACTACAGTTCAACTCTATCAGACAAACACTTGTAAGCACACAAACTACACTACCCATAATGCAACTCTCTGATCACATGATCACTCTTTGAAAGGAACTTGCTTTGAACATTTGTAGAGGCACATACTCGTGTGGTTAACTTGCTTTGACATAAACCACAGACAGAAGCGTTTCCTTCTGAAGAGTTGAGGTTTATCATTGCAGTTTAATTTCAGTTACACAATATAATATTCTATTGTACTATAATACAAATTATTTACATAAATGATAAGAATGTTATTGTTCACTTAACAGTAATATCAGAATCAGCATTGTGTTTTATACAATATAATACGTTCAGATCTGGCTTCTGTTGCTGGCGGTCTGGGTTCAGTTCTGCTGGTTCTGACTCTGTGTTCTGGGACCTTCATCATCCTGAAGAAGAGGAAGAGGAAATCTGGGACAGGTAACAGTTTGTTTGTGATTATTAGTGTTATTATTTAGTTCTATTTTAGTGTGTAAATTGACTGACTCTCTGTTTTCATGCAGCTTTATTTCAGCAAAACATGCAGCACAATACAGAGGTGAGTGTTCAAATCTTTACCTGTAGAAGATCAGACATGTTAAATGATTGTTTATTGATCAACAGAGAGAAGTATCTACATAAACTATTAAATTATTAATGTATGTGTTGTTTTTCAGACTGAACGCATGTATGAGGAGATTCCAAACACAGACGTCACCGTGGTAACATCTTCATCCAATCAGACGCCTGCATCTTCATCCAATCAGACGCCTGCATCACACCACAACAACTGTACAGAAGTCTCTACTGTTTACGCCACAGTAACCAATCAGCAGCCTGATTCAAACCCCAGTCACACCCACTCGACCAATCAGGTGACAGATACAGCCGGTGATTATTATGCCAAAATAAAGTCTCCTAAAGCAACACAGGACAGCGGGACAGAACTGATCTACGTAACAGCAACACATCCACAAAACATCACGACAAACGAGGGTCCGATATATTCAGTGATCAATGATAAATGAAAAAGACTCTCAAAATTTGGTAAAATCTACATTGTTTTAATTATTCAATCTTTTGTCACACTTTTATGTACAAAACACAGTTTATAAAGTGTATAATGTATAAATAAAGTTAATATATAACTTCATATATAACAAACAATAAAGAAACATTGTTTGAATGGCCGTCAATGGAGAAAGATGCTGTTGAAGCCGTATAGTGTAGTTTCAACATCTACCAGCAGGGGTTAATGGAGTTAATATGACATCTACCAGCAGGGGTTAATGGGGTTAATATGACATCTACCAGCAGGGGTTAATGGGGTTAATATGACATCTACCAGCAGGGGTTAATGGGTTCTTGCTACTAAACCTCAACAACTTGTCAAGAACAGTATAGATTTGATTAGATTTTGATTGAGAATTTAAAGGGGTGGAAAAATGCCCTTTGCGTATTTGAGTGTTTGATGTCTCCAGAGTGTGTGTGTGAAGTTTTAGCTCAAAATACCCCACAGATATTTTTATATAGCATGTTAAAATTGCGCTTTTTGAGGGTGAGCAAAAACGCACAGTTTTTGTGTCTGTCCCTTTAAATGCAAATGAGCTGCTGCTCCCGGCATAGAGGGCGGAGGTTCAATTATCTCTCCACACACATGCACTGAACATTTCAAAAACTTTTAGCCTTTTATGTTCAAACCGGAGTCAGACAATGATGGACACACTCAAGAAGAAGTGACAACATGTAGACAACATTTCTGTATGGTTAGTTGATGAATGTATGTAGCTGATGTGTAGTTATCTTCTAGTCATTGATTAGCATATTCTGTCTTGATAATCTATAAATTGTGTTCAGGGGGCGGGGTTTATGTAAATTCTAGGGTTAGTGATGTCACTAACCCGGGAGGAATGTTGTGTAGTCCCTGCCAGCCGTTTGTTGTAGTCCTTAAAAAGCAATTTCTTTAAAGGGATACTTCACTTTTTTTGGAAATAGGCTCATTTTACAACTCCCCCAGAGTTAAACTGTTGAGTTTTACCGTTTTCGAATCCATTCAGCCGATCCCACTTTTAGCATAGCTTAGCATAGATCATTGAACCGGACAAGACCATTAGCATCTCTGTCAAAAAAATGAACAAAGAGTTTCGATATTTTTCCTGTTTAAAACTTGACTCTTCTGTAGTTACATCGTGTACTAAGACCGATGGAAAATGAAAAGTTGTGATTTTCTTGGCTGATATGGCTAGGAACTATACTCTCATTCCTGCTGGACTCATGGTACAGCAGCAAAGTTTCTTGATTATTACGCAGGAATGAGAGTATAGTTCCTAGCCATATCAGCATAGAAAATCGCAACTTTTCATTTTCCGTCGGTCTTAGTACACGATGTAACTACAGAAGAGTCAAGTTTTAAACAGGAAAAATATCGAAACTCTTTGTTCATTTTTTTGAGAGAGATGCTAATGGTCTTGTCGGGTTCAATTCATTATGCTAAGCTATGCTAAAAAGTGGTACCGCCAGACCCGGAGATCGGCTGCGTGGATTCCAAAATGATAAAACTCAACTGTTTAAAGCTGCCGTCGGCAACATTTTTTTGGTCATATTCAGTGAAATCGACACTATAATCCGACAGAACAACATAAATAAGGAGGTTTTAGAAAAAAACCCGAGCTTCTAACTCCACCTGGAGCGTGTTATTTGTTTTGCAAAAATCCACCGCTCCCGTCTCATCGGGTCCAATCAGCGCAGGGAGGTGTGAGATCTGACTGTCAATCACTGTTCGTGCACACGCCACAGATCACTCCTCCCTCGCGCACATTACAATATCACATGCACACGACATGCCTAATGTGCGCCTGAAGATTGTACGAAGCGTGATGGCGGAGAGAAAATCTACTAACAAGCTTCCAATTCCTCGGTTATTGCTATCTATGGATAGATTAGCCAGGGCAGCCTACCTCCGAGTCCATGGTGTTGATCGATGCTGAAGAGACGCGCGCGTTCACAGAAAATCAGGTACACACGCACTGACGATGGGCGGGTGCTCGTTGGTAGTGGGGGAGGGGCATGAGAGTTGTAAACATTCAAAATTTTGGCTAAATCCACTCAATCTGCCAGACTTGCCGACTGCAGCTTTAACTCTGGGGGAGTTGTAAAATTAGCCTATTTCCAAAAAAATGGAGTATCCCTTTAAAAGCAAATATCTCCCTTTGCTTTGAACTTTGAGCATTGTAACTTTGCAGATGTTGTTCATGCTCAAACAGCAACATTACACACTAACTAAAGTTAGAAAAGTGAAATCATAATCAACCATCCCCTTAAATGACTTATAATTGTGTTGTAAGATTAGGGGAGATGCTGTACATGTAATAGATTTACAACAAAAGCTTTTTTTCTAAAATACAATTACACACCTAAAGGAATGGAAAGGTCAGTGTGTGTTTCATACATGCACTTAGTCTGTCACATCAGTCATTATGAAGTCTTCAGCAGGTTAACGTTAGACTGCACCACTTTGCCATGATCTAGTTTGTTTCTGTCGCCTCAGTGATGCAATAAAGATGTATTAAAGTGTGATATTGGTTCATTTTCTCATGTTGTCCATCAGAGGTCAGTGTGGAGGGAATCAGTTGTTTTATTTCCTCAAGACTTTTCTTCAGACACAAAGGAATATGTTTATTTCCACATTTTGAATGTGGTGCAGCCAATGAGAACCATAGGCAGGCATTATGCAAATGTGTTACTGCGTTACGTATGCGTGTCACAGAAGTGAGACTGGAGTTACTGGCGACTCGTTTAGGGGCTTCAGAGTCGATTCTTTCTTTTGGGGGACAGTAACTTATTTATCGTGCACTTTCGACTTCAGCTCTTTGCAGACCGTTTACATTCACCGACAGCTCTATCACACACTGCATGAGAGGAATATTCAAACAAGCATAATAGAGGCACTTTAACTAACTAACTAACTGAAGTTTCCTGTGACTGTAGATCAAAGACACTGGACGTCACTGTAATCCAGAGGACAAGGACACAGAAACAACAGTGGTTTACATCAGCTGTGTTTCCTCAACCAACACCACAACACAAATGAGCTCATCTTCACTAATAAGCCTATTATATAATAAACGTTCATAAGCATATTAAGAACCACGAGAAATCTTCATCCTTCTCATAATGTTCATTGTTGTACTGAAATTGGGTCCTCACCAATCTCGTTTTGTCTTTTCTATTCATAATTCACAAAGACCAGATTCATTATGACTTGATTATGGTCTTGTTAAATGTAATTATCAGTCCTGTAGCAGTGTTATATTTGATCCTGATATGTTTACAGCTGACATACAGAAATATGGATCATAGAAATAAAGTAAATGTATTCAATGTTTAAAGCTGAATCTTCATGTGATGTTTATATTCTTTAGTGTAATGGACACATTTCACCATGTTATTCTGAATTGCAAGTAAGCATACATTTAGTTTCATTATTATTATTTTGTATGTCTGTAGTTATTAATGTGTATATGGATTTGTCTGGTTAGTTTCATCTGTTCGCTCCTGCTGGCTGATGTTGAAACTACAATAATCTGCAGCCAAAGAGCGTACTTCTCCATTCATGACCATCAGAAGAAGCTGCATATTCTGATAAATCATTGAAAACAACGTATAAATGCCACAGATTTTTGGAGGATCTTAAAAACAACTGCTATTGAGAAGCTTTCACTAATGAATAACTTTATCATTATAATACTAGGAGGCCTTTAGCTTCAGTTAATCATGTGATGTTTGTGGCATTACTGGGCAAACAGGAAGTGAAACTACAGCCACAGGAAGAGCTTTGAGGCTTCAGCTAAACACACTATATTTCCCACAATGCAACTCTTCTCAGAGCTTATATGATGGAGAAACAGTGTTTGGCAACGATTGTTTCCTTAAAATGTTTTACTTTTTTTTTCATAAGCGCTTAACATGTAATTAACATGTTTTGAAATTGGTGTATAAGAAAACAAAAAGTATGCTTGTGTCTATTATGATTATTCTTTTATGGTTATTTTGCAGGATTAATCCTTTCAAATATATTATTCTTGTATTAATTAATTTATGAATAATCTTTTTTGTCTATTGTATCTTTTGATATAATATACTCATATATCCTATTCCGCTCTGACAGAGTACATGTCTACATTCTGCTGTCACTTCTCTATAAAGTGAGACATGTTCCCCTGTAAAGTCTGGTATCCGGTGTAATATTAGCTGTCGCATGAGTTTAGCAGAAAGTCCAGACATTATGAAAATATTTATTTGTCTCTCGCTGCTTCTATAGTGTTAAAACCACAATGTTTAGCTACGCTTGCAGAATATAAAACCAAGAGGCCAGAGCCGATTCTTAGAACATTAAAATACACTTCCTGATCTGATCTGAACTTTGGTATAAATGTTGGCAAAGCTCATGCATTGCGCTCTCTCTCTCTCTCTCTCTCTCTCTCTCTCTCTCTCTCTCTCTCTCTCTCTCTCTCTCTCTCTCTCTCTCTCTCGGTCTGACTGGATCTCACTGCATAAAAAACAAAAATAAAAAAACGTAATTTAGTAGTATAAAAAGAACAACAGAAAGCACTCAAACATATTAAAGACAGACAGAAACAGGTTGTGATTCGTGAATTCAGAATTAAATTCCTGGTCAAAACTGAGAGGCGTTTTCACACCTAACGCCACATGGAAACACGGACACACAGTCAGTGAACAGTATGAGTTTGACTCTCAACACGTGAGACGAGAAACAAGCATATTATTTTACTCTCCACATATAGATGAGAGCAGTATTATTGCTGTTGGAGTTTCAGAGAGTCGTGTGAGGAACTACTGAGAGTTTCAGACTGATTTTCTGACCTGAACTGATGAAGAAATGAAGTTTCCACTGATAGTTTGTGTGTTTCTGCTGACGGGTAAGAGCTGAAGATCTCCACTAAAAGTGTTTATTATCTAACATTATGGTGTATGTTATCAGTGTACATGAGTAAAGCAGTGTGTGTGTGTGTGTGTGTGTGTGTGTGTGTGTGTGTGTGTGTGTGTGTAGTGAGCAGTTCACTGTCTGAGGGCATTACAGTGAGAGGAACAGAGGGACGACGAGTGATCATTACGTGCCCTTATCCAGAAGGATATAAAGAATTTTTCAAATACTTCTACAGAGGATCTTCCAAAAAGAGGGACCCTATACTACAAACTACAAAAAAAAAGTCCTCAGTGATCAAGGGCAGATTCTCACTGAAGGATAATCGTCAGACCAGATCATTTACAGTGACCATCAGTGACCTGAAGATGGAAGATGCTGGACCGTACGGATGTGGAGCTGAACATGAAAACTACCAACAAATCCAGCTAAATGTGATCAGAGGTGCCTGATATTCATTATTAAACAACAATCTGCTTCATCCTTCATGTTTATGCTTCATGCTGTGGTTAATGATTGTGTTATTAATATATTTGTTTAATTTGAATGGCTTGACGTCTCTTCTTCATTTCTCAGCTCCAGAGACAACGACACGTGTCCAGATCTCAACATCCAGCATTAGACTGTATAGCAGCACTGAACACACCAGCACAGGTGCACACACACACACACACACACACACACAAGTTTTCGGTTAAGGGGCGTGGTTTGCGCTTAACTGGTTTGGGAAAAAGACTCACTCATGCCACAGTGGTAGGGTCCGGTACGGTACCTGAAATTCGGTGCCGGTATCCAACAAACCTTTTTTTCTGTAATTTATGCATGTTTACCTCAATAACTGTAAAGAAACTAATTCATTTGTAGAAGTGTTATTGACATTATGCCAGAGCTGCCTTGGCCACAGCGACCATAATGACATAATGATAGAGTCTGCCATCGTCTGTGATGCTTGAATATTAAAGGTCCCGTATTATGCCCCTTTTCACAAGATGTAAAATAAGTCTCTGATGTCCCCAGAGTGTGTATGTGAAGTTTGAGCTCAAAATACCCAACAGATCATTTTTTACAGCATGTTTAAATTGTCATTTTTTGTATCCATTATTTATTAATAGCCTACAAGTCTGCTGTCTGAATGATGATCAAACATGTACTGATGAGTTTAATAAAGTTTATTGTACATCACACAAAAGATGAAGCGTCAGTTTTACTTCAGAAAATCACCGTAAGAGCTGAGTAAACACAGTAGCCTAAGTTATAAGAAGTGTGCAAGTAGCCAGTAGAGTTGAGGGAGCATTCCTGTGGGCAGAGGTTAGTCTAAACACGGTTCTGGTGATGTCACTAATGAAGGAAGTAGAGGGGTGTAGTCCAATCGAGACGTTTTATGTAGTCAACTTCTGTTAAATAAAATATCTCGCTTGGCATTGAACTTGAGCTTTATAATTTTACAGATATTATTTATGCTCTAACAGCAACATTACACACTAACTAAAGTTTGAAACATGGGATCACGTAGAACGGGACCTTTAATAAAAACAATTTTAGTTATAAAAAAAAATAATATATATATTTAAATGAAATGTTTTGTTTTCCTCAAATTCTGTGTTGGTAATTTTCTAGTAATCAAATGAAGACATAAAACATAAATTTAATTGATCTTTAATTTGAAATTCAACTTTTTTGTCAAGCAACATGCGGCACAACTTTATACTGTTATACTTAAACTGTTAAAATTACAACATAGAAAAAAATTGTGTGATTATTCCTTAAAAAATATATTTTTTTGATAATTATTATTATTAGTGTTAGTATTATTATTAAATTGAGAGATATCTAAATGCTACTGTACAACAGTAATATATTATGAAGATAATCAGTACTCAGTAGTACTGAGATAATTCGATCAGTGCCATTAAAAGCACCAAGTTCGCTACCCAACCCTACACAGTGGTCTCAAGTCATTGCTCTTCGGACATAGAGTTGTTGACTATAAAATGCAGACCATTCTGCAGAATTTACAGCTATCATCATTACATCCCAGTCAACACTTTGGTCTCACAGTGATGTCACCATGTGGTCACACCGTCAGCAATCTGAGTTCACAGTGATCTAAAAGTGTAACCTCACAGCGCTCTCATTGTGTGCTCAAACTGTGACCACAATACCCACATAGCAACATTGTGTCGGCCCAGATCCGGCCCACATCTGGCACACGTGGAAAGATGACCTGGCCCACATGCAGCGTGGAATGACGGCCCTTGGGCGAACCGCTCCTGTTTGCCAGATCTGGGCCACAAGCAGGCCATAGCAATGCCACATGTCAGCCAAGAGCAAAGAAATAAACCAGAACTGGACCTTATCTGAGCCACAAAATCTGTGTATATTAAATATGAAGTCATCTCAGCCTGTTAACAAAAAGAATCACTGAAAGAAAGAAGAGAACAGAAAAAAGAGACGAGCAGAAGCACAAGAACTACAACTGACTTCAGACACAATCTAAGATGAAATCAACTGAAGAGAAAAGAAGACATTAAATCTGTGAAGATCTCATCAGAGGAGGATTAAACAACTCCACAAACAGCATTACCAGCTTCACTTATTACTAACCAGACTGACTTTATTTCTGTCAGACGTCTACAGAAGTTTTTATTGAGAATAATAATAATAATAATAATACATTTTATTTCTAACGCGCTTTTCTTAGACTCAAAGCGCTACAATATACAAAAGAGAATAACAACTACAAGGAAATACAATAAAAAGTCAGCATTCAGTTACAGTAAGCAGCTCTAAAAAGATGTGTCTTTAAAGAGTTCTTAAAACAATCCAATGTTGGAGAGTCTCTAATTTCCGGTGGTAGAGCATTCCATAGACGTGGTGCTGAGACCGAGAATGCTCGACCACCCATGGACTTTAGTTTATATCGAGGCTGCTGGAGGATGCATGACCTGGAAGAGCGAAGAGAGCGAGCTGGAGTATGAGCGGTAACTAAACTGCAGAGATATGCAGGGGCCGTCCCATGAATAGCTTTATATGTTAAAATTAATATTTTGAAATCGATACGTGCTTGTATCGGCAGCCAATGCAAATCAAAGAGTACCGGAGAAATATGTTGACGAGTGGTTGTATGTGTCAATAACCGGGCAGCAGAATTTTGAATATATTGTAATTTTTGGATGGATTTATTTGGGAGACCAGAATAGAGTGCATTGCAGTAATCGAGCCTCGACGTGATAAAGGCGTGAATAAGCCTTTCTGCATCTGGCAGCGATAGAAAAGGTCGTAGTCTAGCGATATTTCTAAGATGGAAAAATGCCGTTTTTGATACCTTTTTTATATGTGCATCGAACAGAAGTTCAGGATCGAAAATAACGCCAAGATTGCGCACTTGAAGAGACGGTGTAACAATGTCATTTACAGTACTGAGCTCAGAAATGTTAAGTTTGAGTAAAGATGTTGGAGTACCGACGAAAAGAAGTTCTGTTTTTGCCTGGTTAAGCTTAAGAAAATTTTCATGCATCCAGGCTTTTATCTCATCCAAGCAGGTGCTAAGGGCTGTAACTGCAAGATTAGGATTAGGGTGCATGCTGATATAGATCTGCGTATCGTCAGCATAACAATGAAAACCTAACCCAAACTTACGAATGATGTCTCCCAGAGGCAACATATAAATGCTAAATAAGATGGGACCAAGCACAGACCCTTGTGGGACACCCTGCTGAACTAGTGTTGGTAAAGATTTGTTTTCCCCCAAAGACACAAACTGGAACCGATCAGTGAGATAAGATGTAAACCATTCAAAAGCAGTACCAGAGATTCCTAGCCATACAGACAGTCTTTCAAGAAGGACAGCATGAGATATTGTATCAAAAGCAGCCGTGATGTCCAACAATACTAAAATACTACAGGCACCCATATCAGCAGAAGTGAGAAGATCATTTGTGACCCGGACGAGAGCGGTCTCAGTACTATGGCCTGATCTAAATCCGGACTGAAATGGCTCTAGGAGATTGTTAATGGACAGGTATTGCTGTAGCTGGCCAGCTACAACTCGTTCCAAGACCTTAGCTAGAAAAGGTAGATGGGCGATAGGCCTATAGTTAGACAAATCCTCCACATCACAACCAGTCTTTTTAGGGACTGGTGTGATGGCAGCTAACTTAAGGGTCGAAGGAACCTGACCAGTTAATAAAGAGTGATTAATAATACCGGTGATAGAGGGGCACAATGGTGTTAGACACTTTTTCAAAATCTCAGTAGGTATGGGATCAAGAGAGCATGTAGATGAATTCATAGACATGACCAGTTTTGAAATATCATCTGTGGTAACAGTAACAAAATTAGCGAAAGTAGAAGATAAATGTATAGGATGGGGCTTGTTAAATAGACGAGAGGGACCAATAGCCATGGAGCTATAGATATCTTGAACTTTCTCTGTAAAGTATTTATGAAATTTGTTACACATACCAACAGAGGAACAAATGTTTTGGTTATGAGGTTTAAGAAGTTTGTTAATTGTTTTAAACATCAATCTTGGATTACCTGCACCTTCATTAATCATATGCGAGTAATATTCCTCTCTGGTGGATTTAAGGGCAAGATGATATTTCAATTGCTGTTCTTCAAACATAAGTTTGTGGACAGTAAGACCGGTTTTTCTAAACAAGCGCTCAGTCTTTCTTTGCTTGGTTTTAAGTGCCCGTAATTCATCAGTAAACCAGGGGGATGATCTAGTGAAAGAAACGGCTCGTTGTTTCAGTGGTGCTACAATATCAAGAATAGACGATAGAGCAGAGTTGTAGCTGTCCACAGAATCAGTCACAGGAAGCTCAGCAGTGGAGCTAAGAAGCAACTGAGCATCAATGTTCTTAATATTCCTAAATGTTATGACACGCTCTTTAGAAGCTTTTAAGGAAGCAGAGGAAGAAAATTCACAGGTTAACAAATTGTGATCACTGAAGTGTAGCTCATCATTTCTAAGTTGGTCTACATCTATACCAAATGTGCAGACCAAGTCCAATGTGTGTCCAGATTTATGAGTGGGGAAATCAACATGCTGATTAAAATTAAAACAGTCCAATATGTGCATGAAATTTGCTGTTTGAGAACAGTCTGGGTTATCAACATGGATATTAATGTCCCCTATTAGCAAAGTATCTGAACAATTCAAACTCAACAGAGTCAATAATTCCGCGAGTTCAGAAAAGAAGATTGAATTTACCTTAGGAGGACGGTAAATAAGTGTGATAATTATAGGCGAGTTTCCACTAATTTTCACAACCAGACACTCAAACGAAGACATTTCAGGTGTAGAGATCAAAGTAACCGTCAGTTCTGATTTGTATAGAATTGCAAGACCACCACCTTTACCGGTAAGCCTAGGTTTGTCAATGTAGGTATATCCAGGTGGCGAGGCCAAGTTCAAGTTGTAACAGTCATTTGGTTGATGCCATGTCTCACTAAGACAAAGGAAGTCAAGTTTTCCATCCAGAATTATGTCATAAAGCGATGCTGCTTTCTTATTTATAGAACGCACATTTAATTGCGCGAGTCTAATTTTAGAAGTTCGATTTCTGCCGCGCTTATTCTCTGGAGACATACGTGGATAAGATAGATTGGACATACAAATGCCACGAGACTTGCGATGTTCAAATCTCCGGGAGTAGGAGCATAGAACATTTATACAAGTCAAAGCCGGCGGCAGGCTATATAAGCCCATACGAGAGCCGCCACGATGTACATATTTTGGCCGTCGCAACAGTTTGGATGCTCTCAGGGAATTTTGAGCACAATCGCTAAGAGGCAATTGAAGATCCAGTGATAGAAGTTCAGAGAATGAGTACCTTTTCATATTGGCGTCCCACAGTTTGTATTCCTGTATTTCAGGGAATCCGATTGTGTAGACCAGGGTGATTACTATTGCAAGTGAGTACAGCATACCGCAATCCAATCCAGTAGAAATCCTGAACACGTCCCAAATTGCAGATAAGATGCAGCGATTCACATAGAGCAGCAACCGACGAGCCGAAGAATCCACGTGATTTACTTACTCACTCACTCCGTCTCAGGGAGGGTGCGGACAGGTGTAAACAGCAGGTGTCGGACCAGCCGCAGCAAGGCAGTACAAAAGTCAAAAACAATGAGGACGCCGGAAAAGATTATAAGCATCCAGCAGCCTATCTCTAAGAACTGCAACTTAACGTAGCATAAAATAACGGTAATAAAATAAGTTTAAAATTAATAAAATAAATAAAATAGTAAACACACGGTAGAGAAGCGGCAGCCAACTGCGCCAGCGTCCTCTCTCACCGGAAGTCGGTGACATAACCAAAAATGCTCGATAATTAAGACAAAATTGAATTAATAGAGGTTTAACTCTAATGTGTTTCATTTGAAGTCACCATAACAGTGAATAGTGTTTCCATTAGTTGGGCTCTTAACTCTTATTATATCTTTTATCTTTATTGGCTGCTGTGACAGTGTGTTTGTCAAACACATTTGCAGCAGCAAAGAAAGTTAAAGTGAAACGAGATCAGGTGATGATGGTTACCTGTTGATGGTTTTATAATCATCATGAAGTAACCTGTTTCACTGAGGTAATTTGAATCTAACAACTGTGTTGGACCAATAATATATTCTCATTACAAACCCTGTGTTACTGCAGCATGAGTTGCAGCAATATTATAACAATCAATTAGAAGATTTTAACAAACATGAGCACGAAAAATTACTGTTCGATAACAAACACAGATAACAAACACAGACATCAATAATCAACGTATGAATCTCAACAATGGTGACAATCTAAAGTACCTTGCTGCAATGCATGCTGGGTACCATCATTGTACAAAATCATTGTACAAAATTGTTTGGGTTCAGCTGCTGCCTGAACCCAAACAAACAGATGAACTAGAAGAACTAACTAGCACTATGAGCACTATTCTCTCTAGAACATTGGATGTTGTTGCACCTATTAGATTAAAAAAGGTCAGAGAGAAAAGCACCGTGGTACAACAATACTACGCATGTTCTAAAGAAAGAAACCCGTATTTTAGAGCGTAAATGGAAACAAACTAATTTAGAGGTCTTTAGAATCGCGTGGAAAGACAGTATGTCACGTTATAAAAAGGCCCTAAAAGCGGCCAGGGCTGAGCATCTCCGCAAACTAATAGAAAATAACCAAAATAATCCAAGGTTTTTATTTAACACCGTGGCTAGACTAACAAATAAACAGACATCACCCGAACAAAATATCCCGTTACAGTTTAGTAGTAATGATTTTATGAAGTTCTTCACTGAGAAAATAGAAAGCATCAGAACCACAATTGTAAATGTTCAATCTTCAGTTGCGCCTTATAATTCAGCCTTAATTATCACCCCGCAAGAACAGTTACAGTGCTTTACTACTATAGGACAAATAGAGTTAAATAAACTTATCACTTCCTCTAAAACAACAACATGTTTATTAGATCCGATACCAACTAAGCTACTGAAAGAAGTGTTACCTGTAGTGGAAGAGCCTCTCCTCAATATTATTAACTCGTCTTTATCTTTAGGTCATGTTCCAAGAACATTTAAACTGGCAGTTATAAAACCTCTCATTAAGAAACCACAATTAGATCATAATAACCTAGCAAATTATAGACCCATTTCAAATCTTCCATTTATGTCTAAAATATTAGAAAAAGTTGTGTCCGCTCAATTGTGTTCTTTCTTGCAAGAAAATGATATCTATGAGAAGTTTCAGTCTGGATTCAGACCGCATCATAGCACTGAAACTGCGCTCGTTAAAATCACAAATGATTTACTTTTAGCTTCTGACCAAGGCTGTATCTCAATACTAGTTTTACTTGATCTTAGTGCTGCGTTCGATACTATAGATCACACAATACTCTTAGATAGACTACAAAATTATACTGGTGTTCAAGGACAAGCATTAAGCTGGTTTAGATCATACTTATCTGACCGCTACCATTTTGTCTATTTAAATGGAGAAAAATCGATCATAACTCCAGTAAACTATGGAGTGCCGCAGGGATCTGTGTTGGGCCCTCTATTATTCTCAGTATATATGATGCCACTTGGAAATATTATAAGGAAACATGGAATTAGTTTCCATTGTTATGCTGATGACACTCAAATATATATTTCATCACGGCCAGATGAAAATGCTAAATTATCCAAATTGACAGAGTGTGTTAAAGATATAAAAGATTGGATGACGCGTAATTTTCTTTTATTAAATCCAGACAAAACAGAGGTACTACTTATCGGTTCAAAAAACCGCCCACAAAACCTCTCGCAATACAACTTTAATATAGTAGGATGTCCTGTTACTTTATCCTCTACAGTAAAAGACCTGGGTGTTATACTCGATTGCAACCTGTCTTTCAAAAATCATATTTCATATGTTACAAAAACCGCCTTTTTCCACCTTAGAAACATTGCTAAGCTACGTAATATGCTATCAGTTTCTGATGCAGAAAAGTTAGTTCATGCATTCATGACCTCGAGACTAGATTACTGTAATGCTTTATTAGCCGGTTGTCCTGCATCCTCAATTAACAAGCTACAGTTAGTCCAAAATGCCGCCGCTAGAGTTCTTACTAGATCAAGAAAATATGATCATATAACACCGATTTTATCATCACTGCATTGGTTACCTATAAAGTTCCGTATTAATTACAAGGTATTGCTACTGACTTATAAAGCCCTAAACGGCTTAGCTCCAGTCTATTTAACGGATCTTCTATCGCCCTATAATCCATCGCGGTCTTTAAGATCACTAAATTCAAGGCTTTTGGTCATACCTAGGATATCCAGAACCACCAAAGGAGGGAGAGCATTTTCACATTTAGCTCCAAAACTCTGGAATAGCCTTCCTGATACTGTTCGTTGCTCAGACTCGCTCTCCCAGTTTAAAACTAGATTAAAGTCGCATCTCTTCAGCCAGGCATTCATATAATATTTTTAATCTTACAGTTCAAATTACAATCCGGCCTCTAGTTAATAAACGCCAGAGGAGAACTGGCCCCCGACTGAGCCTGGGTTCTCCCAAGGTTTTTTTTCTCCATTGGGTCACCTGATGGAGTTTTAGGACACTATTAGGTCACTTGATGGAGTTTTTCGGTTCCTTGCCACTGTTGCCTTTGGCTTGCTCAGTTGGGGATATTCTGGGGATATCTAATTTGATTTTATCAATAAATTCCACTAGAAACAAACCTTGTTGTATTATTTTAATTTAATACTGTGAAGCTGCTTTGATACAATCTGTATTGTGAAAAGCGCTATACAAATATACTTGACTTGACTTGACTTGACTTGACAAAACTCCCAGCATGCATTGCAACATGAATAAATTATGCAGCTGAATTGTCCTATTATTTTAATTCTAAATATGTGCTTTTATTTTTTGCTGTTGTTTTTTTTTTGTGACATTTAGTAGCTTTTCAGTGATGTTATGAATTAATCTGTTTATCTAAAAGAATATATATATATTGTCACCCTTGTTGAGATTCATGTGCTGATTTTTGATATCTCTGTGTGTCACCGTGGAATCATTTTTCATGTTCATGTTCGTTAAAATCTTCTAACTGATTGTTATAATATTGTTGGACCTCACGCTGCAGTAACACAGGGTTTGTGATGAGAATATATTATTGGTCCAACACAATTGTTAGATTCAAATTACCTCAGTGAAGCAGTCTATTTCATGATGATTATAAAACCATCAACAGGTAACCATCATCACCTGATCTCGTTTCACTTTAACTTTTTTTGCTGCTGCAAATGTGTTTGACAAACACACTGTCCCAGCTGCCAAAAAAGACAACAGATATAATAAGAGTTAAGAGCCCAACTAATGGAAACACTAATCACTGTTATGGTGACTTCAAATGAAACACATTAGAGTTAAACACCTGTTAATTCTCAATAAAAACGTTTGTAGACGTCTGACAGAAATAAAGTCAGTCTGGTTAGTAATAAGTGAAGCTGGTAATGCTGTTTGTGGAGTTGTTTAATGAAGTTGGAGCCTGACATCAAATGTTTAGACGTCAACCTAATTTTCATTTTCAACTAAAATGTTCAAATCCAATAACATTTATAGCTGGGGTAACCTCATATTGTGGCCATAAAATGAGCACACAGCGAGTGCGCTGTGAGGTTACACTTTTAGCTCACTGTGAACTCACATTGTGGTCATATGGAGAGATCACTGTGAGATCAACGTGTTGACTGGGATGGACACCTTGATTAGTAGTTTCAGTTCAGCTGTATTAGTCATGATCTCGTTAGTCATGTCAGCTGTGTCTTGTTTCTTTGATGAAGTCCATGTGTGTTTAAACCCTGTGTTCTCCCTCAGTCTCTGTCGGTTCTCGGTAATGTTTGTTGTAATGTGGTTTTCTCTTGCTTTTTTCCTGGTTCCTGAGTGTTTTATTAAAGTCTTCCTTCTAGAATTATTCCTCATCGTGAGAATTTCTAAGTACCACGTTACGTAACAGCTATGTTGTGTCTGTAGTTATTAATGTGAATATCGTGTCCTTGTTGGATGTTCAGTTCAAGGTTTGTCTGTTTTCATCGGTTCACTCCTGCTGGCTGATGTTGAAACTGCACCATTCAAAAGTAGATGAATATCCGTATAAATCACTGCAAGCAACATATAAATGGCACAGATTAGTTTGGTGCGATTGAGATGCTTAAGAAAAGCTTCATCATTATAATATTAGGAGGCCTTTAGCTTCAGTTAAACATGTGATGTCTTCGGCTCACACTCGCCAAACAGGAAGTGAAACTACAGCCACAGGAAGAGCTTTGAGGCTTCAGCTAAACACACTACGTTTCCCACAATGCAACTCTTCTCCCAGAGCTCATATGATGGAGAGAGTGATTTTAATGTTCAAGAAATATTCTGTATTATTTATAGTTTCTGTAAACAACAGTGTTTCTCCATGCTGTCGATTACCACAGAAAATACCCCTAACACACATTTCTTCTTCATCTCATGTCTTTTTCATTCAGAGTTTGGCAAGGATTGTTTCCTTAAAATGTTTGACATTTTTTCCTATAAGTGGATGATGCTTAACATGTAATTAACATGTCTTGAAAATATATTAAAACATTCAGAAGTAGAAAAAGAGCAACAGAAAACACTCAAACATGTTAAAGACAGACAGAAACAGGTTGTGGTTGATGAATTCACAGTTCATTTCCTGGTCAAAACTGAGAGGCGTTTTCACACCTAACGCCACATTAAAAAAACACAGACACACAGTCAGTGAACAGTATGAGTTTGACTCTCAACACGTGAAGGAAATGTTAATATTAGTTGCTGACGCACATTGTTCTCTCAGTACGGAAGAGAACGACAGTAACGTTTGTCACACAGAATTTGGTCTTTTATTGAAGCGAAACGCTTGTCAAATTTCATCATGTTGGACGTCCTGCTGCTCTTTTCCAGCATCTGTACAGGTGAGTTTGAGACTCTCAGCTCTTTTACACAGAGTTTGACATCTTCTCTTGTTTTTCCTCTGTTATCACATGATCATCAGACTCATATGGATGATATTTGTCAGTTATTATTCTGGCCTGCTTATGTCTCTTGCTCACACATAACAGCTCTATATAATGATATTTGTGTTTTCAGCTGTTGTTGTTGGAGCTTCACAGACAATTACTGGATACAGAGGAGAGAGAGCTGAGATCAGATGCTCATATGAATATGGATATGAATCAAATTCAAAGTATTTTTGTAAAGGCGAGTGTAACTATGGACGTAAAAACATCATGGTTGAATCAGGATCTCCAGCTAAAGACGAGAGATTCTCTCTGACTGACGACACGACGGCCAGAGTTTTCACCGTCACCATCACTGATCTGAGAACAGAGGATGAAGGCCAATACTGGTGTGCTGTGAGGAGGACTAAGCCTTGGACTGATGTCTATTCAGAGATTGTGTTGCTGGTTAAAGAAGGTAAGTGATTACATTAGTTAATAGCAGAAATGAACTGCATGGAAACAAGCTGAGAGTGAGAGATCAAGTCATTAATCTTGTACAACCCCAGATCCAGAAAAGTTGGATCATTTTGTAAAATGCGATACAAATGGAGAATCTGTGATTTGTTAATTCAGTTTCAACTTTATTTAACTGACAAAAGTACAAAGAAAAGATTTCCCATGTTTTGGTCACACTTTATATCAGGGTCCAGTTGTCACTATAACTATGACTTGGTAGTGCGTTAAAGTGACTTTACTGGATTTCTTTGGCACAACAAGAAACAGAGTGATTAAAACAGAGATTGAATGAAAGATTGTATGTATTTTAAATGAACTTCAGTGTCAGTGTTTTAAGTTGATCTTTCCTGTGACCCTTCAGATAAAAAGACCACTGAAGTTTCAACCATCAGCCCTTCTTCAGAAACACCGTCATCTTTCAGTACAACAGAACTGAGTCCACAATCAGGTCAGTTCCTCTGTCTGTCGCTCTTTATGACTCTTATTTCTTGAATATTGTGCGTCTAAATGTACTTGAAGTCATTTATATATATTAGATGATTCCTTTGAGATTAAATGTGTTAAAGTTGTTGAAGACTGAAGGTTCAGTCCTCAGATGTTTGTTCTCGGTTATTAAAATGTACAAATTGCACACTGACATCTGCACTCTCTCTCCACATACACACACACACACACACACACACACACACACACACACACACACACACACTCTTTTGAGTAAAAAAAAAAAGAAAACAATTTTTTTGCAGGAAGTCCATTGTAAGTAATTTTATGTTTATTTTATGTAAAGTTTATTTGTTTCTATAAGTTTATTAAATTTAGAAAGTGTATCTAAAATTTTAAATTAGAATGAATTTAGATTCATTTGACACTATTTACCCCTTTTTTATTATTCTTTTTTTGTACAATAAAACTAAAAGCTGAAGATGTTTGTGGAGTATCTTTCATCAGTGCTTCTTTTTCCACTCCAACGTTCCAATAATTCCTGCCCACTAAAAGCTGCACGGATATTTGCTCACCCCACAAACAGGCCCATCCATGTAAACGATTTAGAAAAAGTTCCATCAATTCACACTTTATATCATCGCTATGATATGTAGAGTCATGTCACCCAGCCCTAACATGCAGTAATGCTTTACACACATTTGACAAGCTAGTTGATCAACAACCGGTCAAGACTGATTGGCTAATGCTATTGTAACCCACTTCAGAGTATGTACACCCTAGGTTCGTAGGAGCTGAGAGTACAGTAATAACCAAGCAACACAGGTGTAACGTTTGACATGTGTAAACTTTTAGTTCAACAAAATGTTTCAACACTTCACAACAATTTTTGTTCACAATACCTATGGGCCCAAAATAAATTTATAATAAAATAAAATAAAATGTCCTTTCTTTGTTGAAAATGTTCCTTGGAAATTTTCCTTAGGAATTCCAAAGTTAAATCCAGAATTCAAGTCAGTTAGTCAAGGGAAACAGTCAAAGTCAAGGGAAAATCTCGTTGGTGCCGGTTAGTTGAACTGACACAATCCTACCACAGGCTTCCGGAATGCTGTGGTGGAGATTCACGGCTCATTGGGAAGGCTCGCCATCTATGGATCAATGGTTCACCTGGTATAATTCAAGGACTGGAGCTTTTGGAATTTCTGCTCACCTCATCAAAAAAAGACCTGACCAAGAGAGGATTTTCAGTATGAGAAGCCAGGACAGATAAAAGCGATTTCTGGACGGCTCTCCAACTTCTTTTCTTCTCAGTTTATTTGAACTCGCGGGAGAAACCGAAGCAGTGCTCCATCAGATTTTTGCGATGTGAAGCTAGCGGAAGTATTTTAGCGCGCTACTTCCGGTTTCCCACAAAATAAAATATATTTTTCAAAATAAAACCCCCATTACTCATAAACGTTAAGTATGGATAAATAATGATAATAATTACACACAATTAACTGGTTACCCTTTTTAGGTGGGTTACACTATTTTCCCACTTGTCTGTGCTCTTTTATTCTTTCATGTTAACTGAAGTGAATAACGCACTATTTTAACTTTAATCAACAAGTAGAATTGATCATGACATTCTCACCTTATTCCAAAGAAATCGCTGATCCAATGCGGAGCGAGTGAATGTCTGAACTAGCTGATGCACAAAATCAATACCCTGATAAAGAGTGTAATAGTCACCTATTCTGTCTTCATGTACAGCTTTTTAAGTGATGGTAAACTTGCTTTGTGTGTTTTGGTTTTTCCTTCACATGTAAAAAAGAACTGTTAAATCTGACGCCTGTGGTGTAAACACGGATTGTTATAAGGATTTTTCTTTGTGTGTTTTATTTATTCTTTTCATTGTTTTGCCACCGGATGGGGAGAGTGGGGAAGTGCCGTAGAAAACAGACTCTGGAGTGTAATCGGGGAAGTGGTCGGAGTTTAGTGGGCTCTGTGTAATGTTGGCCGGAGGAACTCAACAAAGGGACAAAGAAACTCTTTTTGGTGGATTATATGTCCAGGTTTTTTTGGACTACTGCATCATCCCATCGGCTAAACAGACTGTGGCGAGGTTGCATGAGTTAATAACTGCGGAATATATTGACTGCGGCTTCTCGCCACTCTTCACCTGGTATTTTTTGTTTCTTTCTTTTTCTTTCTTTACCGCGGAGGACATTTCTTTCAATCCGGACACTTTAGGTTGTTTGAATGAACTTTTGATTTGTGTATTTGATTTGTCGGAGTGCGGCCGATCCTCCAGCTTCGAATATCTGTGTGTGTTGCCCGACGTGGTATAAACCTGGTGTATCTCTAAATACACGTTGTTAAACCTGTCATCTGGATTTTTTTTCGTTAATGTACAATTCTTTTAAGTGCATATTGATTGTTTATCTGGTTTATGTAGAGGTTGTTTAACGAAAGTAAGCGTTCCACTGGCTGTAATTACCCCAGTAGGTGTCAGATCCGTCCGTTACCTTTCCCAGTGGGCATTTGATGTCAATTTAACATCAATATGACATCAAATTGATGTCAAAATTACGTCAAGAAATTGGTCAAAAATGAAAGTCAAATTGACGTCAAGATTTTGACCTCTGCTGATGTCATTTTGCCAAACAAAAAGGTGAAATGCATGGCCGTACACTTATTACCAGCTTCACTTAAACTAACCAGATTTACTTTATTTAATTTCCAGTTTAATGAAATCATATTTTGTATTTTAAAGTCACCATGATGGTGGTTAGCGTTTGCTTTAGTTGTGCTCTTGACCCTTGACTCTTTAATATAAAAATGTTTCTGGCTGCTTTAATTGTGTGTTTATAAAGCACAATTGTTGTAGCTAAAAAACCATCAGAAACTGAGATCAGGAGATGTTGGCGGTTTATTGATGATATCATCATGTAATTGCCTGAATCCCTGATCATGTTCAGTGTCTAATGCTTTGATTATATGGGACTTGTGGTTTAAAAGCGGTTTTATTCATGATAGAAGTAATTTGTAGGGCTGGGCGATTTAAATCGCGATATTGTTATGCGCATCTCGTCAGTAAAGCCGGTTCCTTGATTAGTAGTAAATCTCCATCACCTGCTTTCAGATGGAGCGGCATTTAGGGCTGAGAAGATAATTAAGTGATTAATTTAGTGATGATTGAGCATTATTGAAGACACCTGATGTTAACAAGCAGAATCACTGAAGGAGAAAATCACAAATTGTAAGTTACCATTAAGGTGATGGGTGTTTGCTTTAGTTGGGCTCTAGACCATTATTTGTTTACTTTAATATTTACTGTTGTTTGTCTGCTGTTATTGATTTATAACAGTTAAATGAACAAAGTAAAATGTTATCTTATAGTGTTGGTTATGTTTTGACATAATCATGCTGTGATCTGAAAAAGGAAGCTTATTGAGATAGTTTGGTTTAACTTGTTAGCTGCAGTTTTGTGATTCTTCAGCCTATGATTATCAGTACTTTACTTATAATTCAAAATATTTAATAAACATTGTTCTGATCAAAACACTTTCACATGAGTTTATTGAGAAACACAGACATCAATAATCAGCCTGTGAATCTCAACAATGGTGACAATAATAAAGCATGTTGCAGTGGCTGCCACCAATCACAACTCATTAATGGCTCCCATCATGCATTGCGGTATGAATAAATTATGATCTGAATTGTCTATGTAATTTACTTTTCCTAATTGAATATTCTGCTCCTCACCATTGTTGAGATGCATAGACTGAATCTTGACATCTGTGTGTGCCTAAAAAAATGATTTTTTTTTTTAAAACAACTTTTAAGAAATCCTTTATATTATATGAAAAATTCTGGGCATTTATGCAGATTCACTAACCAACAACATAAATCGAAATCAGAAAGAAGGATTTTAATGAGTTCAGTGATCATGTTCAAATGATGATAGTCATAACATAACCAACACCATCAGATCACTTTTTTCTTTGTTCAACTGGTGATTATAATTCAGAAACAACAGACAAACAAAATCTAGAGTTACTAATATATGGGTCAAGAGCTCAACTAAAGCAACCATTGATCGTCATAACGGTCACTTTCAATTTGAGATTTTCTCCTTCAGTGATTCTGCTTGTTAACATCAGGTGTCTTCAATAATGCTCAATCATCACCAAATTAATCACTTAATTATCTCATTCACTTCAACACTCTTGAGTGTGGACTCATACACTCCCAGGAGTGTTAATTTAACACTGGAGTTTTTGCTGTGTACAAAGTAGGGCTGGGCGATATATCGCACGATATTGTTATGCGCATCTCGTCAGTAAAGCCGGTTCCTTGATTAGTAGTAAATCACCATCACCTGCTTTCAGATGGAGCGGCATTTAGGGCTGAGGAGATAATTAAGTGATTAATTTAGTGATGATTGAGCATTATTGAAGACACCTGATGTTAACAAGCAGAATCACTGAAGGAGAAAATCACAAATTGTAAGCTACCGTTTTGGCGATCAGTGTTTGCTTTAGTTGGACTCTTGACCCTTATACATTCACTTTAAATTTTGTTTGTCTGCTGTTATTGATTTATAACAGTCAAATGAACAAAGAAAAGTGTGATCTGATAGTGTTGGTTATGTTTTGACATAATCATGCTGTGATCTGAAAAATGAAACTTATTGTTAATAAGTTAACCTTGTTAGCAGCAGCTCTATGATACTACAGCATATGATTTTCAGTATATTTCTTATAACTCATAATATTTACTAAACATTATTCTGATCAAAACACTTTCAAATAATTTTTTTTTTAGAAACACAGACATCAATAATCAGCCTGTGAATCTCAACAATGGTGACAATAATAAAGTATGTTGCAGTGGCTGCCACCAATCACAACTCATTAATGGCTCCCATCATGCATTGCGGTATGAATAAATTATGATCTGAATTGTCTATGTAATTTACTTTTCGTAATTGAATATTCTGCTCATCACCATTGTTGAGATGCATATACCGAATTGTGATGTCTGTGTGTGCCTAATAGAAGGATTGTTTATTTTTTTTAAACAACTTTTAAGAAATCCTTTATATTATATAAAATATTATCTTTATATATCTAAAATTCTGGATATTTATGCAGAATCACTGTTATTCTGTGGTTAACAACATAAATTTAAGTCAGAAATAAGGAGTTCAGTGATCAAGCTCAAATGATGATTGTCATAATATAACCAACACCATCAGATCACTTTATTCTTTGCTCATCTGGCAGTTATAACTCTTATACAGCAGCCAAACAAATTTTAAAGTACACAAATAAGGGGCAAGAGCCCAACTAAAGCAAATACCCATCACAATAATGGTAACTTACAATTTGAGATTTTCTCCTTCAGTGATTCTGCCTGTTAACATCAGGTGTCTTCAATAATGATCAATCATCACTAAATTACCTTCAACACTCTTGAGTGTGGACTCATACACTCCCAGGAGTGTTAATTTAACACTGGAGTTTTTGCTGTGTACAAAGAGCCGTAGTTAACTGACAAGCTGAGCCATATCGCATTAATTATCGCTGGCGATACGTCCGCGATATTAATGCGATATGGCTCAGCTTGTCAGTTAACTACGGCTCTTTGTAGTAAATGCCGCTCCATCTGAAAGCAGGTGATGGCGATTTACTACTAATCAAGGAACCGGCTTTACTGACGAGATGCGCATAACAATATCGTGCTATATATCGCCCAGCCCTAGTAATTTGATTCTACAGCATATCTAGAAGTGTTGTTTATCAAATAATGCACTTGGTTTTTAATAACTATTTAGTGCACAAAACCCTGTCATCTATGCCATTACTTAGACGCACACAGACATCAAGAAACAGCGTATGAATCTCAACAATGGTGACAATCAAACAAAATATCCAGATAATCAGATCAACTCCAGCTGCATAATTTATTAAAGCCGCAATGCATGCTGGGAGATATGGGTGAGTTTTGATTGGTGGTACCCAGCATGCACTGCAGCATGAAGCACTTCATTGATTGTCACCATTGTTGAGAGTCATACACTGATTCTTGATGGCTAAGTAATAATGTTGAGTTTAATGCATTAAATGTTTTTTTTAAATCCTTTATTAATTTAAAAAAAACGTTATTCTCATGCTGTTAAATTAAATGACTTCTATTATAATACAACATTAAAATCACAAGTCCTATATAACCAAAGATTAGACACTGAATAAGATCAGCGATCCAGGCAATTACATGATGATATTGTCATCATCTTCAATAAACCGCCAACATCTCCTGATCTCATGGCTTTTTTAGCTACAACAGTTGTGCTTTATAAACACACAGTTATAGCAGCCAGAGAAAATTTTATATTAAAGAGTCAAGGGTCAAGAGCACAACTAAAGCAAACGCTAACCACCATCATGCCATGGTGTCATCAAAATATGTTTAATATATTTTAAACTATTTAAATATTATATTTATTTAAACCGATAATTAAATAAAGTAAATCTGGTTAGTTTTAAGTGAAGCTGGTGATAAGTGTACGGCCATGCGTTTCACCTTTTTGTTTGGCAAAATGACATCAGCAGAGGTCAAATCTTGACATCAAATTGACATCAACACTTTGACGTCAATTTGACTTTCATTTTTGACCAATTTCTTGACGTAATTTTGACATCAATATGCCCGCTGGGTTTATTGTGCATGATGTACTTTTCCCTTGTGGTTTTAGCGTAAGGTGAATTGTTACAAGAGGTTGACTGGCAAAAAGTATGTTATGTATTTTGAAAATACAAAAATACTCATCTTAAATATATTTAAATACAAATTACATTTGATTTTTTCCAAAGGCTTTAAAATACTGCACTCTCTCTCACACACACACACACACTTACATCTGGACTTTCACACACACACACACACACACACACACACACACACACACACACACACACACACACTGGCATCTGCACTCTCTCTCTCACACACACACACACACACACACACACACACACACACACACACACACTGACATCTGGACTCTCACACACACACACTGGCATCTGCACTCTCTCTCTCACACACACACACACACACACACACACACACACACACACTGACATCTGGACTCTCACACACACACACTGGCATCTGCACTCTCTCTCTCACACACACACACTGACATCTGGACTCTCATACACACACACTGGCATCTGCACTCTCTCTCTCACACACACACACTGACATCTGGACTCTCATACACACACACTGGCATCTGCACTCTCTCTCTCACACACACACACTGACATCTGTACCAGAGCTGCCAACTCTCACCGTGAGACTCACACAATTGACACTTTTCACACGTTCTCACGTCCATTTTCTCACGCGCAGAAAAATCGCAAAGCACATTTGCACTCACACACACACACATCTGCACTCTCTCACACACACACTGACATCTGCACACTCTCACACACACACACACACACACACACACACACACACACACACACACACACACACACACACACACACACACACTCTCACACACACACACACACACACACACAGACACAGACACAGACACTGACATCTGCACTCACACACACACACTGACATCTGGACTCTCTCACACACACACACACACACACACACACACACACACACACACACACACACACACACACACACTGACATCTGCACACACACACACACACACACACACACACAGACACTGACATCTGCACTCACACACACACACACACACACACTGACATCTGGACTCTCTCTCTCACACACACACACACACACACACACACACACACACTGACATCTGGACTCTCACACACACACACACACACACACACACACACACACACACACACACACACACACACACACACACACACACACACACACTGACATCTGCACCAGAGCTGCCAAATCTCATGCATTCACTGTGAGACTCAATTGACACTTTTGACACACTTTTTTTCCATTTTCTCACGCAAAGAAGATCCGCGAAGCAGAGAGGACACATCCAGCAGCGTCACAGATCATCAGATCTCCTCAACAGGTCCTTCATCTCTTTCTTCTCAACATCTCTTCAGCCTTTAATATGCTTTATCTCTGGTTATCTCCTCACCGGACACAGGTACACATCTCTCCACATCTCACCGTCCGTCTCTCTTCCCATCGCAACAGGAGGTCAAAGGTCTGACAGACGGTTGTCATGGCAACATGACTTTCAATAAGCCTCATATACGTCTCATTTCATGCATTAGTTATTCCATAAACCAATTTTTATTTAGATTTTCTGATATTCTGATTCTGATTGATATTCGCTCTAGAGTTCGTTTTCCCCATTGGTGCGGTTCGTTTGGGCAGGTGTGAATGCGGCAATCGCACTCGGGGCACCAAAAGTGGAGAGGTGTTCTCGGTACGCTTTGAAACGAACTCTGGAGCGGTTCGTTTGTGGTGAGAATGTGATCCGACCTCGAACAGAACCAACTGCCAAAGAACTGCGCATTTTTGGACTAAACCAGTTGCCGTAGTCGCTGTGCTGTGCATTATGGGATGAGGAGAAATGTTTGTGGACAGTTTGCAGCTCGCGGATAAACTTGGAGTTGTGAGGAGGTGCGGAGCCTGATAGAAATTATTAACATTATTTTCGAGCCGCATCCTCGCTTCATTCTCAAATATTATTGTTTGTCTAAAGTGATGTAGACAAACTATATGATCAAATATGACCAAGGATACAATCAGCCCACGCAGTCGTCTCTCCATAGTAAACAGCGGCGTGTTGTCTGCTGGATTTTCCACCTCTTCGTTTACTTCCGGGAGAACTGTTGGAATTTTCCCGCAATATAATTCTGACCAATCAAAGTGCAGTTATGGAAATGCGTTCAAGACACATCTGGCCAACGAGTGATGTGGATGTTGTCACGTGACTGCATTTTGGTTCATTTTATCCACTCATAAACTGATTCGGACCAGAGCGATCAGTGTGGTGTGAAAAGGAACCAAAACGCCTGAAAAATGCTACAAAGACCAAATGAACCGAACTACAGATGTGAAAGCACCCTAAGATAACTTTAGGAATTTAGAAATAAAACCCTCGGACACGGACGAGTTCTTCTTTAGCTTCTTTCTCTTTTATTAACTTTTCTCTTCACCCTTTCCTTCCGCTCTTCTCTCTATACCTTCGTCATAATAAAAGTCCTCACAACAACATCCACTTTAAATGTCCCATATTGTCAAAACTGAAATTTCCTGGCTTTTTTCATGATAACAGAGGTCTAGAAGCTGTGTAATACCATATAAGTTTCACAACAGTCGATCCACAGACACATGCACACAGCCTGCATAAAGTAGCTGTGCCTTTTCACGAGCCGTTGTGACTTCTGTATAAATGTGACGTCAGAACTACTCAGTCACCGCCTTCAGTCTCACCCGAACACTGCCCACCGTCACTGCACAGGCTTCCGGACAACATTAATAAAAGAGACCAGTGGCTAATGTTTATTTATTCAGAAATACCACAGCAATGTTCGACATAAACCGTCTGTTCTGCTCATTTCACGAATGACTGCTTCGTCAATCAGGCACAGTTAATGCCGGTTTCTCAAAGAAGATACTCATTAAAGATGATGCAGTCCTTACATTGTTCGGTCAAATTCACAGCCCGTAAATAAACGTCTAACACATTTTATGTTACATTATGGAGCCAGCATAACCTGATATAGTTTGTAAACAGATATGCAACACTAACATGTTGCTAAATTGATGCTGATGTTGTCTTGTACAGTTTCTATGGATGCCACAAGCTTTGATAGAATATCTGTTGGAAACAAGACAAAATACGCTGTGTGTTTTCCTAAGTTACAGACACCGGCCCTGTTGAGTTAAAGACGGTGAGATTGAGTTCACTCAGTCTCTGTGTCTTTTGTTTCTGCTAGAAACTAACGTTTAGTGTACTTGCATGGGTAACGTTATTTCAGACGCTGTAACTGTCACATGTGAAGCTTTTATTAACACACTCCTGTATCTTCACATCATTCATCAGTTTGGAGAGTTAATCATGATGATCTTCCTCTTTCAGATCTTCATGTGATTGTGATCACAGCGGCATCTGGAGGATTATTCATCATCATCATCATCATCATCATCATCATCATCGTCGTCATGATCATCATCATATTATTAATATTATTTTTAATGTAAATACAAATCTATCAATAAGGAGTACATAAATATATATATACTGTATATGTTGAACTAATTCATAAATATATTTGATTATTCAATGTAGCCTATATGGAACATTTAAATTACTTGTTTGTGTTTTTGACAGTCAGAAGAAAAGAATAAACAGAAGATCTGCTATAAATGAGGTGAGATGATCAAAAATAAAAATGGCTTTTTTTGTATATTTAGAGATGTTGTTTATTGCTGGTCCAACTTGTGATCAAGTCAGTTTACATCATATGTTGTGAAATTATCAGACTGCTCAAACATCTCGTAACAAACTGACAAACTCTGATTGAGACATGAACTCACAATGTTTAAAATATCTTCTTCTTTATTGTGCTGTAAATTCCTTCTCTCTGTTTCCCTGTAGAGCGATGATCCCAGTGCAGGCACATATGCAGCTCTTGAGCTCAAGTCCAGATCATCTGACCTCTACGACACACTCACAGTAAGAGAAATATCAAAAACTACATGTGCAAGAGTTTGTGCATTCAAAAGTCAGATAATAATCAATGAGTCTTTCACACAGTCTGTCCATCCCAGACCTGCTGTTCACCAGTCCGGCTCTTCTGGATATGAGAATCTGACTCTTCAGTAGCTCTTCAAGTCTTCTCAAGAAGAAACTCTCCTCACTCTTACTCAATAGATACTAAACAGTCCTTACATTCATTCTTTTCAATCTATATTATATGAGCAATCTCACCAACAGTAATACAATTTTTTTAAATTGTCGTGTCAATTGACCCAGAAAGGTGTACTTCCATGATAAACTCCCTAGACAAAGAAAAAAAAGTAATATAATATAATATTAGGGGTTGAATTCCAATGTAGAATGCGGCCGTTATTTCTTGATAACAGAGTATATAATATAATATAATATAACTATAATAAATATATATATCTCCTCTACTCACCATAAAGAGTACAGAAAAGATCAGATTCATCAATGACTTGATTATTTGCTCTTTTGTGTTTTAATTGTAATTATCATGAATGTGGCAATTTTACATTTGGTTATGTTATGTTTACAGCTGATGTACTCAAATATGGATCATAAATATAATAAATGCATTAATTTCTAAAGCTGAATATGTTTAATGAGATTCTTTCATTCTGCAGTTTAATAGACTAATTAAATCATGTTACTCTGGATTTCAAGTGGGGCATATACTGTATATTGTTTCATTATTACTATTTTGTATGTCTGTAGTTATTGATGTGTAGTTAGTTAGTTTCATCTGTTCGCTCCTGCTGGCTGATGTTGTAACTACAATAATCTGCTGCCAAAAATAATCTTTCTCCATTCATGACCATCAAAAGTAGCTGCATATTCTGATAAAACATTGCAACATAAATGGCACATCTTTTTTTTGAGGCTCCAAAACACAACTGCTATTGAGATTATGTTGCATACATGCATGTTTTAGTTCTATTGTACAAGCTTTCCATAACAATAAAAAAAGTTACAATTTTAATGACATTTACTTAGCGACTACAATAATAGACCATGTAGTAATTTGCATATTTACTGTAAAATAAAACAAACATAAAAGTAAATTATGAGAGCATTTCATTTTGAATAAAAAAGCAACTGATTCAGTTTAAGTTTTATTCAGACACAAGGAAAAGTACGGTGGCCGAGAGGTGCAAAGCAAATCACAATTACAAAAACTAAATAAAAATTCAGAAAACAAAATAACAATTCAGAAAACACAACGACAATTCAGAAAACAAAATAACAATTCAGAAAACACAATAACAATTCAGAAAACACAACGACAATTCAGAAAACAAAATAACAATTCAGAAAACACAATAACAATTCAGAAAACACAACGACATTTCAGAAAACACAACGACAATTCAGAAAAAACGGAAAAGGTAGGTATATTTTGAGAATGACGTACTTATCGCTGAATGGACGAGACACCTGTCAATCAAGAAATTTGTGATCAACTTTGTTTTGCTATGCGAAAATAGAACACATTAAACTTTACTTTGAAGAAGGACATTCATGTGCCGTGATTGTGGACATGCCGTCGACATACCACATAATATTTACTATATTAATAGTGTGTCATGAGTTTAGTATGCCTGAGCACATGGTTAGCATGAGTGTTTCGCGATTAGCGCGATAGCCCGGTATTCATAACTGGTCATTATGTCAATGTTATTTGAGTGTATGAGAGTACATGATGTTGTTTCAGTCTTATTTTGTTTGTAAAAAGCATGAGATTAGAGTGTTACTACAGCTGCCACACGTCATTTTGGGGCTAGCTAGAGCATGAGAACTGCACAGAGAGAGTGTTAAATAGCTTGTTGATCATATTTTTCCTTCTAGTGTGATGGAATGTTTAAAGTCACTTATGTCTACAACGGTCATTACTGTAAAAAAAAGTGATAAACATGTTGAGAATGTATGTTTTGAGCTTTTGTTATGCATATTCTCTTATGCTTCATTCTGAGTAAATACACCAACAAAGAAGCCATCACTGCAATGCTCTCTTTTATTTCATTTTTCGACATACCACGACATTAAAAGCTGCGTCGACCAGGACAGTTGTTCGGCTACCGGACAATGTGGTTAGTACTTCTGCAGAAGTTGCGTGTTAAACGTGATGACATATGCGGCGGCTGCTGCAAGAACTCAACCCACCAGGGACAGAACAAGGACACGTCGTAGATTCGTTAGGTGTACCTATCACTCCATGGGACCGAACTTTGCTCCATGGCACGTTGATGGGTACGATTTGTTTCTACCGGTACTTCCAGACAGTATCGCTTGATTCCGGTTCTGGCTTGATTGACAGGTATCTCGTCCATTCAGCGATAAGTACGTCATTCTCAAAATATACCTACCTTTTCCGTTTTTTCTGAATTGTCGTTGTGTTTTCTGAAATGTCGTTGTGTTTTCTGAAATGTCGTTGTGTTTTCTGAATTGTTGTTGTGTTTTCTGAATTGTCGTTGTGTTTTCTAAAATGTCGTAGTGTTTTCTGAAATGTCGTTGTGTTTTCTGAATTGTTATTTTGTTTTCTAAATTGTCGTTGTGTTTTCTGAATTGTTATTTTGTTTTTGTAATTGTGATTTGTTTTGCACCTCTCGGCCACCGTAGAAAAGCCATATCTGACATAATTAGCAAAAACACTTTTATTTAAACACACACATTAACCACACTTTACACAGGGTCTTAAGATCCCAGACAAATGAAAGTTTGGTCTGCTCACGCAATCCCAGTGATACCAACTGACACATTCAATCTAAAAAAATAATAATAGTAATAATATATCAAAATCAGTCATGGCATACATTACAGTCAGTCAGTTCTGTTTTCACCCGGACAGATCGAATAGTGGGCCGTGACTCTGTGTTAAGCTGGATAAGGCTGAATAAGGGATGTTTTTCCAGTAGGTTTGAATTGGCTGGGGGTCGAGGAGAGAAAGAAACATTAATTTGTGGGTTGTAAAACTATTCTATCTATTCTATTCTAACTATCTACAGGAATATATTTTAGTTTATGGAGTTCGCTACAGATGCGGTTAGCTAGCTCTGACTACCAGTGATAGTACGAACTCTTACCATCCAATCAAAAGACTTGAAAATGCCGAAGTTATTGTACGCCTGCTAGATGGCCCTGATGCAGTCAAATCGAAATCTAATTTGCTGATTAATGACTGATTATCTGATTGGTTAAAGCAACAGTTTCATTGACATTTATTTAAGCTACAGGCGCCCGCACTGTCGATTCTGAAGGCCTCAAGGCAGATTTCTTTGGCCATGGCAACACACGATGGCTGAAATATGATTGGATAAAAGCTCTAACATAAACATACACTACTGGAAGCAGCAACCAAGAGAAAAGCTATGAAATTAAGAGAATGGACTATTGGGAATAATTTTATATTTATTATTAAAGTGCAAGTCAGTGATTCTGGCAGTGTTTAGGCCAGCACAGAAAGCCTTGCTGGCTCTGACGGGTGATTGCATATTAGTGTCTTTGTTTCCATAGCGACGGAGTCTAGACAACATGAGCTGTAAACGGGCGTAATGCAGGGGCGGAGCCAGACGATGTAAACATTCGGGGCTTAGCCCAAACCTAGGGGGGTCCGGGGGCATGCTCCCCCGTGGAGATTTTTTCCCAATTACGTCAGCTAAATGCACTATTTTTCAGGCTGTTTGAGATAATAGAATGCCTAAAAATCTATACACTATCTGGGAAAATGATGATAGTCACTCAGTAAAAAAACAAAAACAACAACAAAAAAATCACCCAGTAGAGCCTACAACCTATTTTGTATTTAATTGTTCTCTAGCTGTAGTGAATCCAAAACACCAAAAATGTTAAGGATGACTCATTTTCACCCCTGGCAACTAAAAAGAGGCAACCATTATCTGACATTTTAAGTTAGCCTACATAGGTAAAATTGGAATTTGGTGTAAACATCATTACTAATCTTAAGAGTTCAGTTCTGTTTATTTTGTGCTTAGCTGACAAATTTGCTACATCAGAATCCATGCCATAATAATTTAGGCTGCTCTACTAGCAAACAGCAAATGCTGCAGTGCCAAGTAAATGTGGTCTTCAATACTCTAAATCGAATAACAGGCCAACAAAATAATATTTACTAAAATTATATTATATTTCTTTGGGAAATAGCACAGTATGATAAACAACATGACCATATATTATTATGTTATGGTACTTTATTTGTTTGACTACTGGTCACGTTTCTCCTGACTCTTCTTCTCTTACTCATGCTCCATTCATCTCTGGAAATGTCTTCCACTGAAAGAAGAAAGTATAAACCAAAGAAAGTATAAGTGTTTCTGATCACAAACTTAAGATGCAAAAAAGATTAAATGCAAATCTTATTCTCTTACATTTACTTATGGCATCTGTGCTCCCCTTTACTCATCTGCTCTTCACTCCTTACTGCTAAACGCATTTTCATCTCTTGTCCCTCTTCCAATTCACCTGCTTTCATATTTCATTTCTTTTCATCTCTATTTTCTTTGCTTTCTCCCTCACTCATCCCTTTCTTCTCCACTCCTCAAATCCAGACTTCCACTTGTCCTCTTCTCTCCTATTTCTCCACTCCTCATCACACATTTTTCTCCTCTCTCCTTCTCTTAACTTCTGCTTTTCACTTCTTTCTCACTCCCCTCATCATCTCTCCTCCTCTTGTCCTCCAGCCTCTCCTGCTCCACAGGTGTATTCGTGTCCTTGCCTCTTCACTCACTTATTTTTCCTCCTTGCTCATTTTCAGACTTATCTCCTTTCTCAGAATTTAATAAATATATACATGTAAAAGCTATTAACCATACAGAAATTCTGTATATCTAACCTATTTAGTAAACATATAAAACATCTCCATTCTTTTGCTCCTTTTTTACTCTCCATTCTTTTCCTCCTACACACTTTCTTCTATTTCTTATTTGCATTCCTTTCCAACTGCCGTGCCTCCATTCTTTCTCTCACAAACCCTCTAAACCCTTTGCTCTCCTATTGTTGTCTTGATCAAACATTTTTTGTCGTCTTCTATTTCTGTTGCGGCAACATAAGGCTGTATCGACGTGGCTTTAATTGAGCGAATCTGTCAATAACGCTGTCAGGGTTGATGTCATTCAAATTGTCCTTTTCAATTGACATGATGGCCAAGTCGTTGAGCCTGTCTTGACCCATGGTGTTCCTTAACCATGTATGAAGACGGCGCAAGGCACTGAAGGAGCGTTCACAGCTGCAGCTGCTTACTGGAATCGTCAGGGCAACTTGGAAGAGAGCCTTCAGGGTGGGAAACATGTCTTCATCAAGCAGTTGGAACACAGTGGAGGTGTCAGGGACTGTCTCTTTCTCCATCCTTCTGTTGATGAAACTTTTAGCCACTAGGAGTTCTTCTGGCTTCAACTGAATCTTATAATGGGAAGCAAGGCTTTTGAGGGCTTCTTCAGAGAGAAAGGTCTCTGAGGTTGGGTTGCAAGCATGAATACCTGATATAAGTGCTTCTCCCAGACCTGAAAACCGATAGGTGAGTTCCTCTACCATCCTGTCCAGACATGGATAAAAAAGCTTTTGTCTGAATTCATCTGAGGTGGTCAGATTGGGGGTTGACCCACAGGCTGACTCCACCACAAAACCATCATATCTTTTTTGTTTTTGCCTGGGACCAACAGGGAGCTGGATGTCATTTGCCTCACATAAGGCCATGGCCCTCTTGAACACATCTTCACCACCAGAGTCTGTGCGGAGCTCTGTCAAAGTTTGAAGGACTGCCGTCTTGTACTGAACTGCTTTGCTCAAGTCCAAACTTTCCCCCTGCAGGTACCGATGTAGACCTTCAGTTATGCCGAGGAGTTTGGAAAACATCCCAAGCATGTAGAGTGTCTTTGTCTTGCAGAGTTTTGATCGGATCCCTAGGGCCATGGATGTGTTCATGTTGCTGAGACACGCTAAAATGGCAGAAAGGTTGTTCAAGACAGCATTGACAGACCTCACCTGGCATGCCCATCTTGTTGTGGAGAGCTGCACAAGTTCAGATGGCCTTAATCCAAGTTGTTTCTGGATTTCTATGAACTTGTTGTGGTTCACAAGTGAGTTGCTGAAAAATGTGTACACATTCTCAAGCAGTTCAAAGAATGCGGTAGCTTCAGGTATAGCTTTGCATGTGTAGCACAGAACAAGGTTGAGTTCATGTGCATAGCAGTGCACATACACTGCTTCAGGGTGTCGCTCTCTGAAGCGGGCTTGGACTCCGCCCACTGCTCCACTCATGACAGATGCCCCATCATAGGCTTGTGCAACACACAGTAGGTCACCCAAGTTGTGCGACTGTAACATTGCCTCTATCTCATCTGTAATGGACTTTGCATCAAAGCCCTGTAACTTCCGAAGCCCAAGAAAACACTCTCGCACTACGCCCTTTTGCGTAACAAAACGCACACAGACTGCAAGCTGCTCTGTGCATCTGTCTCTGGCCTCGTCTGCCATTACAGAGTACATCTTTGCAATCTTCATTTGCTTGATGATGCTTTCTGTGATTTCTTGTGAAATGCTGGTTATCATTTCATTTTGGGAAAAATGAGAGAGGTAAGTGGTATGAGAAGGGGGAGTATATTCTTGTAGAAATGGGTCAAATTGTTTAAGGAGCTTCATACATTCAATAAAGTTGCCTTGATTCTGGCTAGATTCCTGCTCATCATGCCCCCGGAATGGGATGCCTTGTTTTCCTAAAAAGGTGGTTGCTGCCACAATACGGTGAAGGTACTGGCGCCTCTCTGAGATTTCTGCTGCACTAGCAGTTTTCAGCTGCTCAATTACATCCCCATGAGTTTTTGTGCTTTTAAAACTCTGCCAGCATGTCATGGTGGAAATGTGGAGGGCACTTCTTTCATGCTCCCGGAAGGATTCCAAAGCCCTCTTCCAATTTGAAAACCCAGAGCAACTGAGTGCATCTTTATTAGCGCGAATGTTTTGCCTTCCGTACAGGCGACATGAAATACAAAATGTGCAGTTTCTGGTTACAGAATACTCCAGCCATTTAAATTGCTCAAACCATGTCTTGTTAAATGCTCTTTGTTGAGCTCCAAACTGGCTGAGGGGGTACTGTGGGAGATGAACCTGCTTTGGGCCACTTTCCGGAGTCCCTAGATCACTAACTGCAGTTAATCCACCTCCTGTCCCTTGCTGTGATGCCTGTCCTTCCTCTTCCCTAGCTGACTCATCTGTGTGACAAAATATTCCCTCAAACACTGTAAAATCAGAAAACATTAGCTAGCGAGTAGTGATGGGTGGATGAAGCATTATGAAGCTTTGGGGCTTTTTTTTTTAACCATGTCCACAGACGCGTTTCGGCCTAAGCCATCATCAGTGTGTACTGTGAAACACCGAAAAGATTGTTTTTTAGAAACATCACAGGTGAACCTCATTCCTCAAATCATCAGCACCGTTAGATGCATCAATTTACCAACATTGTGGGAACACAAGGAATAACAAAAAAAATAAAAAAATTAAAGAATTTTTTTTCCAGATAAAATAAAAATAAAAAATAAAAAATAAAAAATAAAAAATAAAAAATATACATATACATATACATATACATATATATATATATATATATATATATATATATATATATACATACATACACATATACATATATATATAATTTTTTTTATTTTGTTTTTAATTTTATTTTTTATCTGGTAATTTTGTTTTTTGGTAATTGTTCATAAGGGTCACATGTGAACATTATCTATGGCCTTTTTTGTTGTGTTATTCCTTGTGTTCCCACAATGTTGGTAACTTGATGCATCTAACGGTGCTGATGATTTGAGGAATGAGGTTCACCTGTGATGTTTTTAAAAAACAATCTTTTCGGTGTTTCACAGTACACTGATGATGGCTTAGGCCGAAACGCGTCTGTGTGGACGTGGTTACAATAAATCTATGAAATTATACTTTGAGAGTGCGGTTTTTCATTTTTATTTTTGATAACTTCTTTATTACTCGCACCCATTAACGATTTGGGAGTTGAGCGCACCTGTTTTCAATAATATGTTACAGTAAAATAATGATGCCTTGTCCAAAAAGCTTGCATATAAAATTGTGGACAGTGATATTCATTTAATTAGCAATACTCTGCTGCTACAATTTATTCATTATTACTGTTCACCATAACAATTCCTTAAATTATGTAAATACTAATACGTTTATTACATTATTACAGGCGCATCTCAAATTTTGAATATTGTGGAAAAGGTCATTGTGCTGCACCACCAGAACAAGAATGACAGATTAAATTCTCAGGAAACCTTTGCAGATGTTTTGAGTTGATTAGCTGATTAGAGATCTTGTCAGGTCATATAAAAAATTATTTGTTCTAAAATTCTAATACATTTTGCGATAGGCGTACTGGAGTTTTGATTTCCATGAGCTGTAAGCCCTTATCACCAAGATTAAAACAATAAAAGGCTTGAAATATTTTACTTTTTATGTAATGAATGTAGAATATATTAAAGATTATTTTTGAAATTAAAGTATGGGGGGAAAAATAACTTTTCCACGATACTGATGCATCTGTACTTGGAATTGTTGTCATCAGGAGGAGGAAATATATTTTATCATGTCTTTCTAATCTTCTTTATAACTATATTTCTCAATTAGTCTCTCTTCTTATAGCACTAATGTGCCGACTGCCGAGATTATCTGTAAAACATGCCCTGAGATAACTTAGCATTTGATACAAGCTGTGTGTTTCGGTTTTAGTGTGAAACGTTACGTGACAAATCATCAGACAAATCATCCGCCCATCTCTATTAGCAACTAATTTCTCTTAATAACACCTAACGTTAACTTGCTAGCTAGTCAGCAATACAGTCACTTAACTCAAGTGTTACAACAGCGGATTCACAAACCTGTAACACTTGTCTTATCGTCTGACGCTGCTTCTGAATCTCTCTCCGGCCGGTGAGGTTTACTGTTCCGTATAAAAAACTTTGTTATGTCCATAGGTATTAGCCAGTAAGCTGATAAAACATACAATAGCCCGCCAGGTGAAACATACAATAGCCCGCCAGATGACTACGACGAAGAAGATGATTTATATTCTTATTCGTTAGTTTTTTGGCAGTTGGCAAACAAGCTGAGTGATGACGTAATTTTTTGCCGCGCGCACCTTCGCGCTCGTCCGGACCATAGACTGTAAAAAATACATTACATCTGGACGCGGCGAGTAGGTACCGTCCGCCACCACGCACGGTAATAGAGCTTTTGTTTCATTTTTTGCCGCTCCTGTCAGAAAGACTGAGAGGAAATGAAACAAAGTTGAAGTTATTTTAAAAAACCTAAAAAGATTCGGGGCTTTTGACAAAACATTCGGGGCTTAAGCCCAATTAGCCACCCCCCCGCTCCGCCCCTGGCGTAATGGCCGTTTTTTTAAACCATGTCGAGCTCACGTCCTCTTCAGACCTGAAAATTATGGCAAGCCGTTTTAGCTTAAATTGTACCCAGCGTTACTCGTCGTAATTGCATTTTTACTAGTAAGAATTCAATTAGAGAGCTCTACAATTCAATTCTTACTAGTAACAATTACAATTAGAGAGCTCTCTAATCCAATTATTACTAGTTAAAAATACAATTAGAGAGCTCTCTAATTCAGTTATTACTAGTAAGAATTACACTTACAGAGCTCTATAATTCCATTCTTACTAGTAACAATTCCAATTAGAGAGCTCTACAAATGAATTATTACTAGTCATATGTCTTCTTTGACTTCCATTCATTTTTAATTACAGAGCTCTACAATTGAATTGTTACTAGTAACAATTACAATTAGAGAGCTCTCTAATTCAATTATTACTAGTAACAATAACAATTAGAGAGCTCAACAATTCAATTATTACTAGTAACAATTACAATTAGAGAGCTCTCTAATTAAATTCTTACTAGTAAAAAACAAATTAAAGATATGTATAATTGCAGAGCTCTGTAATTGAATTAAAGAGCTCTGCAATTGCATTCTTACTAGTAACAACTGAATTAGAGAGCTCCCTAATTGGAATTGTTACTAGTAATAATTCAATTGTACAGCTCCGTAATTAAAAATGAATGGAAGTCAATGGAGACATGACTAGTAAAAATTAATTTGTAGAGCTCTCTAATTGTAATTGTTACTAGTAAGAATGGAATTAGAGAGCTTTGTAATTGTAATTCTTACTAGTAATAATTGAATTAGAGAGTGCTCTAATTGTAATTTTTACTAGTAATAATTGGATTAGAGAGCTCTCTAATTGTAATTGCTACTAGTAAGAATTGAATTGTAGAGCTCTCTAATTGAATTCTTACTAGTAAAAATGCAATTACGACGAGTAACGCTGGGTACAATTTAAGCTAAAACGGCTTGCCATAGAAAATAGGTATCCATGTCTGTCCAGTAACTAGTGATGAATGTAAATCGAACTGCACAGTTTCATTTGCTCACGCAGACTTCGGTGGACTTCTGTCTTAAAGCAGTGTACTGTGACAGACAAATCCCTGCTTTTAAAGGTATAGGCCTATTGGTTTTTTGTTTTTGATTTTAAATTTGGATAATCTCTTAATATAATATTCCATACATTGTCAGAGCTTGGTAGACAGATAACTTTTATATAGATGTTATTAGACAGATTAATTCATAGATTATAATTAATGTTATTTATTAATTTATCGTTTATAAATATTAATAATATGCATAATAAATGATGATCATATCTGTCATACACAATTTATGGCATTAAAAAAAAAAAAGTTTTAAAAAGTAAAAAAAAAAATTTTTTAAATGGGTAAAATAATTACATAATAATGAAGTCATAATTTAAGTAGTAAATAAATTAAAAATGGAAAAAAAATATCCCATCCCTGCAGAAATCAAAAACATGATTACTGGTTCAGAATGACTGCTTAAGGCACACCAACATACTGAAGAGTTATGTAGAAATACATAAAATAATCAAATGTAAAATAATAATATGTGTTCTTTTGCAAGTTCACATACTTGATCTCATGTTTTATCATGTTTATTGTTGAGCTGTCAAGTTGTCATGTTGAAATAATCAGTTCCAAGACCTTGACACATTTTTATTTTATTACATATTTTATTTGATTATTATAATTATTTTTTTTTAATAGGATGTACCGAATATTCTTTAGTTTTATGCAAAACATAAATATGACAAATAGAATATCAGATCTCTGTCATGTGGCGAAAGATAAATGCAAAAAAGATTTATTCATTAGAGACTTTAATGGACAAATTAAACCATGTTATTGGTTTAAAACGCAGCAGCTCGAGTTCTTACCAGAACCAGGAAGTATGACCATATTAGCCCAGTTCTGTCAACACTGCACTGGCTCCCTATTAAACATTGCATACATTTTAAAATATTGTTGATTACTTACAAGGCACTAAATGGTTTAGCTCCACAGTACTTGAGCGAGCTCTTAACGCGTTATAGTCCTTCACATCTATTGCAATCTCAAAAATTCCGGCCAGTTGATAATACCTAGAATATCAAAATCGACTGCTGGCGGTAGATCCTTCTCCTATTTAGCACCAAAACTCTGGAACAGTCTTCCTACCATTGTCCGGGAAGCAGACACACTCTGTCAGTTCAAAGCCAGATTAAAGACACATCTCTTTGACCTAGCATTCACATAATACATTATAGACTTCTATAATTCAATGTTAGGCTGCATAGATTAGGCCAGCCGGAACCGGGAACACTTCCCATAAATCCTGATGTACTCATTACATCATAAGAAGAATGGCATCTACGCTAATTTTAGTGTCTGTGTTTATCCCGAGATTTTCCCGCAGCCTGCCGGATCCGGGCCGTATCCAGATCTGACGAAGGACCTTCGCCTGGACCCGATCCAACGCAGTGTTGAAGTGCCAACTAGTCTCTCCTTATGGAGGATCCCTTTACCACTCCAGATAAAGCGTTGTCGGGAAAATTCGTTTTGCATACCGGGAAACTCAATTCGCGTATCTACCCCGAAGTGACAAAATAAAATAAAATTCTGTATCAAATTTATATGGAAAGACCAGTAGTTTGTTTAGGCTTGGTTTGTAGGGAATTCCAAACCTGCGCACATATATTCAAACGCACATAACTATATAACCAATTCTTAATGCACATGTGAACGCCATCAGCGTTTCTCACAGGTTCACGTTTAAAGTCTGTGTAGAGAGAATGGTGTTGTCTTAGCGGCCCCTAATTTAATAACAAATGATTGTTGCGACGGAAGCGAATCAATCAAAACTAACTTTAGCTGGAAAATAACTTTATTAAAGAACCGCTATACACTGTAAAAATGAATGCGCTATATCTAATCAATAAAATTATGGCAACAGATTACAAGCAATATTATTAATTAAATTTAACAAATTAGAATTGAGTAATAATTGTGAAATAATGATTATGTTAAAACACAACCAACACCATCAGATCACCTTTTCTCTTTGTTCATCTGGCTGTTATAACTCAGGTACAGCAGCCAAACAAAATCTAAAGTCAATGATTTAAGGGTCAAGAGCCCAACTAAAACAAACACGGATCACCATAATGGCGACTTAAAATTACGGTTTTCTCCTTCAGTGATTCTGCTTGTTAACACCAGGTGTCTTCTTTTTGTTTAAAATTGTTTAAAAAAAATTGTTGTAAATTTGACTTATTTTAAATGGTTAACTTTTAAGGAATTAATTTGATTAATTATTACTCAATTCTAATTTGTTAAATTTAATTAATAATATTGCTTGCAATCTGTTGCCACAATTTTATTGATTAGATATAGTGTATTCATTTTTACAGTGTAAAGCCAAAACAATCTCTGTTACCATAAATTATACGCTTATCTCTGTAAAGCTGCTTTGAAACAATCTACATTGTTAAAAGCGCTATATAAATGAGGATGACTGACTGACTTATTCTTGATTGCAAGTGAAGCATGTTTTATTTCATTATTATTATATTGTGAGTCTGTAGTTATTAATGTGAATATCATTTCCTTGTTGGATGTTCAGTTCAAGGTTTGTCTGTTTTCATCGGTTCACTCCTGCTGGCTGATGTTGAAACTGCACCATTCAAAAGTAGATGAATATCCGTATAAATCATTGCAAGCAACATATAAATGGCACAGATTAGTTTGGTGCGATTGAGATGCTTAAGAAAAGCTTCATCATTATAATATTAGGAGGCCTTTAGCTTCAGTTAAACATGTGATGTCTTCAGCTCACACTCGCCAAACAGGAAGTGAAACTACAGACACAGGAAGAGCTTTGAGGCTTCAGCTAAACACACTATGTTTCCCACAATGCAACTCTTCTCCCAGAGCTCATATGATGGAGAGAGAGATTTTAATGTTCAAGAAATATTCTGTATTATTTATAGTTTCTGTAAACAACAGTGTTTCTCCATGCTGTCGATTACCACAGAAAATACCCCTAACACACATTTCTTCTTCATCTCATGTCTTTTTCATTCAGAGTTTGGCAAGGATTGTTTCCTTAAAATGTTTGACATTTTTTCCTATGAGTGGATGATGCTTAACATGTAAAGGGCAACAGAAAACACTCAAACATGTTAAAGACAGAACAGAAACAGAGAGGACAGGAAACAGGTTGTGGTTGATGAATTCACAGTAAATTTCCTGGTCAAAACTGAGAGGCGTTTTCACACCACATGGAAACACAGACACACAGTCAGTGAACAGTATGAGTTTGACTCTCAACACGTGAGATGAGCAACTACTCACTGAACAGAACTGATTTTCTAAACTGAACTGATGAAGAAATGAAGTTTCCACATATAGATGAGAGCAGTATTATTGCTGTTGGAGTTTCAGAGAGTCGTGTGAGGAACTACTGAGAGTTTCAGACTGATTTTCTGAACTGAACTGATGAAGAAATGAAGTTTCCACTGATAGTTTGTGTGTTTCTGCTGACGGGTAAGAGCTGAAGATCTCTACTAAAAGTGTTTATTATCTAATATCATGGTGTATGTTATCAGTGTACATGAGTAAAGCAGTGTGTGTGTGTGTGTGTGTGTGTGTGTGTGTGTGTGTGTGTGTGTGTGTGTGTGCAGTGAGCAGTTCACTGTCTGAGGGCATTACAGTGAGTGGAACAGATTCCATGTATACCTCACATGGGTTCGCCAGATGAAATCAACACTACTCAGTGTGCACACTATAAGCCCTGTCCAAAATGGCACCTTAAACACTTGCGGTCTTCCTACGAGTCTACACTTTAGTGACATAACACCGCTTTGACTGTCGGATAGAAGTCTGCTGTGGAGCTCGCTTCAGTGCCGGCTCGCCAAAAGTGCGGATCGAGGACACATATCGAGCACCCTTCTGAATCCTAAAATGACGAATGGGACACCCTGACTTAACGGACACGCACACACGCCAGCCATTGTAAGTCCACAAGAACGAAAGTGCATATAAAGTGACATTTGGGACAGGGCGATGGTATTAAATGTAACACTGAATCAGTTTATGTTAATGGTATAAATTAGATAATTAAGTGATTAATTGAATGATGATTGATCATTGTTGAAGAGAGCTGATGATAACGAGCAGAATCACTGAAGGAAAGAAAAACAACAAGAACTACAATTGATTTCCAGCCACAGCCTTAGATGAAATCAACTGAAGAGAAAAGAAGACATTAAATCTGTGAAGATCTCAGCAGAGGAGGATTAAACAACTCCACAAACAGCATTACCAGCTTCACTTATTACTAACCAGACTGACTTTATTTATGTTATGTCTATAAAAGAAGATAATTGAGAATTAACAGAGGTTTAGGTCAGAGGTATTCAGTCCTGCACAGCGAAATCCCCAGAGTTAAATTAACACTGCTCAGTGTTTATATAATCCACACTCAGAGTGTTATAAGTAACACTGAAGCAGTGTTAAAGGTAATGAGATAATTAAATGATTCATTGAGTGATTATTGAGTATTATTGAAGACACCTGATGTTAACAAGCAGAATCACTGAAGGAAAAAAAAACGTAATTGGTATGTTACCATTATGGATATCAGTGTTTGGTTTAGTTGGGCTCACTTTGTCTCTTTGTTCATTTGGCTGTTATCACTCAGTTACAGTAGGCAATCTAAATCTAAAGTTATAAATGTAAGGGTCAAGAGCCCAACTAAAGCAAACACTGATCTCCATAATGGTAACATACCAATTACGTTTTTTTTTCCTTCAGTGATTCTGCTTGTTAACATCAGGTGTCTTCAATAATGCTCAATCATCACTCAATTAATCACTTAATTATCTCATTAACTTTAACACTGCTTCAGTGTTACTTAGAACTCTCTATAACAATTTAACACTGGGGATTTTGCTGTGTACTCCTAGAGGGCCACTGTCCTGCAGAGTTTAGTTCCTGGTTCAGCACACCTGCCTTTGTATTTTCAAGTGATCCTGAAGTTGTTGTTCTTGTTGTTCCTCTGTCCTTCAGTGATTCTGCTTGTTATCATCAGCTGTCTTCAATAATGTACAGTCATCATTCAATTAATTACTTATTTTCTCATTAATTCAGTGTTACATTTAACAGCCTGTAGTGTGTACACAGAGCAGTGTGCTTTGCATTTGGACTAACCCGTGTGAGGTCTACATGGAAACTGAGGACAAAACTGTCTGAGCCGGCACATCTCATATGGCTGTGATGGCTGGGTAGTTTATATGCAGCAATAGCACAGGGCAAACAGTGTTATGTGTGTTTTTGTCTATTGTTATTATTTGTTATTATATCACTGCATGAGCGACACATTCACAGTCACTGGTGTTTCTCTCTGTCAGCGACTCATCAAACAGAAACTGAAACAACAAGAACAACAACAGGAAATACTACAGTTCAACTCTATCAGACAAACACTAGTAAGAACACAAACTACACTACCCATAATGCAACTCTCTGATCACATGATCACTCTTTGAAGGGAAATTGGTTTGAACATTTTGTGGAGACACATTTTATCTACTGTATAAATATAAATGATGCACATATCAGATTTCATGTGGTTAATTTGGTTTGACATCAACTGTAAAGAGAAGTGTTTTCTTCTGTAGAGTTGAGGTTTACCATTGCAGTTTCACTTTAGTTACACAATATAACAACTGTATATTTACAATATTACAATATTCCTAATGGTACAATAATCAAAGTAATTTATATTAGTTATTATTATGTTATTGTTGATTTAACAGTATAATCAGAATCAGTTTGTGTTTCATCATGTAAATATCATGTGTTTAGCGTTGCCTTCAGATCTGGCTTCTGTTGCTGGCGGTCTGGGTTCGGTTCTGCTGGTTCTGACTCTGTGTTCTGGAACCTTCATCATCCTGAAGAAGAGGAAGAGAAAATCTGGGACAGGTAACAGTTTATTTGTGATTTTAAAGTCATTTTTAGTGTTGATTTGATTTATTTGACTTGTTCTTTTTCTCTCTATTCATGCTCCATTCAGCTTTATTTCAGTAAAACATGCAGCACAATACAGAGGTGGGTGTTCTTTACCTGTAGAAGATCAGACATGCATGTTAAATGATTGTTTACTGACCAACAGAGAGAATTATCTACATAAACTATTCAATTATTGATGTATGTGTTGTTTTTCAGACTGAATGCATCTATGAGGAGATTCCAAACAATAATGTAACTATGGTAACGTCTTCGTCCAATCAGAGGCCTCAATCTTCATCCAATCAGACGCCTGCATCACACCTCAACACCCGCCCAAAAGTCTCTACTGTTTACGCCACAGTAACCAATCAGCAGCCTGATTCAAACCCCAGTCACACCCATTCGACCAATCAGGTGACAGATACAGCCGGTGATTATTATGCCAATATAAAGTCTCCTGAAGCAACACAGGACAGCGGGACAGAACTGATCTACGTAACAGCAACACATCCACAAAACATCTCAACACATCCACAAAACATCTCAACACATCCACATTATGTCACAACAAACGAAGGTCCGATATATTCATTTATATCAACCATAAATGAAAAACACTCTCAAAATTTGGTTTAATTATTCAATATTTTGACACTTCTCTGTACAAAACACAGTTTATAAATTGTATAATATATAAATAAAGTTCACAGTCATCTTACTAACAAGATAGCTGCTAACAACAGAAAATAAAATGAAAGAAAGTATGTGAATTGATTCTCTTTTTTTGTAATTCGTACACCTCATCTACAGTTAAAGCTAATCAAATACAAAAAATCCCTTCTTTTTCCCATTTATCCTCTGCTCCTCTCCTGTAGACGCTGTGTGAAGTGATTCTGGTGTTTCAGAGTCAGTGTCGCCAGATCTGAGTAACAAAACTAACCCCCCAGATAGCAACATTGTTTCGGCCCGGATCCGGCCCACATCTGGCACTTGTGGAATGCGGATCTGGCCCACATGCGGCGTGGAATGACGGCACTTGGGCGGACCGCTCCTGTGTGCCAGATCTGGGCCACAAGCAGGCCATAGCAATGCCACATCTCAGCCAAGAGCAAAGAAATAAACCACAACTGGACCGTATCTGAGCCACAAAATCTGTGTATATTAAATATGAAGTCATCTCAGCCTTAATAAGCCTGTTAACAAGCAGAATCACTGAAGGAAAGAAGAGAACAGAAAAAGAGACGAGCAGAAGCACAAGAACTACAACTGACTTCAGACACAGCCTTAGATGAAATCCACTGAAGAGAAAAGAAGACATTAAATCTGTGAAGATCTCAGCAGAGGAGGATTAAACAACTCCACAAACAGCATTACCAGCTTCACTTATTACTAACCAGACTGACTTTATTTCTGTCAGACGTCTGAAGTTTTTATTGAGAATTAACAGAGTTTTAACTGTAATGTGTTTCTTTTTTAAGTCACCATAACAGTGATTCATGTTTCCATTAGTTGGGCTCTTAACTCTTTTTATATCTTTTGTCTTTTTTGGCAGCTGTGACAGTGTGTTTGTCAAACACATTTGCAGCAGCAAAGAAAGCTAAAGTGAAACGAGATCAGGTGATGATGGTTTTCTGTTGATGGATTTATAATCATCATGAAATAACCTTTAATCACTGATGTTTTGTGGACTCTAACAATTGTGTTAATCCATTAATATTTTCACATCACAGACCCTGTGTTACTGCAGCACGAGATCCAGCAATATTATAACAATCAGTTAGAAGACATTATCAAACATGAGTACGAAAAAGTCAGTTTAATATGACACACGTAGACATCAACAATCAGCGTATGAATCTCAACAATGGTGACAATCAAAAGTACCTTGCTGCAATGCATGCTGGGTTACAGCATAGTACAAAACTCCCAGCATGCATTGCAACATGAATAAATTATGCAGCTGAATTGTCCTATAATTTTGTTTGATTCTAAATATTTGCTTTTATTTGTTGCTGTTGTTTTTGTTATGAATTATTAGCTTTTCAGTGATGTTCTGAATTAATCTGTTTATCTAAATATTTGTGATTGTCACCATTGTTGAGATTCATACGCTGATTGTTGATGTCTGTGTGTGTCATGTTGAACTGACTTTTTCGTGCTCATGTTTGATAAAGTCTTCTAACTTATTGTTATTATATTGCTGGATCTCATGCTGCAGTAACACAGGGTTTGTGATGTAACAATATTACTGGATCAACACAATTGTTATATTCCAAAGACATCAGTGAAACAGGCTAATTCATGATGACTATAAAATCATCAACAGGTAACCATCATCACCTGATCTCATTTTACTTTAGCTTTCTTTGCTGCTGCAAATGTGTTTGACAAACACACTGTCATAGCAGCCAAAAAAGATAATAGGTACAATAAGAGTTAAGAGCCCAACTAATGGAAACACTATTCACTGTTATGGTGACTTTAAATGAAACACATTAGAGTTAAACCTCTGTTAATTCTCAATAAAAACTTCTGTAGACGTGTGACAGAAATAAAGTCAGTCTGGTTAGTAATAAGTGAAGCTGGTAATGCTGTTTGTGGAGTTGTTTAATCCTCCTCTGCTGAGATCTTCACAGATTTAATGTCTTCTTTTCTCTTCAGTGGATTTCATCTAAGGCTGTGTCTGAAGTCAGTTGTAGATCTTGTGTTTCTGCTCGTCTCTTTTTCTGTTCTCTTCTTTCCTTCAGTGATTCTGCTTGTTAACAGGCTTATTAAGGCTAAGATGACTTCATATTTAATATACACAGATTTTGTGGCTCAGATAAGGTCCAGTTCTGGTTTATTTCTTTGCTCGTGGCTGACATGTGGCATTGCTATGGCCTGCTTGTGGCCCAGATCTGGCAAACAGGAGCGGTCCGCCCAAGTGCCGTCATTCCACGCCGCATGTGGGCCAGATCTGCATTCCACAAGTGCCAGATGTGGGCCGGATCCGGGCCGAAACAATGTTGCTATCTGGGCCAATGACCCTAATCCAAACATCAGAACTCAAAATTTTACACTCCCATTCCTAAAAGACATATTTTACAGTTTTTTTTTTACTTGAAAAACACTGTATAGTCTCAAAATTTAACATTGTTTTATCATAGATAGAATATATATATATATATATATATATATATATATATATATAGAGAGAGAGAGAGAGAGAGAGAGAGAGATGAAGTTTTGAGACATGCATGAAATGTAAAAATACATCTACTGTAAAATTATGAGAGTTTTACAATTTAAATGTTGCAAACAGAAAACATCTATTTTGTCAGGAAACACTGTTTAAATGGCCGTCATTAGAGAAAGATGCTGTTAAAGCCAAATAGTGTAGTTTCAACATTTACCAGCAGGGGTTAATGGGGCTAATATGACATCTACCAGCAGGGGTTAATGGGTTAATATGACATCTACCAGCAGGGGTTAATGGGGTTAATATGACATCTACCAGCAGGGGTTAATGGGGTTAATATGACATCTACCAGCAGGGGTTAATGGGTTAATATGACATCTACCAGCAGGGGTTAATGGGGTTAATATGACATCTACCAGCAGGGGTTAATGGGGTTAATATGACATCTACCAGCAGGGGTTAATGGGTTAATATGAAATCTACCAGCATGGGTTAATGGGTTAATATGACATCTACCAGCAGGAGTTAATGGGGTTAATATGACATCTACCAGCAGGAGTTATGTAAATTCTAGAGTTGGTGATGTCACTAACCCTGGAGGAATGTTGTGTACATTATTATTATAGTGATTATGTCGTCATCAACATTGAGCTGATAACACCTCAAACTTTTTCTAGGCTTTCTCTGCCACAACAATTGTGTTACACAAACACACGGTTACAGCAGCCAAATAAAAGTTAAAGTAAAAGAAAGGGGACCAAGAGCCCAACTAAAGCAAACACTGATCACCACAATGGTGACACTTCAAATTAAACAAATATCAACAGCTAAACCTCTGTTAATTCTCACTAAGATCATCTGACAGCAATAGTCAAAGTAATTATGTCTAAATGAGACCATAAATGATGTTGAAATATGTCCACAATGCCCACATTTGAACTAGTTTTTAACCTTGTACGAAGGTTTGATGAACGTCTATATCGGACGTGCAGAACACGTCAAAAAAAGACGTCATAAAAACTTTCATTCTGGCTCCTCAGTGGACGTCATTTCAACGTCCGATTTTTGTAACAAAGACATTGAAAAGACGTCTTTGCTTAGTGGGTCCAGTCCTTCATCCATCCTTCATCGTTCACTCAGTTTCTCACCTGGACTGAGGATCGTGAGCTTCCCTACAGTCTGGATTCAGCCGATCACGATCTCACAGCCAACCTGCAAAGATAAGACACTGATCAGATGATCTGATCAAACTGTTCAACCTGCTGAAAGTCATATTCACTGACCTGTTAGTGTGTGTCCTCTGCTGCATTTCAATAAATGGTTAAACGTCATCTGTGCTTCTCTTCTCTGAGTTTACTTACCGTTACAATATAATATAATATACCAAACCGTCTTCATCCTCATCATTTTCATCGTGTTACTGAACATGCTTCATAATCAAGCTTGTCTTCTCTGTTCATTATAGAGTTCAGAAAGATCAGATTCATCTTCTTGAATCCTGTATTTGGTGTTTTGTGTTTTTATTGTAATTATCATTAATGTGGCAGTTTGACTTTTGACTCTGTTTACAGCTGACATTCCCAAATATGTATAATACAAAATTATTATTATTATTATTTTATTTTTTTAAAGCTGAATGTGTCTCATTAAATACTTTAATGGACAAATTAAACCATGTTATTCTTGATTGCAAGTGAAGCATGTTTTATCTCATTATTATTATATTGTGAGTCTGTATTTATTAATGTGAATATCGTGTCCTTGTTGGATGTTCAGTTCAAGGTTTGTCTGTTTTCATCGGTTCACTCCTGCTGGCTGATGTTGAAACTGCACCATTCAAAAGTAGATGAATATCCGTATAAATCACTGCAAGCAACATATAAATGGCACAGATTAGTTTGGTGCGATTGAGATGCTTAAGAAAAGCTTCATCATTATAATATTAGGAGGCCTTTAGCTTCAGTTAAACATGTGATGTCTTCGGCTCACACTCGCCAAACAGGAAGTGAAACTACAGACACAGGAAGAGCTTTGAGGCTTCAGCTAAACACACTACGTTTCCCACAATGCAACTCTTCTCCAAAAAATTCGCCAAAAAATCAATTCATACTCCACATTCCATACCAGATGGGGGCAGTATACCTCCAGAAAGTGAGTTGGTCTACTCTAGAGTAACAACTGAGAAACGGCATAGTCTCTGTGCTCCGCCCCTACCTTCACAACGACCCTAGAGCCATAGCCGAAGCCGAGCCAACTCCTAATAGAGGACGTTTTGACTCCAGAGGAATGTTGGTTGATGTCAAGTGATTTTGAAATATGACATCTTCAAGCTACTCCCCTTCACCTTTACCAGTGAATATGTTCATATTCGTTCATATTACATTTTTATTGTTAGTTTGAATTACATTAATTTGACAGACAGCATTCGCTGATGTTGACCAAGCTAGCGCCAACGTAACCAGAGCTGCCAACTCTCACGCATTCACCGTGAGACACACACAATTGACACTTTTCACACGCTCTCACGCCACACATCCATTTTCTCACGCACAGAAAAATCGCGAAGCAAAGAGGACACAGAGCCGACAGACTACAGAGCAGGTTACTTATGATATAAAAAAATCTCAGCTCTCAGATTCTGTCAATTTTATTACACAATCCAAACAATAAATACCGTTTTGGGGATTGTAAATGTTACACGACAGATCCCTAGCACACGTGAACCGATCATCTCTACTAGCTTCAGCCATTCTTCCGCTCTCTTCCCTGAACTGAATTGTAGTAGTGGGCTGTACTTTCCACACGATTGACATCAGTTTCAAGTACGCCCACAAGCCGTGCGAGTTATTCGTGTATTGCAGTTTGGCTGGTGGTTATGTTGCCCGCATACCGCCTCCCATGGCCGAAACTGGTATTATGACACCTGTCGGGCTGTGGCTAGTAATTTAGCATGCTAATTCAGGTTGATATCTCTGCAGCACTATAACTTGTCATTTTTTTAATGGCATCATCGCCCTTATTTCTTCTCATTCTTTTGATGCCTGTAGCTCATTTTTTTGGATATTTTTACCTCAATTCTTACACATGGCACCTTTAACATGTAATTAACATGTTTTGAAAATATATTAAAACATTCAGAAGTAGAAAAAGAGCAACAGAAAATACTAAACATGTTAAAGACAGACAGAAACAGGATGTGGTTGATGAATTCACAGTTCATTTCCTGGTCAAAACTGAGAGGCGTTTTCACATCTAACGCCACATGGAAACACAGACACACAGTCAGTGAACAGTATGAGTTTGACTATCAACACGTGAGATGAGAAAGAAGAATATTATTTTACTCTCCTCATATAGATGAGAGCAGTATTATTGCTGTTGGAGTTTCAGAGAGTCGTGTGAGGAACTACTGAGAGTTTCAGACTGATTTTCTGAACTGAACTGATGAAGAAATGAAGTTTCCACTGATAGTTTGTGTGTTTCTGCTGACGGGTAAGAGCTGAAGATCTCTACTAAAAGTGTTTATTATCTAACATTATGGTGTATGTTATCAGTGTACATGAGTAAAGCAGTGTGTGTGTGTGTGTGTGTGTGTGTGTGTGTGTGTGTGTAGTGAGCAGTTCACTGTCTGTGGACATTACAGTGAGAGGAACAGAGGGAGAACGAGTGATCATTACGTGCTCTTATCCAGAAGGATATGAAAACTCTTACAAATACTTCTACAGAGGACGTTACAGTGACGCTGTCCTTATACTAGAGTCTGATGGAGGAAAGTCCTCAGTGATCAAGGACAGATTCTCACTGAAGGATAATCGTCAGACCAGATCATTTACAGTGACCATCAGTAACCTGAAGATGGAAGATGCTGGACTGTACGGATGTAGAGCTGGATGGACACACTACACACAAATCCAGCTAAATGTGATCAGAGGTGCCTGATATTCAACACTTAAATCTGCAGTCCGTAACTTTTGGCACTCTAGAGGTTAATAAACTGGATCACTGGATTACTGGATTACTGGATCACTGGATCACTCCTCAGCGGTGCGACCCGACCGTTGTAAAGTAGTCCCAGTATAAACACTTATTCCGTAACTTTAGGCGCTCTAGAGGTTAATAAACTGCTGCGTCTGAAGAACATTGAGCCGGAGCTCCTTCTCTCTGTTTGTGTCTATAAATTTAGTAAATTTTGAACACAAAAAAAGTTACGGACTGCAGCTTTAACACCAATCTGCTTCATCACTCATGTTTATTGTTTTATGAATATATTTATTATGGTGTGACGGCTCTTCTTCATTTCTCAGCTCCAGAGACAAAGACACGTGTCCAGATCTCAACATCCAGCATTAGACCGTATAGCAGCACTGAACACACCAGCACAGGTACACACACACACACACACACACACACACACACACACACTGACATCTGCACTCACACACACACACACACTGACATCTGCACTCACATGTGTTTTGATTGTGTTTTCATAACTTTTAAGAGCTTAACTTCCATCAAAACATTAATAGTTAGTCTGATTATAGTGAACACAGAGATATCAAAGCTTCTAAACACAATTTCTTCATGTTATGAATGTTCTTCATACTTCAAACAGTGTTAAGTGTGTTTGTCTATTATTATTATGTGTTATTATATCACTGCATGAGCGGCACATTCACAGTCACTGGTGTTTCTCTCTGTCAGCGACTCATCAAACAGAAACTGAAACAACAAGAACAACAACAGGAAATACTACAGTTCAACTCTATCAGACAAACACTCGTAAGCACACAAACTACACTACCCATAATGCAACTCTCTGATCACATGATCACTCTTTGAAAGGAAATTGCTTTGAACATTTGTGGAGACATTTTGGTTTGGCATCAGCCGTAAAGAGAAGTGTTTTCTTCTGAAGAGTCGAGGTTTACCATTGCAGTTTCACTTCAGTTACACAATATAACAACTGTATATTTACAATATTACAATATTCCTAATGGTACAATAATCAAAGGAATTTATATTAGTTATTAGAATGTTATTGTTGATTTTCCAGTATAATCAGAATCAGTTTGTGTTTCATCATGTAAATATCATGTGTTTAGCGTTGCCTTCAGATCTGGCTTCTGTTGCTGGCGGTCTGGGTTCGGTTCTGCTGGTTCTGACTCTGTGTTCTGGAACCTTCATCATCCTGAAGAAGAGGAAGAGGAAATCTGGGACAGGTAACAGTTTGTTTGTGATTATAAAGTCCTGTTTTTAGTGTTGAAATTGATTTGTCTTTTTTCTCTATTCATGCTCCATTCAGCTTTATTTCAGCAAAACATGCAGCACAATACAGAGGTGAGTGTTCAAATCTTTACCTGTAGAAGATCAGACATACATGTTAACCCATACACAAAAGAAATATATTTTCTGGATATGTTTTGGAATATATGCACATATTTGAAATTGGCCCAATAAATATATTTCATACTTATATTTCATATATTTTTGTTATATTTCAGAATATATTTCAATGTGTTTTTTTCTGTACGGGTCCCCAAAAGTGTCAAAAATATATGTGGCATATATTCCAAATACATTGAAATATATTCTGAAATATAACAAAAATATATGAAATATAAGTATGAAATATATTTATTGGGCCAATTTCAAATATTTGCATATATTCCAAAACATATCCAGAAAATATATTTCAAATACAATTCTTTTGTGTATGGGAAATGATTGTTTATTGATCAATAGAGAGAATTATCTATGTTAACTAGATTATTAATGTATGTGTTGTTTTTCAGACTGACCGCATGTATGAGGAGATTCCAAACAGTGATGTCGCCATGGTAACATCTTCCTCCAATCAGACGCCTGCATCTTCACCCAATCAGACGCCTGCATCACACCTCAACAACTGCACAAATGTCTGTCCTGTTTACACCACAGTAACCTATCGCCAGCCTGATTCAAACCCCAGTCACACCCACTCGACCAATCAGGTGACAGATACAGCCGGTGATTATTATGCCAATATAAAGTCTCCTGAAGCAACACAGGACAGCGGGACAGAACTGATCTACGTAACAGCAACACATCCACAAAACATCTCAACAAACGAGGGTCCGATATATTCAGTGATCAACGATAAATAAAAAAAGACTGTCCACAGACAGTGACTGATGTTGCAAGTGAAAATAAAATCGGGTAAAATCTAAATTTCTTACACTGAATCACACACTGTTTTTATTTACTATTAACAGTTTATAGAATAAATGAAAAAGACTGTCCACAGACATTGTCACGAATCAAGCCTCTGTGGTTCCTCCTACTCGCCTCCAGAGGGCTCCCTCTCCCGAATATTGACATTATCCATTTAAAGGTGAACTAAGTAACTTTTTTACCTTAACTGAACAGCTTCGGAGTCATTGGAATGGTTATATTACTTATTTCGGGTTGAATGGTGGTCGTTTCGCACTCCCCTGGTGCCCGTGAGCGGAAAATGCGCACTTGCAACTTTGAGCCGGCGGGCCGCGTCAGGAAGTATCGCGTGATATCAGGTCTCGCGATGTAAACAATTGCTTTACGGCCAAAAGAAATCTGCTAAAATACTGTCATTATTGCGCTCCCTCACGCTGTCCGAACCCGAATGAAGAAGACGTTTTAAAGAGTGTCCCATCTGCTTTGATGTCGTTGATCTACTAGCCTCTGGTGTCTGAGAATCGCCAACGAGTTTTTACAACAGTGTTGTCAAATATCTATTCCGAAGCTGTGGGGGGAGCTCTAGAGAGAAACCTGCCAGCAAAAAGCGAGAATACAGCGAAGAAATCCCGAAGTTACTGAGCCCCGCTTTAATCTCCATTCCCCATGACCCGTGCCTGGTACTGGTTATCTGCACACCTGCCGCTCATCATTCAGACTATTTATTCAGTCTCTCTCCACTCCATCACTGCGAAGTCTTGTTCTGCCCTGGCTGACGTTTCTGAGCGTTTTCCCTGTTTCCATTGTTTCCTGGTTATTGACCCTGGACTGGTTTCACCGGATCGACCCTTTGCTTATTGCCTTTGTGACTCTTCTTTGTTTGCCTGGAGACTCGCTACTCTGTTCGCTGCCCTGAAACTCTGCCTGCCTTTGCATTATTAATAACAGTAACATACTGTAAAGATTACATTGAAGAACTGTACATTCACAGCTGCTCTTGTTTTGCTGCTTTTACAGGTGTGCTGTATAATTGTAGTTTATGATTTACAGTACTCTTGTACATTTACAGGCTTTACAACCAAAATTGCCAGTAAGTTGCTGTAAATTTTACAGCAATTTTTTACCGCGTCCGTTTGTGTTCAGCCTTGGATATCTCTTTTGCTGGTGTTTGATCCCTGCCTGTTTGTTCTACATTTACTGCTGATAATATATATATTTTTTTTTTGTATATTTTTTTTTTTATAAAGTGTATATACTAACCAGAAATGTTACTAACAACAAAAAAAAAAAAAAAAAAATGTAAAAATGACACAAAATTCAATATTCTTTGGTACACCTCATCTACAGTTCAATAAAGCTATTAAAAATGTAAAATACAGCAGCAAATTGAGCGTCAGTGTCAGTTCTGGCAGGCCAGGTAGTCAAGACGCTGCTAATGCTGTTTGCTAAGAACACTGTCCCGTCAGCTGATCTGCTCCAGCTGAGCTGCATTAGCTCATTAACTCCCCTCGCTGCTCAATGGCCAAAGCTCAAACAAGGCGCCCTATTTAAAGCACATTCAGTTTGCTCATACATGCTTGCTGCTCGCTTCTGCTGATCTGTACGCTGGTAAAAAGTTGTTTAATTCCTTCATCTAGCTTGTTTCTCAGAAGGTGGCTTAGTCATTAGTGATGGCAAAATGAGGCTTCCTGAACCACTGAGACCTCGCAGCCCATTGCTTCAGCCAAAGGTTCATTACTCGAAGCTTCATTCAGCATTGCTCACTAGTGACACCTAGCTACTGTGAAAAGAAATAGCAGACAAATTAATTCATTCTGAACCAGTGTCGCCTCCCTCCCTCATTTTATAAAAAATATATTTTTTTTATATAATTTTTTTTATATTTTATAAAAATACTTTTATAAATAATTTTTTTTATTTGTAATGTAAATATACAAATACATATTTATATTTATTTGTATATTTATATTTAAATGTATATTTTATAAAAATATTTTTATAAATAAAAATATTTATTTATTTTGTACTCACTGTTGATGTCTGTAACCTTTCATTTGCAATAATAAAAAGACATGATCAGACATTTGTCCATTACCTGTGTATAATATAAAATATGTATCTTTCTCTGTCTGAATTTACTTGTGCAGAGTCACACACACAGTTAATTAATTATTCATAAATTGTTTGGATAGTGACAGTATGAACAACAACAGTGACACTGTGTTGAGTGCAGAGCTTATGTTGGAGGGAGTGTAATAAAGTACATTTATTTATTTAGCAGATTATAGATAACAGATTCAAGTAAACTGCAACAGAATAGTCCGGAAGGAAGGATTACAATCGATTTTTTATTGAGAAACAGAATTATTTCAAGTGTGTTGGGGTTTAGACGATTCCTCTTCTTGGACAAAATCTCTCTAGCCTTGGAAAATATCCTTTCACAAGGAACAGGGGATGCAGGGGAACGTAAAAATGGCAGTGGTACAAATGAGGACACTGATGCTTCTGTTGATCCCAGACAGGGGAGGATTCCCTCTTTCTTGCTGGCTCCATTACCAGGAAAAAGGAAGAGTCACATAAAGCAAACAAATCAAAAAGGGCAATCCAAATCAAAAAGCAGTCCAGTCCAGATGCAAAAATCCAGAGCAATCCAAATAAACTTATCTAATGAATATATAACAAGACTATAATATAGCTAGGCCTATAATAATATACTATAACTATTCTAACCTGATAATGTAATAATATACAGCCCTCACATATGACACAATAACGATAATGACAATGATATTATCTAACTCTCTGACACAACTGCTTCTACTACGTCTACTCCTGACAACACCCACAAGGAGGCGCGAGTTTCGAACCGCCTTTTATCCGGAAGCGACACTCGGACCGAACCGATGACGTATCCACACAAACCGAGGCCTCGTTTGTCATTAGTCACGTGATTTTCACGTTAACAACACAAGCCTCGAATCGCGGCTTCATCTGGCACGCCCACTTTTTCTCGACACAAGCTCCGACGCCTCGGTTCAAATGTCACATCACTATTAGTCATCTCTTCATAGCGCTTACACTGCAGACTGTCAAATCAGTTCAAAGTCAGATAATTCTAGGTAACAACATGTTTTAGCTATTGCAGTCTTGAATAGTCATTTCAGTAATTAATTTTTACCATAATATAAATTGCTAAATTAGGGTGGCTCAGACGACACCGTTCGAGACACTCAATTTCTGTTTTGGGGGGAATAGCTCATCTAATCAAAATAATGTGAGAGCCCTTATGCTGCTGCTGCATCCCCTCATGCTGATAATGCTGTCTCTATATGCGGCTGCTATCTCCTCATACTTCTGCTAATTCATGAATGGTCAGGGGACTCATCTGATCAGAACATACTGCTGCTGCTGTCCCCTGATTCTGCTAACTCATGGGTGGTCAGGACTCATCTGATTATAACATATTGCAAATTATCCGTATATTCGTAGATTACTAAGCATATAATTGTTAAAATAAAATCATCCTCTGTATCTCAGAGGATTGCCAGGTGTGGTTTTGTTTGGGGGGATATTTTAGCTGTCCTAAAACAGTCCTAAACTGTGTGAGCGTTCCCATACACAAAAGAAATATATTTTCTGGATATGTTTTGGAATATATGCACATATTTGAAATTGGCCCAATAAATATATTTCATACTTATATTTCATATATTTTTGTTATATTTCAGAATATATTTCAATGTATTTTTTTCTGTACGTAAAGTGCTTGCTCTCAGAGCAACAGGGAACTCGCATTGACCGGTACTTCTTACGAAGCAGGTCGAATAAGTCAAGTGAAGTTCAGCAGCAGGATCAAAACCAAAGTCTGCAGAACATCAATCCCCCTGTTCGAGAGGAAGATGAGGTGCCAAGCATAGTGGTGCCCAACCTGCCGCAGCCTGCAACTGAGAACAAGATTCAGGGGCGAAAACCACAAGTCAAGTGGCCAAAATCCTGTGAAAGGAAAGAGTGGGAGACGATTGACACAGACATCAGTAACCTCCTGGGACAATTGAGGGGAACTGCAGTCCGGAAGTTGGAGCGTATGGGAGACCTGATTTACAACTATGGTGCAGAGCGCTTTGGGATGGTAGAAAAGAGAAAGAAAACATCACCCACCCAAACAAAGTCCAGGAGACAGCAGGAGATAGAACGGTTAGTCAAGGAGAGAAGGCAGCTGAAAAAACAATGGAGAAAAGCTCCAGAGGAGGAGAAGGAAGGAATCAACCTGCTACAGGCAGAAATTAAGAACCGACTGGCAACCTTGAGGAGAGCTGAGAATCTGAGAAGGAGGCGTAAAAAGAAGGAGCAAGAAAGGTCAAACTTCTTCAAAGATCCCTATAAGTTTGCAAAAAACCTTTTCACAAAGGAAAAAAATGGCAAACTCAAAACATCAAAGAAAGATCTGGAAACTTACCTCAAACAGAGTCTCACTGACAGCCAGCATTGCGGACAGACAACTCTTCCACCCGAAATGCCACCGATACATTCCCCAGAACATCAGATGGACATCAGCCCCCCCAGGTGGAGCGAAGTGAAGAGAATTGTACAGCGGGCTAGGGCTGCATCCTCCCCTGGGCCTAATGGAGTCCCATACCGAGTTTATAAGAACACACCAGATGTATTACGCTTTCTATGGAGGCTGATGAAAGTAGTGTGGCAGAAACAAGCAATTCCAACTGCATGGAGGAGAGCAGGAGGCATCCTAATCCCGAAGGAAAAGGATTCTGTGGACATCAGCCAGTTCCGCCAAATCAGCCTCCTGAACGTCGAAGGCAAAATCTTCTTCAGTGTAGTGGCTCGCAGGCTGACAGCTTACCTGGAAAAGAACCACTTCATTGATACCATGGTGCAGAAAGCAGGGATTCCGGGCTTCTCTGGTTGCTTAGAGCATTTAAACATGATATGGAACCAAATCCAAACCGCCAAAAAGGATGGAAGAGATCTCCATGTTGTGTTCTTGGACCTTGCAAACGCCTTCGGTTCAGTTCCTCATAATCTCCTGTGGACTGCATTCCACTATTTCAGCGTCCCGGAAGTAATCACCCGCCTTGTTAAATCTTATTTTCAAGACCTACAACTATGCCTGACAACTGATGAATGTACCACAGCATGGCAACGAGTGGAAATAGGAATAATGGCGGGATGCACCATCTCACCTCTAGCATTCACGATGGCTATGGAGGTCATCATCCGCGCATCTCGGTGGGTAGTAGGAGGTCAGAAGCTCAAATCTGGTCTTCGTCTCCCTCCCATCAGGGCTTACATGGACGATATGACCATCCTCACCACAACCAAGGCTTGTGCTAGGCGGTTGCTGAACAAGCTACAGGATAACATCCAGTGGGCCCGGATGGAAATAAAGCCAAGCAAGTCCAGGAGCATCTCAGTCGTCAAGGGGAAGCTGTCAGAACAACGGTTCTATGTGGGCAAGGAGCCTATACCAACAGTGGCAGAAAAGCCAGTCAAGAGTCTTGGACGTTGGTACCATGCCACCCTCAAGGACACAGAGCAAGTTGACCAGCTTACGAAGGACACCATATGCGGCCTTGAGAGTATTAACAAGACCAAGCTCCCTGGCAGGCTAAAGCTGTGGTGCCTTCAATTTGGGTTATTACCCAGGCTGATGTGGCCTCTTACCATCTATGAGGTCCCAATATCAAAGGTAGAAAAGCTGGAGAGGGTGGTCAGCTCATTTGCCAAAAAGTGGCTGGGACTCCCTAGATGCTTTACTAACATCGGACTGTATGGAAGAGGCATCTTGGAGATTCCTGTTTCCAGCCTTGCAGAAGAGTTCAAGTGCTCCTACACTGGTGACTGGAAGGAAATGGAACCCAGCGGCAGCTACTCACCAGGCAAAGTCAGACCTCAGGCACAGAGACATCATTGGTAATGTGCAACAGGGGAGAGGAGGCCTTGGCCTTGGAGACAGTAGACCATCGTGGCAAAGGGCAGCTCCAGCTCAGCGCCGACGGCTGGTTGTTGAGGAGGTGCGTCGGCACGAGCAGGCAACAAGGTGTGTAAAGGCTATCTCACAAGCCAAGCAAGGACAATGGACGAGATGGGAGGGAGTTGAGAGGAGAAAGTTATCCTGGAGGGAGTTGATGGGCATGGAAGCATTTCACATCAGCTTCATCTTACGTGCAACGTACGACGTCCTGCCTTCCCCCTCAAACCTCAACCAGTGGTATGGAGAAGACCCGACATGCCCCCTCTGTCCATCCCCTGCAAACCTTAAACACATTCTGGTTGGATGTAAGACAAGCTTGTCACAAGGCCGCTATACCTGGAGGCACAACCATGTCCTGAAATGCCTAGCAGCTACCTTGGAGTGCAGACGGTTAAAGATCAATGCCCTGCCTCCTCCATCATTTCATCCCTCATACGCAAGAGAGTTCATCCGAGAAGGTACAAAGACAGCCAAAGTCCAAACAACATCGGACATCGGCCAGCTTGGAAGGGCTCGAGACTGGAAGTTGGTGGTAGATCTGAACCAAAGACTTCACTTCCCTTCTGAGATCGCCACAACAAACCTCAGACCAGACCTTGTGCTCTGGTCCTTCTCACTCCACATTGTGTACATAATAGAGCTTACCGTTCCCTGGGAGGCTGCTGTGGAGGAAGCATTTGAGCGCAAGAGCCTTAAGTACACAGAGTTGGCAGCTGATGCTGAGCAACGCGGATGGAAATCCAAGGTCTGCCCAGTGGAAGTCGGCTGCAGAGGCTTCGTGGGCAAGTCAACCATCAGGCTGCTTAAGGAATTGGGAGTGCAAGGTCAAACCCTACGCCGAACCATCAAAGCCCTCTCAGGTGCAGCAGAAGAAGCAAGTCGATGGCTTTGGGTGAAAAGGGGAGACTCCAACTGGGCCCCTAATATTACCTGAGGCATTGAGGGGTTGAAAGCAGAGGGGGGCACACCTGGGACGCCAGGTGCTGCCGATGAGCCCTCTGGAGGTGTCGTGGGCCTATCATTGAAGCACCGGAGAAGGAGGGTGCCCACCTGATGACCCCGATGAAGCAAAAAACCCCATTCTCATCCCACTCAACCACCATCACAGTGAGGAAATTACACCGATGGATGCATCGTCACCACTCATACCTCAGGTCCTAAAAATGGGATTGTTTCACCTAGTCCTAAAACATAACTGGAATATATGCACATATTTGAAATTGGCCCAATAAATATATTTCATACTTATATTTCATATATTTTTGTTATATTTCAGAATATATTTCAATGTATTTTTTTCTGTACGGGTCCCCAAAAGTGTCAAAAATATATGTGGCATATATTCCAAATACATTGAAATATATTCTGAAATATAACAAAAATATATGAAATATAAGTATGAAATATATTTATTGGGCCAATTTCAAATATTTGCATATATTCCAAAACATATCCAGAAAATATATTTCAAATATAATTCTTTTGTGTATGGGTTCCCTAATGCTGCTGCTGCTGTCCTCTGACTCTCTGCTATTTCATGGTGCTCATGAAAGGTCAGAGGACTCCCTGAACAGAGCCATACCGCCAAATTTCAATTCAGGAACGTCAACTTGTTTGCAATCTATTCAATAAAAATTCTTTATTTTTATTGTCTGTGTTCTTGACTTAATGGACCTGACAGAACCAGCGATTATGAGGCAATTCACACAAGAGGCAACATTAAGAAAGCAGAGAATCAGAGCAATGATGAAGTTTAAGTGCAAAAGGCAGTAGCTTTGACAAGATATTGTATAAAACACTACACAGCTCTTTATATCTTCTCAGGCTCCTTCAGGACATGATCACACAAACCAAGTTTCGTAATAACATCCTATTGAGTTCATAAACTACATCATATTACTACAAAATAGTAAATGGCCAACATTGGAAAGTTGGGTGTCGTTCAGCTTGATATTAAACTATTGAAGGTCAAACTATTTATAGGCTAAAATATCAATTGTCCATTATCCGCCAACACTAGGTGGCGCTGTGCCGAATCTCCTCACGTTCCCTCAGGGTAAGATTACGGTGGCCGAGAGAGCTCAACGCGCTGCAAATGAAGAAAACACATGCAAACAGAAAAAAACGCATGCAAACAGAAAAAAACACATGCAAATAGAAAAAAAACCACCAGCGAATAAGAAAACATCTTCATCAGTTTTACAACTCACGTGCGTCCCAATACTCACAACACAACCAAATACGGAAACGCGCTGCAAATACTGAAACGCGCTGCAATTACAGAAACGCGCTGCAAAAGTTCACAACAAAACCAAATACAGAAACGCGCTGCAAATAGAACAGAACACAACGGAAAGGTTTCCGGGGAACCCAATAAGTGACGGACGGACGCCTAGGACGTGCTTACAGCTGTCTACTTTTATTTTTTTTTATTTTTTGCAAAACATACAAAGATGACACGTTTATGACATACAACTTTGTATACAATATACAAAATGTATATTTGCGATATGTTCAATGCCATAAGAATACTAAAAAGAACAATGAGCTGAAGACTAAAATAAATAAATAAATAAATAAGAGAGAGAAAAAGAAAGAGGGAAAGACATTAATCTATACATCAGTTACATTGAACACATTTTGTCATGTTATGTTATAATAAGTTTCATAAGAAATGTTAGAATGTAGCTATAGGTCCAAATATGAGACGGCAAGTTTTAAAGTTGAGACACTCACACAAAGATATAACACATATTTTAAAAACTTTGTTGTATAAAATGTATATTTATTTGCAACAGTTATGTTAACAGCATTAATACTATATTTCTGGTAAGAACAGCTATTCAGCTGATGGACACGCGCTGCGTTGTCATGGGAACATCCCAGGTGAAAATAATGAGGAAATTACGTTGTCTTTCGTTGCTCCCTTCATCAACATAATGGCACACAAGTGCCCCGCTCACTCCAAAGTGCCCAATTCAAGGGCTCTGCCGTCTGCCCTTTTAAGAGAGTAACGTTAGGGCATAGGTAAAGCCAGAGCCCGCGTCTCTCTGGTAAAGCTCGTGAGCCGTCCGTCCGTCACTTATTGGGTTCCCCGGAAACCTTTCCGTTGTGTTCTGTTCTATTTGCAACGCGTTTCTGTATTTGGTTTTGTTGTGAACTTTTGCAGCGCGTTTCTGTATTTGGTTTTGTTGTGAACTTTTGCAGCGCGTTTCTGTAATTGCAGCGCGTTTCCGTATTTGGTTGTGTTGTGAGTATTGGGACGCACGTGAGTTGTAAAACTGATGAAGATGTTTTCTTATTCGCTGGTGGTTTTTTTTCTATTTGCATGTGTTTTTTTCTGTTTGCATGTGTTTTCTTCATTTGCAGCGCGTTGAGCTCTCTCGGCCACCGTATAAGATGGCTGTAGAGGTGCAGGTTTGACATCAGTTTGGAGGACAAATCTTGGAAGCGAGTTGCATTTTAGCACTTCTGGTTTAATCATCCCGAAGTCAATGGGTTTTTGAAATGGGTTTTGGTTAAATGGCTGAAATAAGGTCTGTGGTGAACACAAGCTCAAGACACGCTTTATTCTACCACATAAAATACATCAGTATTTCCCCACTCGTGATTTATTGAAGCTGTTACTTGTCTTGAAAAAGGCGGTTTCTAACGAGTGTCTAAATGTGACGACAGAGTCAGTCGAGGAGATTAAACGTCATCAGCCGAACATGTAAACTCAGTCGCTTTTACAGCATCGATAAGCTTATAATTGAGATTTTATAAACTATTCTAACTCAAACCTTCAGGGAAAATGTTTCTAGATCAAAACTGAAAGAGTTTTCAGAAGTTTAGTGATGGTGACGTTGAAGTCATGTGACCGTGATGTAGTTCGTCTATAGTCTACCTTTAGCTTTTCACTTCTGGCGACTGCATTTGGCTTCAATATTCATAAAAGTTGTGTTCATCTGAAACATGTGTGTATCATGAACTTTTGCTGATCACAGAGCTTGTTTTTTGTGATAATCCCGAAGCCTATGGGAAAATCCTATTGTGTTTTTGTGGAGGGAATCAGTGTGATGTGAACTGCCGGCTGGACTACAAGTGTAAGACTCTTCTTTCTTATGACGATGAACACAGGAAGAGAACTGATACTTGAGAAGTTGTACTGTTACTAAAATAAAAACACTGCTTATATATTTAATAAAGTTTGGTGAATCATCACTGATGTCCTGTAGAGCTGATGTGGTTAGAGAGACAGAAGGGGAAGGAAATATATATTTCAGTTGCTGACGCACATTGTTCTCTCAGTACGGAAGAGAACGACAGTAACGTTTGTCACACAGAATTTGGTCTTTTATTTAAGCGAAACGCTTGTCAAATTTCATCATGTTGGACGTCCTGCTGCTCTTTTCCAGCATCTGTACAGGTGAGTTTGAGACTCTCAGCTCTTTTACACAGAGTTTGACATCTTCTCTTGTTTTTCCTCTGTTATCACATGATCATCAGACTCATATGGATGATATTTGTCAGTTATTATTCTGGCCTGCTTATGTCTCTTGCTCACACATAACAGCTCTATATAATGATATTTGTGTTTTCAGCTGTTGTTGTTGGAGCTCCACAGACAATTACTGGATACAGAGGAGAGAGAGCTGAGATCAGATGCTCATATGAATCTGGATATGAATCAAATTCAAAGTATTTTTGTAAAGGGGAGTGTCTCATCACTGGATATAGAAACATCATGGTTGAATCAGGATCTCCAGCTAAAGACGAGAGATTCTCTCTGACTGACGACACGACGGCCAGAGTTTTCACCGTCACCATCACTGATCTGAGAACAGAGGATGAAGGCCAATACTGGTGTGGTGTGAGCAGGACTGGACTTGATGTCTATTCAGAGATTGTGTTGCTGGTTAAAGAAGGTAAGTGATTCATTTGTTAATAGCAGAAATGAACTGCATGGAAACAAGCTGAGAGTGAGAGATCAAGTCATTTATCTTGTACAACCCCAAATCCAGAAAAGTTGGATAATTTTGTAAAATGCAATACAAATAAAGAATCTGTGATTTGTTCATTCTGTTTCAACTTTATTTTACTGACAAAAGTACAAAGAAAAGATTTCCCATGTTTTGGTCACACTTTATATCAGGGTCAATTGTCACTATAACTATGACTTGGTAGTGCGTTAAAGTGACTTTACTGGATTTCTTTGGCACAACAAGAAACAGAGTGATTAAAACAGAGATTGAATGAAAGATTGTATGTATTTTAAATGAACTTCAGTGTCAGTGTTTTAAGTTGATCTTTCCTGTGACCCTTCAGATAAAAAGACCACTGAAGTTTCAACCATCAGCCCTTCTTCAGAAACACCGTCATCTTTCAGTACAACAGAACTGAGTCCACAATCAGGTCAGTTCCTCTGTCTGTCGCTCTTTATGACTCTTATTTCTAGAATATTGTGCTTCTAAATGTACTTGAAGTCATTTATATATATTAGATGATTCCTTTGAGATTAAATGTGTTAAAGTTGTTGAAGACTGAAGGTTCAGTCCTCAGATGTTTGCTCCCGGTTATTAAAAAAGCACAAATTGCTTTGGATAAGAGTGTCTTTATAATGAACATTAACATATTTTCAGTTGAAAGTAATCAGTGTAAATCAATAAACGATTGTTCATATTCACGTGATGTTAATGGTTTGTGTGTGAATGTAGAGCTTTAGAGTTTATATGTGTTCATGTTCTCACTGCATGATTCACAGTCACTGGTGTTTCTCTCTGTCAGCGACTCATCAAATAGAAACTGAAACAGCAAGAACAACAACAGGAAATACTACAGTTCAACTCTATCAGACAAACACTAGAACACAAACTACACTACCCACAATGCAACTCTCTGATCACATGATCACACTTTGAAAGGAAATTGCTTTGAACATTTGTAGAGGCACGTACTCGTGTGGTTAACTTGCTTTGACATCAACCACTTTCCTTCTGAAGAGTTGAGGTTTATCATTGCAGTTTCACGTCGGTTGCACAATATAATATTCTATTGTACTATAATACAAATGATTTATATAAATGATAAGAATGTTAGTGTTCACTTAACAGTAATATCAGAATCAGTATTGTGTTTTATACAATATAATATGTTCAGATCTGGCTTCTGTTGCTGGCGGTCTGGGTTCAGTTCTGCTGGTTCTGACTCTGTGTTCTGGAACCTTCATCATCCTGAAGAAGAGGAAGAGGAAATCTGGGACAGGTAACAGTTTGTTTGTGATCATTAGTGTTATTATTTAGTTCTATTTTAGTGTGTAAATTGACTGACTCTCTATTTTCATTCAGCTTTATTTCAGCAAAACATGCAGCACAATACAGAGGTGAGTGTTCAAATCTTTACCTGTAGAAGATCAGACATGTTAAATGATTGTTTATTGATCAACAGAGAGAATTATCTACATAAATTATTCAAATATTAATGTATGTGTTGTTTTTCAGACTGACCGCATGTATGAGGAGATTCCAAACACAGACGTCACCGTGGTAACATCTTCATCCAATCAGACGCTTAAATCTTCATCCAATCAGACGCCTGCATCACACCACAACAACTGTACAGAAGTCTCTACTCTTTACGCCACAGTAACCAATCAGCAGCCTGATTCAAACCCCAGTTACATCCACTCGACCAATCAGGTGACAGATACAGCCGGTGATGATTATGCCAATATAAAGTCTCCTGAAGCAACACAGGACAGCGGGACAGAACTGATCTACGTAACAGCAACACATCCACAAAACATCTCAACACATCCGCATAACATCACAACAAACGAGGGTCCGATATATTCAGTGATCAACCATAAATGAAAAAGACTCTCAAAATTTGGTAAAATCTACATTGTTTTAATTATTCAATCTTTTGTCACACTTTTATGTACAAAACACAGTTTATAAAGTGTATAATGTATAAATAAAGTTAATATATAACTTCATATATAACAAACAATAAAGAAACATTGTTTGAATGGCCGTCAATGCAGAAAGATGCTGTTGAAGCCGTATAGTGTAGTTTCAACATCTACCAGCAGGGGTTAATGGAGTTAATATGACATCTACCAGCAGGGGTTAATGGAGTTAACATGACATCTACCAGCAGGGGTTAATGGGTTAATATGACATCTACCAGCAGGGGTTAATGGAGTTAACATGACATCTACCAGCAGGGGTAAATGGGGTTAATATGACATCTACCAGCAGGGGTTAATGGGGTTAACATGACATCTACCAGCAGGGGTAAATGGGGTTAATATGACATCTACCAGCAGGGGTTAATGGGGTTAATATGACATTCTACCAGCAGGGGTAAATGGGGTTAATATGACATCTACCAGCAGGGGTTAATGGGGTTAATATGACATCTACCAGCAGGGGTTAATGGGGTTAATATGACATTCTACCAGCAGGGGTTAATGGGGTTATTATGACATTTACCAGCAGGGGTTAATGGGTTCTTGCTACTAAACCTCAACAACTTGTCAAGAACAGTGGTAAAATGGCCTTTGCACAAGATGTAAAATAAGTATTTGATGTCCCCAGAGTGTGTGTGTGAATTTTAGCTCAAAATACCCCACAGATATTTTTATATAGCATGTTAAAGTTGCCACTTTTTGAGGGTGAGCAAAAACGCACCGTTTTTGTGCCTGTCCCTTTAAATGCAATCAACACAAACACTCCACAGTTATTGGAATTTTGTTGTCTGGGAATGTCCTGAGAATTAAATAATAATAATAATAATAATAATAATAATAAAGTTAATACATTAAAAGCTGGTAGGCCTGTAATGCTTAGAATGGTTGCTGCTTACTGTAATGTCGTCACAGCTGTACTCCCTCCATGGCCCAGGATTGACATGTTCTGCTAGTTGTCTGTGAAGTGTAATAAAAATAATAAAAAAGGACAGAAAGTTAAGACAAACTTATATGGGTGCTTGACAAAGCTTGATCTGAAATTGTAAACCAATTTTAAAAGTTCTGATATTCTTACAGGGCCTACAGTCAGACAGAAAATTGAATACACAAAAAAAAAAAAAAAAAAAAAAAAAAAAAAAAAATTCTGATTGAATCCATTAAGCAAGAAAAAGGAACCTAAAAGCAACACAAAATGGGGATATGGTTTAAAACAGAACTACCATAACCCCGAACTCATGAACTCAGAACATTTCATTCGTAAGACCTGTAACTGTTCATGAAACGGCAATCACTGAAGCCATGTCCGTAGAGGGAATCAAGGGAATCAACCAAAAGATCTCCCTCTTTTTTGGCTTCATGATCTAAAACAGTGCAACTTTGACATCAACGGTCAAGTGCTAACACTTTGCTTTACATTTTCAATGTATGAAAAAATTAAGCAGAACATGTAAAAAATTTCTGATTATTTGAACATTAAAAATAATTATTTTGAGACCTACACAGATCATCCAATGATTTCCTGTCCAGGAAGGCAGCAGAATGAAGTCATGACTTGCTAGATTTTCCTTAATAAAACAAAACAAAATTAGATATAATATTTAGAATTGAAATATTTTTTAAATGGCTTCATACTGCCTCAGTTACAAAACCTTGGAATGATACTCACAGGAACATTAGACATTGGGTCAGCACACAAGGGTGGCAACCAAGTCACGGTCACATACGAATTAAAGACATGGACCATTATGCCCTGTTAAGGAAAAGTGCAACAATTAAATAAGGAACCACATTCCTATTTTTACGCACATCATGCATACAGAATATTTGATAAAAGTAATTATTTGCATTACCTGAAGGTCAGCAATATCCTTCAAAACTGAAAGACAGGCATTCAAAATCTGTTAACATTGAAAAGAAATGCATTTAAAATCTGTTAACATTCAGGGACATATTATTAGGCCCCATACTACTGTACTGTACTGTACTGTATGGGTTAAATGCTAAAATAAGTTTGCTGCAAAAAAATATGTTTGCTGCTTCTCACTGTTGCTTCAACACAACGAAGGCATCCTAAAGCAAGGAAATCCTTCCTTGTGAGGACTGTGTTTCCAACAGAAGCCAAAAACTCCCTTGATGGTCTTGTCTCCATCAAGGCATGGTTTAGCTATAAAAATGAAAGTGAAGACTACAATATGTATCTCTTTTTTTCAGTCTTAAAACAATAATAGAAACCTAACAGTAATAAAAAACGAACTAACCTGGTTCAGCGGGACTGTACTGGGTGACTGTTTCCAGCATACCTTGTTTGGTTGCACACGACGCAAAGCAGTAATACCCACCGTGGAGCACTTAAGGACTGAGGAGTACATACAAGTGGGAATAAATTGATTTAAAAAAAACACATCTGGTTTAACATCAAATTGCACATTTTTTAAAAAGTACATGTTTACTTTGGTCATCTTTTTGTGTTTTGTCTCCTGAGGGTTTCTCGTCCATTTGAACAGGTTCTGGAGGCGTGCCTTTAGATGGAACAAAAGTTGATGCATTATATTATGAAGTAATGCTCTCTGAATAACACAAAACATAGTAATAAGAGAAATCTTACCTACAATTACCTGACCATTATCATTCAAGGTCAGATGATCATTTGGTGACACAATTTTTCTGAGGTTTTCTTTCACACTTTCATTTTGTGATTGGTTGTAGTGGTGGATTATGTTGCACATTAAGAATATATTTGCTGAAGGTGTGAGCATGTTCATAAAGTAATTATTTTTCCGCATGCCAGAAAAAAGTTGTTCAGCAGTTTGGGTATTTAACCATCCACTTAGTTCTGGGACTAAGTCGACTCTTCTGAGGACATCTTTTGGGTCTTTTGTGTTACACTCGGGAAAGCGGTCGTACAGAACATAATGGTCAGAAGAACCAGTTAAAGGATGGCAGGTGGGATCCTTTTGCACCTGTTTGACTTTTAACCAGGGCAAATTCACTGTGAACTTGCTATCTTTAGCCAGCTGAATATTTTCGGCGCTTGGCTCTGCAAGTCTGCCTTCATGAGGGCTAAAAGGTACAGTCTCTGGGTCCCGGAGGTTAGTGTGTGTAGCTAGTCCTCTGGCAAAATCATATATTGACACATTAGGGAAGTGCTTCCATGACAAGAGCAAATCAGCAAAGTCTCTTGGAGACTCTGCTCTAATATTAAATTTAATTGAGTAGACTACTCCACAGGGACAAGTAATTACTGCCCATCTACCTAAAAAAGAAGAAATATAACTGTAGTTGGAAATGTACTCATGTTGGAAACGCTTGTATCAAGCATACTGGACCCTTTATTGCTTTCTATCAATTGTAATGAATACAACAATATTAAATCAATGATACATAGTAAAATAACTTACCAGAAGCACCCCAGATTTGTTGGAACACTTTGTGTCATATGAGGAGCGGTTTTGCATCTCCTCTCTTAACCTCAACACGAGGTCCCCAGCTAACAATTTTAGGTTATAAGAACGTTTCCGTAACGTTCCCATTAAGTTATAAAAACGTTATTTCTGAATGTTCTAGAAACGTTCAAAGCGTCCAGTTTTTTAGACGTTGTATTAACGTTATTTCTTAGTTATAAGAACGTTATTCAAAACGTTATTAGAACGTTCTATTCTCCTGTTATATAAACGTTGTATTAACGTTCTTGCTTGGTTATAAGAACGTTGTTCAAACGTTATTGGAACATTAAATTCTTAGGTTATAAGAACATTTCCATAACGTTCCCATTCAGTTATAAAAACTTTATTTCTGAATGTTCTAGGAACGTTCAAAGCGTCCAGTTTTTTGGACGTTGTATTAACGTTATTTCTTAGTTATAAGAACATTATTCAAAACGTTATTAGAACGTTCTATTCTCCCGTTATATAAATGTTGTATTAACGTTCTTGCTTGGTTATAAGAACGTTGTTCAAACGTTATTGGAACATTCAATTCTTAGGTTATAAGAACGTTTCCATAACGTTCCCATTAAGTTATAAAAACGTTACTTCTGAATGTTCTAGGAACGTTCAAAGCGTCCAGTTTTTTGGACGTTGTATTAACATTATTTCTTAGTTATAAGAACATTATTCAAAACGTTATTAGAACGTTCAATTCTCCTGTTATATAAACGTTTTCTTAATGTTTTTCTAAGATTATGAAAAACGTTCTTAAAACATTCCATTCACTTGTTTAAACATTCTCAATGTTTTTGCAAATAATGTATATATGACAATCATTTTATAAAAGCACCTTATTAAGAGCTTTCAAATTTAAAAATTAAGACAAAAGATCTAGAAAGATAATTAAAATCAAAAAGACCCATGAATCATGTCTATAATATGTGTAATGTAGTCCACTGAAGACGAGCTGAAGTGAACCAAAGTGTAGTTTATTTCAAGATACAGATACAATTGAAGCCGACTTGGGTTAAATTGAAATATGAAATTAACATGAAAATAAACCTGGACTAACATAGAACAAACTGATTAAACTTCAAAATAATGAAACATGAAACAAAACTAAAACAACCTCTTTACCTAACCCTAACCTATCAGCAAGCTAAAAAAAACAAAAACATTTTAAATTACATTCTCCACAATCACATCAGCTTCCACTTCCGGCACATCGGACTGGACTGGACTGGACCCTGAGAGGATCTCCGGAGATACTGCAGGGAGAAAATAAAACAGTGTTGTATTAAAGTGTGGTGAGATTAGTATAAAAGCACTGGGATGCTGTACTTGCTCATGCACAATATCTAATTAAATTTTCTGACAATTTACAAAAAGTTTAATCTGCTTTGGAATATTGGGAGAACACATGAAGATACGAGACTAGCTCTCTGCTCTTGTCCCTAAGCCCAGAGCTTATATTGCTTTTCATGCTCAAGGACTTTGCATTGTTTCTATTTTAATGCACTCTTAAAGTTTAAATTGCATTAATGAACCGTGCCACATCCCAAAACTGCAATCTAATGATAACTTTGCTTAAATCAAAAATATTTCAGCGGCTCTGCATCACTGCAACGCCAGAGGCGCCGGTTACCATAGAAATTCGCACCTACAACTGCTGCACCAAGCCAAAAATACACATTTTAACGCAATTTGAGCAAAAAAAAAAAAAAAAAAAAAAAAAGCTGCCTGGAGGAATTGAAAATATGGCCTTCCATACACTGTAAATTATAAATTAGCACAATTTACAATACTGATGGTTGTTAAAACGCGTAACGTTAATTACAGTCTGTGAAAAGGGTCCATTACTGTTGTCAAGTGCTCGATCCAAATATCAAATTTAAGAGGAGCCTGGGGATATCCTTCCTTTTTAAATGTCACATAGGAGCTTGTTATAACCTGTAAAACTGCAAACACTGTGGACAACTTACACGATAAAATTACAAATAAGTTACAGATTTCAGATGACGAACTTGACACATGAAACAGATAACTGGAGGGGGAAATACCCGGACCATAGCTAAGCTAACTTAATTGAGCTAACGTTAGCCGATTAACTTTTGAATCTCAAGAACCGTTCAAATTAAAATCAGTTTAGCTATATTGAAAAGGCGAACAAGGAAACTGGAAAAGGTGAATCTAAATAAAGACATCAATGTAATTTTGCGTTTATTCTTCAGTTTTAACTAGGCCTACATATTTGTGTAGTGTTGTTAACTGCTCTGTGGACTGCAAGATCAGTTTACGTTACTCAAGACAGTTCATGCAAACTGTTGATCTAGTCAACTTTATTAAAACAGTAGCAACTGCTGCAAAACTAAGTTAATTAGCACTGATACAAGTATTTGATTCATACAACACGCAAAATTCAACTTACCTAAAAGCTGTCGTCTCCTTGTCCGACATCTTGTCCCGCTGACGCTGTGTTTGATTGACGGGTCGTGCCGTGCGCTGCAAAACCACGCCCATCTTAGGTAATAGGTCGTTGGGACGTGGGGAATGATCTGATAAAACTACAGTCTATCATAACACATTCCCTGTTTTCTCTTTGACTGTAATTGCAAAAGTTTATTTTATTTTTTTTAGAGGTAAAACCAAATTTATAATTGACTGTACTTTTTGAATTATTTCCTGTTGAATCGATAATTATTTTATATCTGGGATTTTTTTCTAAACTAATAATAATATTAGAAAAAATATTTTAACCTCCCAAAAAAATGTCAGTGCATTGTGTCACTGTATATACAAATTATGTTTCTGAAGTTGTTTATTTGTTTTAATTTAGTAACGTTTTTAAAATGTTCCACTAACAAGTAAGAATAACGTTTTGATACTAACGTTTTTAGAACGTTTATCAATGACATGTTGGCACAACGTTACTTTGGTAACTTTGAGATCAGCATTATGATAAAAGTGTCTAATTCATACAACAAGCAAAATGCACTCACCTTAAATGAATACTGATATTTTCCTGAACATAATTATTTTATATTCTGGGATTTTTTATTCTGACCATAAAAAATATTTAAATGAAATAGTTAAATAATGTCAGTGCATTGTGTCATTAGTTGTGTCACTGGATTTACAAATGATATGTTTCTGAAGTTGATTTGCAGAATAAAAAGCTGTATAACTAATTTGTAATGACTAATATATATTTTTTAACATAATAATGTTTTTTAAAACGTTTATCATTGACATGTTGGCACAACGTTACTTTGGTAACTTTAAGAGAACTTTTATCTTAATATATATTTTAACAATAATGTTTTTAAAACGTTCCACTAACAATGTAAGAATAACGTTTTAATGCTAACGTTTTTAGAACGTTTATCAATGACATATAACGTTGGCACAACGTTATAATAACGTTACAACAAGAACGTTTTTGATAACTTTTAGAGAACTTTCAGAGAACGTTAGCCAATGTTCTGAGAACGTTCCCTGTTAGCTGGGTCCATCTTAGATCCTTTTGAATCCAAACCACACTCTTTGCAGAGTTTCCGTAAGGCTTCAACCTACACCGTCATTGACATAAATAAAAAGAATAGACTACAACTTTATTAAAAAGTATTATCTAGGATCTCACCTTCATTTTGAAGAGCTCATCTCCAAGTCGTTCTTCAGTTATATGAAGATCAAGCATGTCACAAGGCTTGGTTTTCAGAATTTTTGCAAATTCAGTGTTCAACACCATTTCTGATTTCCTTGTGTTGACACCAATCCATGGAGCCCAACAATCGTAACTTGGAGGAACTACGAAGGGGTTATTCCTGCCACCTTGCATTTATAAAGTGTCTCCATATTAACAACCTCATTGTGCAGCACACAAGTTAACAAGCAATACTATAACTATTAAAGGGATACTTCACCTCTGGGAAGATGAATGTGTATTTAAAATAGGTCATTTAAGTAGAAGAAATGTGTAAAAAAATTTGAATTTGGAGCTTTCTAGACTGAGAAAAGCCAGAAAATGTATTTTTGGCTTATGTGGATGAAAGACAACAACTCCCAGAATGCACTTGCTTCGCTGCCTTAGGAGGCCACGCCTATCGGTAAGAGTGCGCAGTTGTTGAAAACAACAAAGCTAGCCTCCGTGATGAGTTTGCGAGGGATTTAGAGATCGTCCAAAATGTCCGGGATTCGGCTTTTGCGTTCTACAGTCGCCATTCATCATGTTTACTGTGGCGAGCAGGACGAGGCTGAGGGCCGCGGGAGAACGGCGCGAGGCCGGTGGCGTGATTACTGAGACGCGCCGGGTCTCGCATCTCTCACGGAGGAGCGGGAATTTTTCTTAGCAATGGTAAAACGCACATCAACCGATCACTTGTTTAGCGTTCATGTAAACACTACATTCAAATTCACCAATCGGAATGAATTCAGTTAGATTGAAAAGTGTGCATGTAAACAATGAATGGCGACCGCAGAACGCAAAAGCTGACATTTTGAACGATCTCGCCCGTCGGACAAGTCCGGGAAAAGGAGGATGTTGTTGTTTACCCCTACTTACTCAGCTTTCTCCTACTATTCAGCTTTCTCCACAGAACAAGAGCCTGCTAGCTTAGCTTCCAAAGAAAGCCTGACTGTGTGTACATTCTGACTGAGTGAGATCCCACCCTGTATGGGCGGGCTGAAAACATGCGGAACAACGCCATCTACTGGCTGTAGTCTTTAGCCTCTGTCCAGAAAATCCTCCGATGACGCAATATGACGATTTTTGCGTCATCGGAGGATTTTTTCCAGACAAAAAATACATAAATCTCTTGTCTCAGGGTCATATGAGGGTGGAAAGCATGGTAATTCGAAAATACTACAGGTTTTCTACTAATACAAAGCTTAATGCTAAATCCTGAAGTAACCCTTTAATAACAAAAACAATGAATCCACCATAATAATAATAATAATAATAAAAAAGAACAACTTACTTCGAAGGAATCCCCGACCAACCATCTCTTGTGTCACTAGCTCCCAGAAGGACACAATGTTGGTGTGTCCCTCAAAGCCATCAGGGGGAGATTTTATTTCACTGACTGAAAAGACACAAATGGAATTCATAGTAAAAAACTAGCATAAAGATATCATTTCTAGGTACTGTACAGTGAAGTAACTTACAAGGCACACTAAATACTCCTTTTTTGTGGAGGTCCATGATTACCACTTTAGGGTAGTATCCACAGTTGATGCAGGAGTACATGTAATCATGGTTTGTCAGTGCTTCAAAGTGAATGTAAGCATGAAGCACAGTGTCATGGCTGGGAAATTTTGTATTTTCAGTGGCTTCAAGCAGGCTCAGGACTCTGCTAACTGCAGTGTGATTCTACAAGAACAAATCAAATATTTTAAAGGCAAATTGGAATCTTAAGGTTAAAGGACTTTAAATGCAACACATTTAATGTTTCTAATTTCAATAATTTATTTCAGCAGCAATATCCGGTACTATATTGGGTAACATACCTGAATAGCATTGCGAAGAATCATGCATAAATGCAAAGAAATCAGCAGGTGGTCATTCAAATTATGGATCCCATCTGTGAACTCTTGATAACGAAACATCATTCTGCAATTGATGCAGACTTTGTAGTAGGTGGAAATCCCTTAAGAGAGAGTTTTTTTAACTGCAGTATCTACCAACATTGTTATTTAAAAAAAAAAAATAGATTTAACTTACCTTCAACAACTCCTGTGAAGGTCAAAATCTTCGCTCTGGATGTTATGAGAATCGGCTCGCTTAGCAACTGATTCCCCTTGCATTGTGAGCAGAAAATCTCCTGTGGAATTAGGCTGCGTGGGAATTCACACTTAGGTTGAAGGCCATTGATTAGTTCCTTTGGTAGGTCTGCAGGAAGTCTTTTTTCTTTTAATAAATAGAACACCATTTTCTTTATGCTTGCATCATTTGGTGGGTATTGTTGATCTTGTAGATCTTCTGTTTGGTGCTGACAACTCGGGATAGGATCACTTCTTTCTGTGGTCCTTACTTTTCTAAAAAGGGACTTCTGAGTTTGAAATAAGTGCCACTTAGCAATCGATTTGTGCACACATGACTGTTTTGTCTTGTTGCATGGGCAACTCCAAGTGATTTTTTTGGAGTCATACACAACAATCACTCTTCCAAGCCGGCTATAATAGGATGTTTTGGGTTCATACACTGAAATATATTTCTTGGAAGAGGGTCCAGCAATTGTCACCTCCACTGAGAGTGGCACACCTATAATACCTGCTGCCTGCTGCCTTTCAATACACTTCTTCTTTCTGTCTTCCCCAAACCACTTTTGTTGCACCATCTCCATCAGTTCTTCTTTATTTAGAGTGATAGTGTCATCAGTGCTCCGAGGACAGAAAGCCAAGGATTTAATATGGTTGCATTCAAATGCCTTCAAACCACTTCGAAATGAAAAGTCAGTGTTTGTGTTACACTGGTCTACCTCACACATGATTCTGTGGTTTGCCCCCCATACCCTCTTCTGCACATGTATTGGCAGTGAAGGACCAAAGAAAGATTTCTGAACAGCAAAAATACCATTCTCACTGTCAATGCACTGGCTAAGAAAGTGTCGTTCATTTGTAATGGTTTGTTTCACATCTGTATGTTTTCTTTGAATGTGGAGGCGTAGGTTCTTCTTGTTAAGTTCAATTCCACAGTGAATACATTTCACTCTGATTCGTTTTGAACCACTTGGGAGATGATCTTTAGGAGACACAGACGTGTGTGGTCCACTTGGTGAAGGCTGAGGGTACAGTTGAAGTAGGGGTGCTGTCTGAGCAGACCCTGAGGGTTGAGGTGTATGAATACTCAGACGAGATGGAAGTGATGGTACCTTAAATACTTGAGGTTGAGATAGTGGAGTAAAGGATGTGGGAGACACAGACGTGTGTGGTCCACTGGGTGAAGGCTGTTGAAGTAGGGGTGCTGTCTGAGCAGACCCTGAGGGTTGAGGTGTATGAATACTCAGAGGAGATGGAAGTGATGGTACCTTAAATACTTGAGGTTGAGATAGTGGAGTAAAGGATGTGGGAGACACAGACGTGTGTGGTCCACTGGGTGAAGGCTGTTGAAGTAGGGGTGCTGTCTGAGCAGACCCTGAGGGTTGAGGTGTATGAATACTCAGAGGAGATGGAAGTGATGGTACCTTAAATACTTGAGGTTGAGATAGTGGAATAAAGGATGTGGGAGACACAGACGTGTGTGGTCCACTGGGTGAAGGCTGTTGAAGTAGGGGTGCTGTCTGAGCAGACCCTGAGGGTTGAGGTGTATGAATACTCAGAGGAGATGGAAGTGATGGTACCTTAAATACTTGAGGTTGAGATAGTGGAGTAAAGGATGTGGGAGACACAGATGTGTGTGGTCCACTGGGTGAAGGCTGTTGAAGTAGGGGTGCTGTCTGAGCAGACCCTGAGGGTTGAGGTGTATTACCAATCAGAACCGTTGGTGCTGCAGTTTTTTGCAGAGATTGAATCTTTTGTTTGCAACTTGAGAGATGAATTTCTAATTGTGCTTTACGTAAAACTGTGGTTGAACAGTATAAGCAATGAAAATGTGAATTATCTCTGCATTTTAAGTTGCACCTGATGATAATGAAATCTGAAAATGTAAGCAAAACTATTGTAAGATGCATATATAATAACAAAATAATATGTTTTATGGATGTTTAAGCACTACACACCATCTTCCTGTATAGCTGTCTGCAGATGATGCTCCACATGTTTGACAACACTGTAAAACTCCCTCGGTTTGTAGACCCAAATCTCACAGAATGGACAGTGATATTTATCACAACATGAGCCGCATTGATTTATTTTAATGCTTTCACCTTTTTTAAGGACACTAACATGCATCTAGAAAAAAATATATACAATCAAGTTAAGGTTTACTTTATTCTATATCTGACATTTACAGGGTTTCTGTCAGTCACATGAAGGTCAATTTAATATTTCCTTTACCACCTTTTTAAGAGTAAAGAAAATCTCTTGAATAAATTAAAGGGAACTCAATACATTAATATGCTCTTTAAATGATAAAAAAAAAAAAAAAAAAAAAAAACTAAGGAGAATCACAATAAGTTTTATTTTAGCAAAATACAATGTTCAACTCAATTACTTTTTAATTAATTTTACCAAAAAAATATTTAACATAACTTATATGAAACTGATACTGAGGAACAAATTTTTATTTTATTTTTTGCAATGCATGCAACAATCAACTACATGACTTCATTAACTGAAGTCTTTCTGATCTATTTAAATACATCTTTGAAGCCTTCATTTGTTTAAAGGCAAAGGAAAAATGTTACATATTTTAACACTATCTGAAACCCTGTCATTTTGAATGCTAACATATATCATAAAACATGTCATAACGTTTTTTTTTTAATCTAAAACATCTATGACGCGCACTATGGCATCTCTTACAATTTAAAGCCGTTAACACAAAAGCACAATTGTTAAAACAGCATAAATAATGCTTATTGACTTACTGCCATCGAATCCATCGCCAGAAGTGATTGAAATGAACTGCGCGTGCGCACATGCGAATTATAAACAGATGATACGTCATACTTTGCGCATGCGTGGTAACACATACCAATGTACATACATGACGTGGCTACGTGACGTCACCGTGCTACAGTCTGCAGCGAGGGGTGTCTCCCTTAAAAAGCTATTTCTTTAAAAGCAAATATCTCCCTTTGCTTTGAACTTTGAGCATTGTAACTTTGCAGATGTTGTTTATGCTCAAACAGCAACATTACACACTAACTAAAGTTAGAAAAGTTAAATCATAATCAACCATCCCTTTAAATGACTTATAATTGTGTTGTAAGATTAGTGGAGATGCTGTACATGTAATAGATTTACAACAAAAGCTTTTTTTCAAAAATACAATTACACACCTAAAGGAATGGAAAGGTCAGTGTGTCTTTCATACATGCACTTAGTCTGTCACATCAGTCATTATGAAGTCTTCAGCAGGTTAACGTTAGACTGCATCACTTTGCCATGATCTAGTTTGTTTCTGTCGCCTCAGTGATGCAATAAAGATGTATTAAAGTGGAATATTGGTTCATTTTCTCATGTTGTCCATCAGAGGTCAGTGTGGAGGGAATCAGCTGTTTTATTTCCTCAAGACTTTTCTTCAGACACAAAGGAATATGTTCATTTCCACATTTTGAATGTGGTGCAGCCAATGAAAACCATAGGCAGGCATTATGCAAATGTGTGACTGCGTTACGTATGCGTGTCACAGAAGTGAGACTGGAGTTACTGACGACTCGTTTAGGGGCTTCAGAGTCGATTCTTTCTTTTGGGAGACAGTAACTTATTTATCGTGCACTTTCGACTTCAGATCTTTGCAGACCGTTTACATTCACCGACAGCTCTATTACACACTGCATGACAGGAATATTCAAACAAGCATAATAGAGGCACTTTAACTAACTAACTAACTGAAGTTTCCTGTGACTGTAGATCAAAGACACTGGACGTCACTGTAATCCAGAGGACAAGGACACAGAAACAACAGTGGTTTACATCAGCTGTGTTTCCTCAACCAACACCACAACACAAATGAGCTCATTTTAACTAATAAGCCTATTATATTAGCCTGGGTGCCAGCCCGAACCCTGCCCACAACATTTTTTGGTCGGGAAGTTCGGTCTGGACTCGATCCGTTGAGGAGTCATTATGCTCGGCTCCCAGAAGGCCGAGCCAATCAAATTGTCAGGGCGGGCTTTAATCGATGATGGACAGATGATCTGCGGTTACGTAATCACCCACATCACCAAAGAGCGCTTGGGTTGAATTGGTTTTCAACAAAGATGACTGCCGCTGGAGAATTGAGATGTTTAGATTCCGCTATCGCGTCTGTTATAAAAGAAATCGACAGCGCGTTCATTTTAAAAGACGAACAGAGAACCACAATCAAGGCATTTGTCGATCGGATGTGTTTGCCGTCCTTCCTACGGGATTCGGCAAAAGTTTAATTCATCAGCTGACTCCGATGGTCGCTAAGAAGATGGGATGCAATGAAAACCGTGTGGTCATTGTGGTTTCTCCTTTGGTCGCCCTCATGGAGTGCTTTATTATTACTTTAATCATTACTTTACTACTTCTTCCTGCATGTGTGCAGTTGAGCTCTGTTGACAACTATGCTTCGCTCAACATACATCACTTACTGCGTTGCTCTGATTGGTTGTAGGTCTATCCAATTGAGTGGAGAGTTTTTTTTTTTTTTTTCTGGTTCAGTTAAGACACGCCTCATAATGAAACCCCTATGGAGCAGTATCAGACCCACATTCTGCCTAGAATATGAGTATGACGAAGTCAGGCTACTATTATATAATAAACGTTCATAAACATATTAAGAACCACAAGAAATCTTCATCCTTCTCATAATTTTCATTGTTGTACTGAAATTGGGTCCTCACCAATCTCGTTTTGTCTTTTCCATTCATAATTCAGAAAGACCAGATTCATTATGACTTGATTATGGTCTTGTTAAATGTAATTATCAGTCCTGTAGCAGTGTTATATTTGATCCTGATATGTTTACAGCTGACATACAGAAATATGGATCATAGAAATAAGGTAAATGTATTCAATGTTTAAAGCTGAATCTTCATGTGATGTTTGTATTCTTTAGTGTAATGGACACATTTCACCATGTTATTCTGAATTGCAAGTAAGCATACATTTAGTTTCATTATTATTATTTTGTATGTCTGTAGTTATTAATGTGTGTATGGATTTGTCTGGTTAGTTTCATCTGTTCGCTCCTGCTGGTTGATGTTGTAACTACAATAATCTGCAGCCAAAGAGCGTACTTCTCCATTCATGACCATCAGAAGAAGCTGCATATTCTGATAAATCATTGAAAACAACGTATAAATGCCACAGATTTTTGGAGGATCTTAAAAACAACTGCTATTGAGATGCTTTAACTAAAGAATAACTTTATCATTATAATACTAGGAGGCCTTTAGCTTCAGTTAATCATGTGATGTTTGTGGCATTACTGGGCAAACAGGAAGTGAAACTACAGACACAGGAAGAGCTTTGAGGCTTCAGCTAAACACACTACATTTCCCACAATGCAACTCTTCTCAGAGCTTATATGATGGAGAAACAGTGTTTGGCAATGATTGTTTCCTTAAAATGTTTTACTTTTTTTTTCATAAGCGCTTAACATGTAATTAACATGTTTTGAAATTGGTGTATAAGAAAAAAAAAGTATGTTTGTGACTATTATGATTATTCTTTTTTGGTTATTTTGCATATATTAATATGACATCTATCAGCAGAGGTTAATGGGGTTAATATGACATCTACCAGCAGGGGTTAATGGGTTAATATGACATCTACCAGCAGGGGTTAATATGACATCTACCAGCAGGGGTTAATGGGTTAATATGACATCTACCAGCAGGGGTTAATATGACATCTACCAGCAGGGGTTAATGGGGTTAATATGACATTATGTTTATCAAAGCTTTGAGGCTTCAGCTAAACACACTACATTTCCCACAATGCAACTCTTCTCAGAGCTTATATGATGGAGAAACAGTGTTTGGCAACGATTGTTTCCTTAAAATGTTTTACTTTTTTTTTCATAAGCGCTTAACATGTAATTAACATGTTTTGAAATTGGTGTATAAGAAAACAAAAAGTATCCTTGTGACTATTATGATTATTCTTTTATGGTTATTTTGCAGGATTAATCCTTTCAAATATATTATTCTTGTATTAATTAATTTATGAATAATCTATTTTGTCTATTGTATCTTTTGATGTAATATACTCATATATCCTATTCAAACCAGACCTCCGCTCTGACAGAGTACATGTCTACATTCTGCTGTCACTTCTCTATAAAGTGAGACATGTTCCCCTGCAAAGTCTGGTATCCGGTGTAATATTAGCTGTCGCATGAGTTTAGCAGAAAGTCCAGACATTATGAAAATACTTATTTGGCTC